>CM076583.1:1045261512-1045778298 GCA_034641835.2 Pinus albicaulis | reverse complement strand
AAAGCGGGAGAGCTTGATGTGAGAATTATGTACGTCATTAATTTTCCTTTATTATCTCTGTTGTTTTCCTTTTATCCCCCTAACACTTTCAATTTTTCTTAAAGATCAAGTGGATCTCATTCTCAAATTTCCATAATGCTATCATGCAATGAACATTTTCCTTTCGGTTTACCCTTAATTAGACTTTTTAGAATATCTTAAACCTGATTAGACCCAGCAAACAATGCTTACAGAGGCTGGTGTAACATTGAGTTCGTTCGCAACCAATGCTTATAGAGGCTGGTGTAACACTGAGTTTGTTCACTGGTGATATTTGCCGAAGTATTAAGCAGTGGTTTAATTCCTTCGGTGTCCTTTTGCTCCTTTTAAGGAGCAATTGCTAGTTATGTACTTATGTAAAGATGAAGTCAATAATAATAAAATGAATTTTTGGTTTACTTGCTTCATGGGTTCCATGAGCAAGATTCTTAGTATAAGTATATAGACTTCTTCTTGATATCTATTAGGTACATTAGTGTAATTAAGAGTCATGTAAAAGGTGTGAAGAATACCCTCCAGGATGTTGCAGAAGAATGGCTTACAAACATTGAAGATATGCCTATGAAGTCAGCCTACAAACAAGTGTTAAAGTTGGCCTACTTAATGGCTATAAGGTCGACTTAATTACTTGGCTAGAACTACTATATATACCCTACATATGCTGTGGTTAAGAGAACATATCTGCGGATGATACTGAGGTTATATAACATGCAAAAGGAACAAGTTTTGCGAATTACACTGAGGTTAATACAACTTGGAAAAAGGAGCAAGTATTATGGTAAAGTATACATCATTAAAAGAGAAGAACAGATTTGCGGATTTTGGGTCTGAGTCAGTGCGGATATATCAAGGTAAAGTCTGAAGCAAACATCATGGAAAGAAGGGTAACCAAATGCGGATCTAAAATGGAAGTCTGATGTAAATTGAAATGTATAGGAATATAATTTGCGGAAGCTACAGGAGCTGGACTGCGGATAGATGCAAAAGTATACAGTGCAGATATATCTATTGAAGGAATTTGCCAACATCAAGACAGTATTGTAATAAGGCGTGCCGACCTTAAAGGAGTTGTAAGTGAGGAAGGTAAATCAGAGATTTACCTTCCTAACTACATTATAAGATATTCAGTTACGAGTGTAAATAATTCTGTTTCAACATTTTGACTAAGTACTTTGATAACTAACTTGATGATGTAATAACTAAGTTAAAGAAGAACATATAAGCAAGCTCACAAGTAGTTATTAAGAAGATAATTTTGTATTAAACACAAGCTCTACAAATTCTCAACATGTTTTTAGAGCTATGGTTATGATCAAAGGCAGTTTGAAAGGACTCAAAACATTCTAAAAAGACCTATGTCAAAAGGGCTCAAATCATAGTAAGACAGTCCAATAATTAAGCTAGGTGCAAGTTCACAAGAAAGGTCAATCTCTGTCACTATGAAAAGAAGGATCTCGGTAACATCTCAGTCTCAATGACATCACAGTGTTGAAATTACCTCTGCCTCAATTTAGTACTACTCTTATAATATTATTTCGATACCATAGCAGTGAGGAGAATGAGTTATAAAGGTGTATTTACAGTTAAGGCTCAGTGTGACAAAAATATATCAGTATAATCCGTATTATAGTGAAGATCTTCAGTGTTATAATCACAGGTCAACAATAGTCTCAGTATAATCAATCACATGATAAGTATGACACTACAATTTGGAACTACCACAGTGAAAAATCTATCACTATTTTGTGCTACCACAGTGAGAAAGGTCTCACTGGTTCGGTGCCATCACAGCTTGATGAGAAGTATGCCATTTCAGTTTGACGGTATCACATAGGGTCTCATAGAAATGATCAACAGAAGTCAGAGACATGTACAGTGAAGTATTTACAATCAAAGCACAAAATAAGGTCAAAACAGTAATATGTATACACAGTGAAATAGTACATTCGAGGATCTCGGAATAGCTACTTACATTGAGTTTGAAAGAATCTATATTCTTTCCTATGAAGTTGACAGTGCAAGAACCAACTATTATTTTCATAGTGCCAAAATGTCCACTTACATTAAAAACTGCATGCCATGTACATAAATAGAAAACCTGATGGATGATAAGGAAAAGGGGCTATCCTATATGCCATGGAACATCATATTCCATACTTAGAATGCACCCCAAGGTGTCAAAATTGCATGCCAAGTGAAAAATTTTCATTTCTCAGGTTCAAATCTGTGTTACAACTTACAGCTTGACCTGATTTCACACAACCTCCTACAGATGTACGGTGTACCTATGGAAAAGTCATAAAATACAGTGCTATAGTACTTCTCCCTGTGCATCTTCCTACAGTTCCATAATTCTAATGTACAAATTCAAGTGAGAGTACTAAGTCTACCAAAATAGTTTCACTGATTTACCTGTCTCTTGCTAAGTGCAAGTAGTCTTTAATAGCATGCATGTCTAGGGCTCACTAAAGATCAAAATTGTGATTTTCAAATTTCTGTGCAGTTATTAGAACATTATTGATATTTTTACATTGTTATAGTTTCACTTCCAATCCAGGAAGCCACTACTATGCAAACATATTGTGAAACTGCCAAATGTCACAACATGACAAATCAGGCTATGGTGCCTTCAGAATTTTAAATGCCAGAACATAGAGCACATATGGTGTAATATAGAGGTTTATAGCTAGAATATATTATGGTCTACAACCCTACACAATCAAATTCCCAAGAACAATCTCCAAGTGATAGTTATTAAGCAACAACCATGCAATTTGTTTGGTCTCTAAAAACACACACAGCCTTCAAATAAATTGCATACCCTGTTCTCATTATAAATCACAATGCCAATTCTTGAAGTCTATGGTCTGTTCAAGCAACCAAACACAAACAAAAGAGGAAGCTTTACATGGAATGAAATGTCTTTGCAACCATGGCATTACCTCAACAACAAAGCGATCCCAGATCTTGTCACTGTGAGCTTCCATGACTCCCTTTAAAATCATAAACCCCAAGCCTCAAATGATGTCATCCATTTCAAGGAAGAGCCCCTGCTCCTCACAAAGCATCTACAAAATTGGTGAAAACCAATAGAAGATAGCATGACAACTTTAAACCATGTCTCAAAATAACAAAATTGAATTATTGAGTGCATATAAAAACCCCGTTAATCTAACAATTTAACTGACCTATATAAGCAATTCTTGGGGCTGACTCATGTTCTCCACTATGATAGGGCATATCATAGTTTTACGACCCAATTCCACTGACCAGCTTGCACCAATTTCTAGGTTACCTTTTTAAATAAAGTCACCATCCTTATCAAGCACCTACATAGTTTCCAAGGAAATAAACAATTATACTTGAATGGCAAGTTTACAGTCATTTTTTTTTTAACTGTTGGAAGAAGCAATTTATCAGTTGGAGAAAAACAATCACTACATGGATGGACAATACATAAAGCACAAGAAGATCTGAATTACAATTGTAAATCCCCAGTATATCAGAATGTCAATGTAATATTTTAAAGCACCAGTAAACACCAAGAATGGAGATGGAATACCAGTTAGTATTATCTCAAGGACTAGGAGGAAAATGCATAATTATTAGCTTATACAATCTCTTAAAGCTAGAACCTTTAGGAAATAAAACAAGAAATATTAAGATTAAAGGTAGATATTATCCTACAAAACTGTTGGCAAAGAAACTGAGATGTGAGAATGGCACTTACGTTTTTGTAAATGTTCATCCTGGTTTTTGCTAACCTGCATGGAGGAAAATGCAGAATGATTAGCTTAATTGTGCTTAAGCTAAGGAATCCTGCAATTGACCATCCAGTAATATGCTCATATTCTTTATGCTCCTTTTTTTCCCTCCCAATAATTGCACTCCTCTATCTCCATAGTTTGTTTTGCAACCCACAACTGAATAGTTCATTTTGAAACCAACAGTCGCAGAAGAAGGCTAAAAAATGGCATGTGCCCAAGAAATTTGTATTTTCTAGGTTCTTTTAAATGAGTAATTTCTATGGCTATGATCCAATAATAATATAGAAAATTCTCATTTCAATCTTAAAAAATATAAAAATTGTAGAAACTTCGCACATATCAAATTTTTATGTGTTCAATTTTTTGTATGGACAAGATTAATGGTGCAATCCGAAAACAATAGTCACTGCCATTGGCAGGGACTAAAAATATATCTACTAAATGGGCCTAAAACATTTTATAGATAAGAAACAACGGAATCTCTCTTCATAACCAAATATCAATTTTGGATTTCTCGAAACAAAATAGAAAATCAAATATGTTTTATTTCTTAAGGTTCAACCATATTCCTTCACAATCTGAATGGAAATAATCCACGTTCACGTCAATGTTGACATTGACATCAGCTATATCTTCTTCACTTGCACATTTTGTTTCTTGAAAGTCCACAACATGTGACAAATCTGAATACTCGGGTTCATATGATGCATTATTTCTCAATCCTTTTGGAGGACATGTTAACACTACATACCAGTCAGTCTCAACTGGATCTTGTACATAGAATACTTGTTTATCTTGCGATGCTAGAATAAAATGGATCATCTTGCCAATGATTTTGGCTTAAAAATTTCTTCATATTCACCATTGCAAAACCCAATTCATCAGTTTTGATCCCTCTCTTATTGTATACATCAATCCAATTACATTTGAACAATGTGTACTCCATACAAAAATAGTCCAATGTAATTATTTCTTCTACCACTCCATAAAATGTTGTGGTTTGAAGTATAGGGTTTGCATCTTTGGAACTTGACCTCATCATTTTTTGAGCTTCCATACACACGCCACTATTTTGGGTGGTTCTCTCATTCTCCATGCTTTTTGTATGGAATCTATAACCATTGGTTAGGTATCCCTTGTACTTATTCACGAATTTCCTGGGACCACGCGCTAGCCATTTAAGTGTATCAAACACATTTCCATCTCCCTCCACCTGTATAGTTTTAGATTTTTAAATGTAGTTAGAATTAATACATTCAACCTCTAAAAAAAATATTTAATTTCCTGCATGATAATATTCCCATGTAATGATTTTTAAGTACACTTATAATATAAATAATATACTTACCTGTTGTTTTAACCAGCTAGTAAATTTATGGGTGTGGAGTTTCTGCAATAGAGCTTCATCTTTTTTAATTTGGGTAATTGAGTTCTCCATTTTGTGCATCCTAATTCAACAATTATGGACAATAGATATGGTGGTTAATGTGTTTTTATTAAATATGAATAAAAAAAAAATTTAAAGGTCAAATATCTTAAACCTTAAACAACCTTAAACAAACAAACAAAAAAATTACAGGCCAAATATGTAACTTACTCTATCCATGGATCAACTTCGTTTGTGTGAAATAGAACCCACCTATGGGCTTGTGCCCAACTAAATAATGGCTTTCCATCAAGGATAACTTCTTCAACTTCCTCATCCCACACTTCATTTTGACCATGTGCGGATCCAATAGCTTCCATACCTTTCAAGTATCCTCCACAAAACTTTATTGATTCCTCCACAGTATAGCTTTCAGCAATGCATCCTTCAGGCCTATTTTTTTTCTTAACATAACTCTTATATACTTTCATGTTCCTACAAAATTAACAAACAAAAAAATTAAGTAATGTCAAAATCTTTCAAAAAAATTATTTGTTGTGCTTGATAAAAAGTAAAGTTTCACGTACCTCTCAAAGGGGTACATCCATCTATATGCAATTGGGCCACAATATCGAAGCTCACGTAACAAATGTACATTCAAATGCAACATTATATCAAATAATGAAGGAGTGAAGTACTTTTCAAGAAAGCACAATGTCTCCACAATATCATTTTCCAGCTTATCAAGACTCTCTACTGAAACTGATTTTGCACAGATTTGCCTATAAAAGTAACAAAGCTTGCAAAGCGTCTTTCAGACAACAATTGGTAACACATGACGCAAAGCCACTAGGAGGAGTTGTTGCATTAGAACATGGAAATCATGTGCTTTCATTCCATGGAACTTAAGCTCTTCCATAGATATATGATTTTTTGGATTAGAGTTGTAACCATCTGGCACCTTTAACATGAAAAGAACATGACATAGGGTCTGTTTCTCTTTCTTTGAAAGAGTATGTGGTGCAGGTGGAAGGAATATTTTATGTCCTTTAACTTCTGGCCATAGTGATTTCCTCAAGCCCATTTTTTGCAAGTCATCTCATGATTTTTTCGCATCTTTCGACTTCCCTTTTATATCCAGAAGGGTTCCAAAAATGCTTTCACACACATTCTTCTCCACATGCATTACATCTAAATTGTGGCATATTAGGAGTTTCTGAATTCCAACACATCAAGAATATCAGAAAAATATCTAATATGGACAAAAAGATAAACAGTCAATTCAACCAAGACATCTAATCACAATGAGGTCAACTAAGCAAGTTGTGTCCAATAATTAGGCATGGTTGATCATGGGTCTACATACCTCCCAATATGTTAGATTGAATAGAATTGATTGTTTACTCCACACCCAAACATCAGTTTTTTCACGTGTTTTACTGTTTCTTTTCCTTTTATTTGATTCAATCTTCCCCCATATTGCTTTCTTTCCCTTTGTTTCCTTAAAAATATCTGACACTTCTACAATTGGAGGGGCATAACGATGCTCCTCCTTCCCATTAAACGGTACCTTTTGTGAGTGAAACTTATGACGTTGAGGAAGAAATATCTTATGTCCCATGTACATACATTTCCTGCTACAACTGAGGTACTCTGATTCTGTGTTCCTCCCACATATGGGACATGTATTATAGCCTTTTGTTGTGCAACCAGCCATATTCCCATAAGCAGGAAAATCATGGATCACGCACATAAGAATTTCCTTCATGTTAAATGATGTCTTACTATAAGCATCATATGTCCATACCCCTTGGTCCCATAATTCCTTTAGTTCATCTACCAAGGGTTCCAAATACACATCAATGTCATTTCTTGGTTGCTTGGGACGAGGTATTAACAATGTTAGCATACAAAAATTCCTTTTTGTGCACAACCATGGTGGAAGGTTGTATGTAACTAACACTACAGGCCAAACATTGTATGTGTTGCTCAAGTCTCCAAAAGGATTAAATCCATCTACTTCCATTGCAAGTCGTACATTGTGAGGTTCGCTAGAAAAACTAGGCCATTTGTCATCAATAGTTTTCCATGCTGGGCTATCAACAGGGTGGCGCATTTGACCATCATTGCTTGCATTCTCATGATGCCACCTCATTTTTTGTGACATATCTGTAGAGCTATAATGAAAAAAAAAACATTTATATAAAGTATTATCATATAATAACACTATGACAAATGGTAAAGATAATACAAGGGGAAAACTTGAATAAAATTATAGTGTTCAAGATCATACCTATACATTATTTTTAGCCTTGGTGCTATGGGAAATATCATAACACCTTGGCAGGAACACCTTTCCGCACCTTTTGAGATTGAGCATCCACCTTCCATCGAGATTTTCCACATGTTGGGCATTGATCTTTACTTTCATAACTTC
The DNA here is from genome assembly GCA_034641835.2 of Pinus albicaulis. Lineage (NCBI taxonomy): Eukaryota > Viridiplantae > Streptophyta > Pinopsida > Pinales > Pinaceae > Pinus > Pinus albicaulis. The sequence continues at coordinate 1,045,770,689 of CM076583.1, read as the reverse complement.
CTCGATATAAAATGCAATCATTTGGACATGCGTGTATCATATCATAGTTTAACCCCAATGATTTTATTAGCTTTTTTTGCAGCATATGCAGAATCTGGAAATGTATTATCTTTAGGAAGCACCTTTTTTTGCAATTTTAACATTTGGTCAAAACCTGTATCAGACCATCCACTCTTCACTTTCAAATTGTAGAATTCTACAGTGGCTGATAGTTTTGTGAAGTCAACACAATCTGGGTACAATGGCCTCTTGGCATCTTCGATAAGCTTCTTATATTGATTAACTTCATTTAGTACATTTGTTGATGCCAAACCCTCATTATCACAACTCTCATTGATGTTTTGATTAAGACATTGATTGGCATCATTCACTATTTCAAGCATTTGATCACTGACAATGGTTGCATCATCATCATCATCAATTAGAGGTTCACTATCATTCCTAAACAATGTTTCATGCTCATCACCTTGATTATCGTAATCATGTTCCACAACATGTTCATAACCCTATTAATAAGAAAATCAAAATTTATGTTAATAATTTTATGGTTTTTATGAAAATTAAAATCAATAGAATTTGGTCAACCTAGTCAAATAGGACCCTTGACTAATATGAAATGGCTTACCAGTTGAGATGAAATATGCTCGAGAACTTCATGTGGCTCATTTTCAGAATGTTGCTGATCCTTGCCAATAATAGATGGAATCTAAAGGAGACAAAGAAAAAAAATTGATGTTTGCATATATAAAAATAAGTGATATCTTTATTGTAAAACATATAAGAGTGAAACTAGATCAATTCAAAAAAATTTCAAGATACCTGAATGGGAATGCTCTCTCCATGGAAATACCAAATGCTATATTGTTCGATTATACCATCACAAATCAAGTGCTTTCATACTTTATCAAATGTTTGTACTTTCACTATGCCACATTTATTACATGGAAATTTTGTGGACATCTTATTCGTTGATTGCTCCTCGGAAAAATTTAAGAATTCCTCAACCCCATCTCTATATTCTTTTAGTGTTCTACACATAACCAATTTACAAGTCATATAAATTTAATTGAGAAAAAGTTACCACTTATACATTTTTCACATATCATGATGAATAATCAAATATACAAACTATACCTATTTTTCAATTTCATCCAATTTCTTTTGTCCATTTGATAATATGTTCCAAGGTCCTTTGAAATTGTGTCTGCAAAGAGCTATATAAGTTAGTTGACACTAAAGATAGATAAAAAGTGAACTGAAGATAGATTAGTTAACTAATTTTCAAGAAATTCAATTACAAGTGAAAAATAATTCTGTCTCTATACATTTGACTGAGTAATTTGATAATTGACTTGATGAAAGATTAAAGAAGAATATACATAAACAAGATCACAAGAAATTAGCATGAAGAGAATTTTATTAGACTATAGCCCTACAAGATTCTCAACATGGTATCAGAGCTAAGGTGGCAGTCAAAGAAGGGCATATTAAGTGGAACTTAAGGATTAGATCACAGTCAACAACAACTCAAATATCTTTTGGATAGAGAAAAGTGATGGGCTCAATCTCTATTACAATTATCAAAGAAGAAGGGACTCGGTGAAGGAACAATGAAGTATAAATGTAATATTCCCAATTAGCAATGGCTAATTGGAATATTCGATTATGGTCAATTTTGCCTGTGTAGTTAGATTATAAATAAAAGTGAGTAGAGGGGGACATAACTCACTCGAAAAATAAAAAGTGCACTCCCTAGTAGACACACGTTGTAACTTAAGTGAGCCAAGGGGGCCAAGAGACCACGTAGAGAGGGGGCCCACATAGACCACATGGAGGGACTGTGCAGGCCAAGATGGAGCATGTGGCAAAGGGAGGCTATGTTGGAGGAGGTGAGCCTTAGGGTTTGAGAAAGGCTAACGCTATATAGAGGGAGAGCCTCCTCATTTTTCTCATTCGATGTTTATGATATTGAGCTAGTCATTTCGACTTCTTGAGCACGCTGGTTGTTTAGCTAGTCTACAGCACTGTTTAGTGCACCGAGTGTCTCCGTTTGGAGATCTCATCCTTAGCCCCGGGGGACTTCGAGTGCCTGCTCAGGTGAGGTTGTCCCATTATTATTTTGTATGAGGATCGAATTTTGACTTTTGCAAAGGAGCAGTGCATCCATAGACTGCACAGTTCTGAGAGGGAGGACGTAGTCCATTTCTGGGGAGCTTCAGATTGGGTTTCTTTTGGAGGTTTTGAGCTTGGAGATTGAGCAAGGGGCCAGCCCTTGCCTATGGGAGGATTTTGGCAGAGTTTGTGGTCGTGTTTTGGTGGTTTCCATTCAACCTCAGCGCAGAGCCCTGGAGGATAGTGTAGATCCTCAAGGGGGTGATTTTCAGGGGTTGGTCATTCCAGAAATGCTCTCTGGGTTTTTCTGGGTTTGGTGAGTAGAGGTTGATTCCAGAGTTTCATCTTATTCCGAGTAGGGGATCAGCCCCAGATACTCATCTTGTTCTAGCAGTAGCAGCTACACAGTAGTTTTCTAGTAGCTAGGACATAGATCAGAGAGCAGCCATTCCATCAGCATTCTGAGAGTATTTCTTCGCTTGCCTTGATAAAGTCTAGGTGCCATCACTCTGATCACCTATTGTACTCACTTATATTTCTTAGCATAATAAAATGGCTCAGCATTCTCTTTGCATTTCTTGAGTATCTGTTCGTGTTCTATATATATATGCTATTGTATGCTTGCACTACAATTATTTTTCTCCTTGAGCATTCTAGTACTCTACCACTTGGTGTGCTTTCCCCATACTCTTAGACAAAGTCTGGAAAGGGCCAGATAGCCTCCAGATCTCACCCTCTTTTCAGAGGTGAAATATCTGGTAAATTCCCTCCCAGTCCATCTCTGGTTGGAGTTTGCTTGTGTTTTAGAGATATCCCTGAAATGGGATATTACAGTGGTATCAGAGCATAGATTTGGCTCAGCCTGTGGAGCTAGTTGTCTATGAAACTGAGGGAGAAACCCTACATTTTCTACAGAGGTGGGAAGTACAGAGATATTGAGAGTAGGTTAGAGAACACCTATGGAGGGGGTGATTGTGCTAGGGTGGTGGATGCAGAACGGAAAAATCCAATGGCAGATGATAGTGAGGCAAAACAGTTTGGGGAGGCACTCCTCAAATTAGTGCAGGATCTGGCGAGACAGATTGAGGTGATGGGTCAGAGATTCACTACTATGGAGGCTAGACAATGTGAAACCCCAAGGGGTTTCCATGTTGGCGAGGGGTCGGGCACATCACATCATTTACCGGAGTGGGATTCCACTCCACACCAGGCATCACATGCACCCACACGTTCCACTATGCCCACCATTCTGGGTGCAGACACAGGGGCAGGAGTACAGCATGAGCCAGAGCCTGGTCACATGGGTGACTATTTTGTTGAGTACCAGGCATATGGGCAGGAGTTCAGGGATGCCCTTTCATTCAGATATTTTGTTCAGCTCCAGCAGGACAGTAGACCTCACGATCATCATAGAGGGCACCGACATTATCATGATGGGGACACACAGCGTACAGCGAGCCGATTCCATTTACCAATGTTCGATGGCTCATCAAACAGTTTGACAAAGTCTTGGGTGGAGAAGTTAGATATATATTTCCAGCTTAACCAGATGGAAGTGTCAGAGGCCATCAAGGTGGCTATGCTGCATTTGGATGGTGAGGCCCAAGACTAGTGGTTCCATGGGATGGTGACACTCGGGTGTTCGACAGTGACCACATATGCCGAGTTCACCCGGAGACTGATAGAGAGATTTGACCAGAGGGATCGAGAGGGGCATTTTTTTGAGCTGACAAGGCTCAAACAGACTAGGAGCCTGGAGACGTATATTATAGATTTCCTGAGGGTTTCAGTGATTGTGCCAGATCTATCCGCAACATGGATGATCTACATGTTTATTGAGGGCTTAGCAAAGCCACTTCAGGGTCTAGTCAGATCCACTAGACCAGCCGCACTGCAGGACACCATTGGCAGGACCCAGGATTTGTAGGATGCCTTACCCAAGACCAGGACACCTTACCCCCAGAGACAGGCTTTCTAGCCAAAGGGGAAGGATGTGAGGATTCCGCCTCCAAAGGGGAATCAGGGTAGGGTACAACTAGATGATGATGCCAGGAAGGAGTTGAAGAAGAAGAGGTTGTGCTTTACCTGTCAAGAGTCGTGGGCACCAGGACACAGATGTGTTGCGGGCAAAGCACATTTAATCGAGGTCTTCTCCAAGAGCAGCAGGGAAGAGGATGAGTATGAGGATGGAGAGGCAAGAGACAGTCAGACAGCGTAGGACCATTTTCCACCTCCACCTCCAGGAGTGGGAGGTGCATCTTTTTCACCCATAGGGGGAGCCCTTGCAGCATTGCGAGGAGTACCCAAGTATTTGACGCTGCATGTCCGAGGGACAGTACGGGGGCAGCGAGTTTCGGTTTTGGTAGACAGTGGGGCAACCCACAACTTCATCGATGCACAGATGGTTGAGCGGAGAGGCATACCGATAGAAAGCTTTGATGGATTCTCAATGTTCACTGGCTGATTACTTTGGGGAAGGTCACCACAAATTGGAAGGCCTTGGAGATGGAGTGGGATGATAAGAAGATCGGGAAGCATGAGAAGATATGTGGGATGCACACTTAACTTCCGAAAGGGAGACATAGAGTGGGTGGTTGAGTTGCGGGCATCAGAGGCAGGGACTACCAAGCAGACAGTTCATCCAGATATATGGGCCATCCTTGATAGATATGATACGGTGTTTGGGGAGATACCGCCGGGACAGCCACCAGATCAAGGGTTTGAGCACAGTATTGAGCTACAGCAAGGCATCCAGGCTATTATTTCCACACCCTATAGGCACCCCAAAGCCTATCGAGATGAGATTGAGTAGGCCATCCAGGAGTTGCTGGCTCTTGGACATATTCGGCCTAGCACCAGTCCTTTTGTTTCTTCAGTGGTGTTGGTGAAGAAGAAGGATAACACATTGAGAATGTGCATTGATTACAGGGCCCTGAATAAGAAGACCATGAATAACAGGTACCCCATACTACGGATAGATGAGATGAATGATGAGTTGAGAGGAGCACAGTTCTTCTCAAAGATCGACTTCAAATCTGGGTACCACCAGATTCACGTGAGGGAACAGGACATTCCCAAGACCTCTTTCAAGTCCCATTATGGCCACTTTGAGTTCTTGGTTATGCCTTTCGGGCTAACCAATGCCCCAGCTACTTTCTAGTCATGCATGAACCATATCTTCCGCATTCATCTGAGGAAGTTTTTGTTGGTCTTTTTCGATGATATACTGATATATAGCAGGACTTGGGAGGAGCATCTCCAACATATAGAGGCAGTGCTGCATATCTTGGAGGAGCAACAGTTCTATGCTAAGCTCTCCAAGTGTGATTTTGGGTTGATGGAAATGTTGTATTTGGGTCACATCATAGGAGTGGACGACGTGAGGGTCCACAAGGAAAATATCAGGGCCATCAGAGATTGGCCAGAGTCGAGAAACGTGACGAAACTTCGAGGATTTGTTGGTATCTGCACTTATTACAGGAATTTCATCAAGATTTTCTCTCAGCTTGCTATGCCCCTTACATATTTGACGAAGAAGGGCACATTCAGTTGGACAGATACAGTGTAGCGGGCCTTTGATAGGCTGAAGGAGGTTATGAGCAGCTTCCCAGTGCTTGCGTTGCCAGATTTTACGCAACCTTTTGTTTTGGAGTGTGATGCATCGGGAGAGGGGATTGGCACAGTTTTTATGCAGGGAGGCCACCCTATAGCCTATGAGAGCTGGAAGCTCCTTCCTCATGAGCAGTTGTATCCTATATACGACAAGGAGATGCTAGCCATTATGCATGCATTGGCCAAATTCTGGCAGTACCTAGTGGGTAACAGGTTCAGGGTGACGACTGATCACAACAGCCTCAAGTTCTTTTTGGAGCAGAAACAACTACAGGAGAGGTAGCAGAAGTGGATCAGTAAGATCCAGCTTATGACTTTGACATTGAGTATGTCAAGGGGAAGAACAATGTGGTAGCTGATGTACTTTCACACAGACCATCCACGTTGTCTCTGATGAGTTTGGATACAGATTGGAGGGCTCGACCCTTGGTAGAGTACTCCAAGGAAAGTAGCATGGCATAACAGTGGAACAAATAAAGAAGTCTGATGAATCAATTTCTGATAGCTGACATGACTCAGGATGAAAGTGATGGATGATCTGTGCCTTATAAAGCTAAAAGGTTGGAGATTCCTCAATATCGAAATCCATGACATCGAGGACAGGAATTCTTCATGAGCAACTAGATGTCTCACCATTGTTGTTGGAGGTCCCTAATTAAGAGGGACTTTGAATTTATTCCACTTATGTGCTAGTTCGGCCTGGAATATAATATAGACTTAAATGTCTTAAAGGGTGTGTCACACACCCCCAAAGATGCCTATATAATGGAGAGACTTGGAGTTCATTAGACACACATTGTGTGGAGGATTTTCTTCTCTCTTGATAGCGATGGAGTTGCATTCTTGGTGCTGCGTATTTATGGAGTGTTCTTTGTTTGGGTTGTTTTGGGGTTATGTGTGACATGCTTGGCTGAATGACCTATTGGAGACATTGCTGGTAGAAGCATCCTGCTGATCGCCAGAACGCCACCATTCATTATCTCTATTTTGGCTTGTCTTCCATCGATCTATTAATATGTTCTATATCCTTTAGTATTGTGTGCCCTAATCTGAAATGGCATAGAACATGTTCAGAAATTAACATGGTATCAGAGCTTTATGGGGAAGACAATGCCCAATTTGTGTTGAATTGCAAATATCCGATCTATTGATCCATTGTGCAACATAATCACAAGTGAATAGCTCGTGGAGGAGAGACTAAGTCTCTGCCTTAGCCGCAACAAATGAAGTTCAAGAATAGGGAGGCATAGATGATTGTTTTAGGGTCAATTTAGGAGGACCGATGGACTTTTCAAAAGGTTGAGATAGGAAATACGTCTCTATGGACTATTTGATGGGTGGTTTGTCTATAAATAAGAGTGTCGAAGGCCTGTGAGGTTTCACTGAAGCCTTCCGCAGAGATTAAGGAGGTTCAAGGACTGCTTAAGGGCTAGAAACAACTCAAACCTATAGCTAAGTGTCATGACCTTCAAGGAAGAGATAGACACAGCTCTAAGGAGAATTTATGGGCCAAAATTAAAGGGTGTTAGGGACTATGGTTCGTACCCTAACCAGTCCATATTTTCAGCGTGGAGCAGACCCTAAAAAAGGGAGTTGAAGTATGCATTTTGGGTGCATCTTGATGTATGTTGGATCCTAGTTTAGGGTCAGATTTGCATCAGTTATCTAGCAGCATGTGTGTAGAGCTATAAAAAGGGTCTCTTTCACCTCTAATTACCTCACATTAATATGTCAATCCGGGAGCATTTTGTTATTCCAAAGAGTGTCTTAGTCTGAGGCTATCACTTGTCAGAGTAATGCTAGTAGTACAGTGTTTAAGAAATACAAGAGTAAACGGATGCTTGTCTGTAACTAAATTACTTCAAAAGAATAAATCACACATTCAGAAAACTAGGCAGCTTATCAGTCAAGGGTTCGACAACGATAACCCATCCCTTGGGAAACTGATGTAAAGGAAATTAGAGCATAGACCACGGGTTTGGGAGCTAGACAGTGAATGCCAAAGCTCACTACAGCCTTAGATCGTCTCTCACACCAAAACAACAAATGCGAGTAAATGGAACAGCAAATAAAGAATTTGAACAGCAAATCTGGAATGGAACAGTAATTCTAAAATGGAACAGCAATCGAACAACTAAGTCTCGAGAGTCTTACTCTATTAACCCAAATGCACTCTTCACAATCAATCAATCTTTCACTTTTAAGGCAAATCAAGCAAAACACACTAATGGAACAGCAATAACTATTGATAAATTATGGAACAGCTCTAGTAAATCATATACGCACACAACACGCTGAAATAGTAATCTTAATTAACAGGGATACGACTGTGCTCCCAAATAGAACAACATTATCTCTGAATCCAATAATCATAAAGAACACTACTTAAAACGAATCTATGACATGAATGTTCAATATAAAAGCTCTGTAACAGAACAATAAGAATATTCGGTTAAGACTAATAACATGCAATTAACTCTGAAAGGATTAATAACTTGATGCGGAGTCAATACACGATTCTATCTGTAAAAACCTCAATGATTTAATCTTAACAGAAAGATAATTTTGTAGAAATTTTTCGGTAGTAATCACATGCAAAAGAACGAGGTCGACGCGTTTCGAACCAACCAGTGTGGTTCATCATCAGGACTATGTGAGAGATCAGATCCAGACATTAAGTATAAATAGATGTAGAAATGACTCAACTAGCCGTTAGGACAACGGCTAGTTTGACTTTGAAAAAGTAAATATTCCATTATTTATTTATTTATTTTATTTTTATTAATTTTATTTATTATTATTATTTATATAATGGAAAGTAATTTAACAAATCGTGGACTATATACGTAATTTTTTTTATTAAATTGTATAATAATCAATTATTATTATTAATTAATAAATATAGTTAATTCTATTCATAAGATTTAATTATAACAAACCATCATCAAATAGTCAAACAAAGAGTCAACCAAAGAGTCAAATAAATAAATAAAATAAATAAATAAATCAATAATATATATATATATATATATATAAAATAAAATAATAATAATAATAATAATAATAAATAGAAAAAATAACTAAATAAAAAAAATAATAAAAATTATAAAAAATAAAAAATAAATAAATAAATAATACTAATAATAATAATAATAATTTAATAAATAAAAACAAAAATATAAACTAATAAATAATGAAAATAAAAATATTTTATAATTAATATTATTATTATTATTATTTTTATTGATTTTAATTTATTTTAATTTATTTATTATTATTATTATTATTATTATTATTTATTTATTTATTTTTATTTTTATTTATTTATTTATTTTTTTTTTTTTTATAATCAAATAAATAAAGTAAAAATAACTAAATACTTAATAATAATAATAAAAATCAAGAATATAAGGCAGGAATCCAGCATCTGCTGATATTCCAACCATCATCTCTATTGAGATTAATGGGCCTTTTTTCAATTTCAATAGCCTCTCTCAACTTACGATGATGGAAGTGGTCGATTCTAGCAATGACCTTAGCATCTTCTATGCAAACATGATGGTTAGTCTTTTCTGCATGCTCAGCTAAGGCGGATGAGCGAGATCTTCTATGTTTGATATCAGCCGCATGCTCACAGATCCTTTGATTAATGGACCGATCCGTCTCACCAATGTAAGGAAACCTCCACAGAAATCATGGAATGTGATGTAGACACCTTTTTCCATCCTCGGGGGAAATCGATCTTTAATCGATTTAAGAGAACTACTACGAATTGTATTTACATGTAATATCAACTTATAAAGCATATCAGATTACCAAATAACAACGATAAACAAACCACGCAGAAATCGAATCGTAGTGATATAGAAGCAAGTGTCCTCCGGGGCCGGGCCCTTAGCCTCCAAGGATACACCGCCTTAAGTTAATCCAGACGCAGAGATGAGAGAATCACCAAGCTTATATTAATGCATCGGACAAAAGTACAATGAACCAGTTCTCAACGAGACTCAATAATCAGAGCTGATGTTTAACAGAAAATTACATAAAAAGTCTATCTCCTAAGCTAACAGTGCTGTCCCTTTATATAAAGGTGACGACGGAGATGTCCAAGTAATAAGATAAATAAAGCAGCGATCCCTCAGGATCAAAGATCCTGAGGGATTCGCCAAACTGTTAATCCTTCGTCTTTTCTTTTCTTTTGCGCCGAGCTGGTGTCTTCTCCTCTTTTTCCGGGCCGATTTGCTTTGATCTGTTTAGCCTTGTTTGCATTCGGTTCTCCTTCAGAGGGACAGCAGTTATCTCGACTTTGTCCTTTCCTTTGGAACGTCAACTCCTCGTTTTCTCCTTTTCCTGCACAGAAAATAACCATTATCAGCGGTTAAGTCTTGCATATCAATTCTCACATGTTTTGTTATAATTATTTATTATTTTCCAAATTCATGATGCAAAAAGGTTTACAAATTCTACTAAAAAGCCACTGAAATAATCATCAAAAGCATACCTTTTTAGTACTCCACAATGTGGAAGCCAAGGAAGAAGACTGCTCTGTCACAGGAGGACAACCACTAGATTTGAAGCAATGTCTGGGCATATTTAAGGGTTTAAATATTGTTTGAAGGTCCTAAAGGACAGCAGAGGGAAGTCGCCTTCTCTGAGCAAGCTTGGGCATGATTTGAAGTTGTGGTGCTAGGCCACAGGGCATAGCACACAACTCGGTCAAATTAGAGGGTTGTCAAAGAGTGGACAACAACCTAAGGAGGTAGTATGTCATTGAAGGAACCCCTCCTGGGTAAACCGCAACTGTAGAAGGGTTTGTTTGTTGACTGTATGATGAAACTGGGGCTGCAATACGTGCCCTATCTAACAGTGAAAACTGTATTACATCAATGTCTTGTGGAGGTGTGTTGGGTCCATGATTTATGGGGCAGTGTTTGGATCATGTGCTTGTCATCTTTATGATGTGCGAAGGTGACAAGGTGACTTGGACTTGTTGTCATAAAGGAACTTGTACAACAGAAGGTGGACACACTTGGCAATTCATGATTAGATCATTAGTAAGTATTCTGATGAGGGCAGCAGGACTAGAGATATCTAAAATTGGTACGCTGATAGAAAGCAAGCGTATGCTACTATATTAGGGAGTCGTTGGCGCAAAGGATAGTCAATGTTTTGACAAGGTATGTATCAAATACCTACTATGGATTTCACGCCTTTCTATTGCAAAGAAGATATTATTCCGGGCATGCAGAACAAATCTGTAGATTGTACAAATTGTATGTCTGGAAACGCTCAAACCAGAAAACAGAACTTTTCATGCAAGCTTCAACTGTTCAGGAACTGTCTAGCAAGTTTGTCTAGTCAACAAGGAAACATATCATAATGTCATAAAAGGCCTAATGGCCTGGGTGGTCTGTGTACTCAGAATTGAATGATGCCCTAATTCCTACAACATAACTAAGGGACAATCAGCGTAGGGGAGAAACTCTAGGGTGAAGGCAAGCCACATTGATAGAAATGATAGTTAGCAAGTGTTGAGAAGGTTGACATGGATTGTGGCTAAGCCCTAACCAGATTGCAGAATACAACAAGGTACCAACACATGAGAAGGTATGTTTTTATGTTAAATTGTTGGTCCTAGTTTGGATATTTGGAACATTTTAGTACAGCCTGCGGAAGCGAAGAAGGGAGGGCTAACGTGTTGGTTAGAAGCCCTAACCAGTGTAATGATTGGTGATAGGATCAAATTCATATGCAACCTATGGGAGCCATGTGTTGGGTTCTCTTGGGTGTTAAGAAACCCCAACTAGGACCAGATCTCGCAATGAAGTAATGGGTGTCCTAGGACAGGACTGTTAGAGAAGTCTCTTGGTAGCCACGAGGAGGACTTCCTAAGTGTGAGGATGCCCTAGCCAGAGGTAGATGCTACAACAAGTATTGGTCACTCGTGGTCTGCTGGAGGGAAACGTGAGAGTGGGCCAAATGTGAACGTGGATTGTGCATTTATGGTATGTTGGAGGACAGTGTGATAGTACCCATGTTGGGGCCCGGTGTGCACCATATTCATCGACCTCGGTGGTTGCTAGAGGTCAAGGGTGATGCAGCAGCAACATTGGAATTAAAATTAAATCCCAATCAGACCTTATAAACCCCACAAGTGTTCCTTTGTTTCTATCGGAACCAAACCCTTAATGAATTCTCGAATCCGGTCCTTTATGTCTGTTTAAACTCGTTTATAAAACAATTCTGATTCAATATAAATATATTGAATGCAATCGGAAATCGCTGCAATGATACAACATATATATATAATGTTTAACAATCATTCCGATTCGATTCAATCACAATCAGCGATCAATAAAAATGCCACACTATTCTGATTTGATGTAATCACAATCGGCAATCAATGCAAATGCCACACTATTCCGATACGATGTAATCGCAATCGGCGATCAATGAAAATGCCACACTATTACGATCCGATGTAATCGCAATCGGAGATCACATTTTATTGAATGCCAAACTATTGATTTTTCAGAGCCCGATCTGATTCAATTGGAATCGCAATTCGCAAGTCGGGTGGTGTCGCTTCTCATAGAGATGCGATATATTTTGGACCCGATTTTGTTTTAAACCAGTTTATAACCCTTTCCGCATCCAGATTCCAATAAGAATTTACTCACAATTTCTACGTTAATGAATATTCTGAACTCACAAAATTTCGATAGCGCCAAGGTTGAAATAAACATAGAATTCATACGATTACAATAAAAACACGAGGATCGCAGCCAATTCCATTAATTACACAGAAAAGCACACATCAATCATCACGAACTCTGTTTAAATTATGGCATGAAACATTCATAAAAACTGAGTCTCGACTCTTGGCTTAATCTACACAAGAAGAAAATATCTGTTACAAAAACACAATCCCTTATTACAAATTGAGCTTTCGCTCCACACCAAAAACAACACACTCTCCTCCTCTGCGAAGAATCTCCTCGCTTATTACAATTTTTTTCTATATTTCTTCCACTAATTCCTCTAACAAATAGATAACATAATCTTCTATTTTCAACAAAATCTCTTATCTTCTCACTCACAATTACACCTATTTAACAAATCTTATCACTAAATCTCAAATAAAACAGTCGCATTTATTTCAATAAAAACAAACTATTAATAAATCGACTTCCACAGTAAACTAAAATTGACCAATAGTAAATGAAATTCACTCTATCAAGCCACAACATGTGAACAGATTTTTCACATTGCTAGCTTATTCCGATGCTCCTGCATCAGAATCCCGGGGAAGAAAAGACATGTCCTTCAAACTTTCAGGATTTATTCCGTATCTTTGCAATTCAGCTGCTGTCAACCAACTGGAATATTCAATTGGCTGCTCCTTCCACTTGACAAGATACTGGAAATATGTCCGCCCTCGAGTTTTCTTGGATATTCTTTGATCCAAGATATCTTCAACTTCCTTTTCAGATGCTTTTGGTACCTGTTCCTCCCAGTCTACAGTTTGAACTTCATCACCTGTAACTTCAGTTTGCAACTCGGTCTCTGCTTCTTTGAATGGATATAAGTCTGCAATATTAAAAATGGGGGATATTCCAATTCCTTCTGGCAACTCAATCTCATATGCATTGGCTGAAAACTTCCTTTTGATTTTACAGGGTCCTATCTTCTTCAGTTTCAGTTTATTATAAGTCTTTGTAGGAAATCTCTCTTTCCTTAAATATGCCATGACAAAATCTCCTACCTGAAACTCTTTTTCTCTTCTTTTTAGATCTGCTCTCTGCTTATATCTTTTGTTGCTTTCCTGCAATTTATCTTTGACTTCTTCCTGTAGCTTCTGCATTTGTTCAGCAAAATCTTCAGCACTTGCACTTCTGGCTTCCTGTTTTTCCAAGTGTCTAAGCTCATATACTCCTCTCGGATGCATTCCAAAGACAATCTGAAATGGACTCATTCCAGTGCTTCGGTTTGGTGTATCATTGTAAGAAATTTCAGCTTGAGCTAATGCCAAATCCCACTGTTTGGGATTCTGATGAACCAGACTTCTTAATATATTCCCCAAGCTTCTGTTTACTGCTTCAGTTTGTCCATCTGTCTGAGGATGGTATGCTGAACTAAAACTGAGTTTAGTTCCTAGTTTCTTCCAAAGTGTCCTCCAGAAATGCCCTACAAATTTAGTATCTCGATCTGATACAATACTTACAGGTAAACCATGCAATCTTACAATCTCTGAAAAGAATAAATTTGCTATGTGTGTTGCATCATTAGTTTTCTTACAAGCAATAAAATGAGCCATTTTTGAAAATCTTTCTACAACAACATAAATAGAATCATTTCCTCTCTGAGTTTTTGGTAAACCCAGAACAAAGTCCATACTCACTGCATCCCATGGTCGATCTGGTATGGGAAATGGCTGATATAGACCTGTATTCTGACTCCTTCCTTTAGCATGTTGACATACCCTGCATTTCTCAACAATATTTTTAACATCAGTTTGCATTTTAGGCCAGTAATAAAAAGCATTCACCTGAGCGAAAGTTTTATCTTGTCCGAAATGGCCAGACAATCCTCCACTGTGCTTTTCCTTAATTATATTTTCCCGCATGGAACATTTGGGAATGCATAACTTGTTGCTTTCAAATAATAGGCCTCCTTGAATAAGGTAGTCCATCCACTGACTTCTATTATGACTCACCAGATTCTGCACTGTTGTGTAGATGTCCTTAAAATCCTCATCATCCTTGTACATTTATATCATTTCATCAAAACCTACAACACCCACTTTAAATTCTTGCAAAAGAAAACTTACCCTGCTTAATGCATCTGCCACTTTATTTGACTTACCACTTTTATGCTTTATTACAAAAGTGAAACTTTGCAGAAATTCCACCCACTTGGCATGCTTCTGATTTAACTTTGGTTGATTATTAATAAACTGCAAAGCATGATTGTCTGAATATAAAATGAATTCCTTTGGTAGCAAGTAATGCCTCCACTTCTTTAAGGCCTGCACAATAGCGTAAAATTCTTTATCATATGAAGAATATCTCCTTTTCACATCATTTAACTTCTCGCTGAAATACGCTATCGGTCTTTTCTCCTAGCTTAGCACCGCACCAACTGCTTCTCCACTTGCATATGTTTCCACTTGAAAGACTTTCTCAAAATTAGGCAATGCTAGAATTGGCTTTTTTGTTATCTTCTTTTTCAGCAGATTAAAACTCCTGTCAGCTGCTTCTATCCATCGAAATGGCTGATTGACCTTCTTAATAGTCTCAAGGATTGGTGCACAAATTTGACTGAACCCGTTTATAAACTTCCTATAAAAACTAGCAAGTCCATGGAAACTCCTTACCTCGAATACACTTCTGGGAGTAGGCCAGTTTCTGATTACTAGTACCTTCTTCGGATCCATTTTCAAACCTTCTCTGGAAATCACAAATCCCAAGTATACCAGCTCCTCTTTACTTTTGCTGAAAACCAGAATATCATCAAGGTAAACAACAACAAATTTACCTATATATTCCTTCAAGACTTCATTCATTAATCTCATGAACGTGCTGGGCGCATTAGTGAGCCCAAAAGGTATCACTAACCACTCATACAGTCCACTATTTGTTTTGAACGTCGTCTTCCATTCATCACCTTCCCGAATTCTGATCTGATGATATCTTCTTTTTTAATCTATCTTTGTAAAGTACCTGGATCCACTTAAACAGTCCATTAAATCATCCATTATGGGCAAAGGAAATTTTTACCTGACATTTATCTTATTGATAGCTCTGGAATCGGTGCACATGCGCCATTCTCCTCCCTTTTTCGGACTAAGCACCGTTGGCACAACACACAGACTTAGACTTTCTCGAATCAACCCCTTGTCCATCAGCTCCTGAACTTGTCTTGCAACTTCTGTGTTTTCCTGGGGATTTAGTCTATACGCAGCTTTATTAGGCAAACTTGCTCCTGGTATTAAGTCGATATGATGGCTTGTACTTCTAATCGGCGGTAATTCATTCGAAAATTCATCCACAATGATGTCAGTGAAATTATTTAACACATCTTGAATTTCTTCAGGCAAATCATTTAAATTCGTAGAGGTTAAAATTACCTTTGGCCTCCCCATGATAGTGAAATGTACCTCTTCGCTTTTATCGACCTCCTGTAATAGTTCTTTGCCACTTATCAGCATAATATTATTCTCCGGAAATCCTTTATCACCATCATCCTTCACTGGTAGCAACGTATGTTTAACTCCGTCCTTTTCTATGGTGTATGTGTTCCTCCTCCCATCATGAATCGCCTTCCGATCAAATTGCCATGGTCTCCCCAATAACACATGACATACATCCATAAGCATTATGTCACATAAGATCACGTCATTGTATGTGTCGATCTGCATTTTCACATTACACTACTCTGTCACAATAACTTGATGACCCTTCTGAAGCCAAGATACTTTGTAAGGTGTAGGATGCGCTTTCCTTGTTAATATGAGCTTTTCCACCATCTCTATAGACACAAGATTGTCAGTACTCCCGCTATCAATTATAACCTTACAACACTTACCCTTTGATTTGCATGTAGTCCTGAACAAATTCTTCCTTTGTGCAGGTTCTCCAATCTCCTTTTCTGATCTCAGCAAAGTTCTTCTAAGCAACAGCGATTCACCTTCTTCAGGTGGTTCCTCTTTTTCTTCAAGTCGAGGTGGTTCCGGCTCTGCCTCAGCCACATTTGCACCCCTCTGGCTTGCTGATTTGTTATGAGGACAATCCCTTGACATGTGTCCCCATTCTCCACAAGTATAACATCTAACATCTCTTCCTCACCCTCTTCCTCTGGGTGCGAATCTTCCTCTATTGGATTCACCCATCTGTGGTGATCTGCCACTTGAACTTCCTGTTTCATGTTGATGCTGTGTTCCTCTAGATCTGCCAGATCCTCTACCTCTTGCTGAGCTCTTTCCTCTGTTTCTTTGACTCTGTTTCCTCAATATTTTCTCTTCTACCTTCAAACTTGCTTGATAGGCATCCTCAATAGTTTTAAAACTTAACAGACCAATCTCATCTTGTATTTCATACCTTAGCCCATTAACATATCTAGCTACTTTCTCCAAATCATCTTCTACCTACCCTGTTCTGATACTTAACCTATAAAATTCTTCTGTATAATCCTTTACAGACATTCCTTTCTGCTTCAGATTCTGCATCTGCTTAAAAATATTCAAATGATAGTATTTAGGTAAAAACTTGGCGTTCAGTTTATTTGCCATTTTATCCCACTGCTTGATCTTAGATTTCCCTTTCCTCGTTCTTGATGTTTGTAACTCATCCCACTAGATGGCTGCATGGCCCTTCAATCTAGTGATTGCAAAATTCACCCCCTTATTCTCTTCAACCTCTTCAAAATCAAAATATTGATCTATGGATCTAATCCAATCCATGATTTCCTTGGCATTAAGGCTCCCTTCATACATAGGAATTTCCATCTTGGGTTTGCCTCCAACTTTTGCTAGCATCTTGAGGACTTTCGCAGTTTCATTTTCTTCTTCTGCTTCCACTTCTTCATCAGATTCTTCTGAAGAACTCTCAGCTCCCTCATCAGGTGCTCTTCTTTGGGCTGTCTCTATTTTCTCCATTCGTGTACGTAGTCTTCGCACTTCTTCTAACAGGACTGCATTTGGTTCTGGTCTTCCTCGACCAATTCCCCTTCTTGGTGGCATTTTCACTGCAATACCTGTCTCTTCTACTCTGATACCACAAAATGACGCAGCAGCAGCGTTGGAATTAAAATTAAATCCCAATCAGACCTTATAAACCCCACAAGTGTTCCTTTTTTTCTATCAGAACCAAACCCTTAATGAATTCTCAAATCCGGTCCTTTATGTCTGTTTAAAATTGTTTATAAACAATTCCAATTCAATATAAATATATTGAATGCAATCAGAAATCGCTGCAATGATATAACATATATATATATATAATGTTTAACAATCATTTCGATTTGATTCAATCGCAATCGGTGATCAATACAAATGCCACACTATTCTGATCTGATGTAATCGCAATCGGAGATCAATGCAAATGCCACACTATTCCGATCCGATGGAATCGCAATCAGCGATCAATGCAAATGCCACACTATTCTGATCCGATGTAATCGCAATCGGAGATCACATTTTATTGAATTCCAAACTATTGATTGTTCAAAGCCCGATCCGATTCAATCAGAATCGCAATTTGCAAGTTGGGCGGTGTCGCTTCTCATAGCGATGCGATATATTTCGAACCCGATTTTGTTTTAAACCAGTTTATAACCCTTTCTGCATCCGGATTCCAATAAGAATTTACTCACAATTTCTATGTTAATGACTATTCCAAACTCACAAAATTTTGATAGCGCCAAGGTTGAAATAAACATAGAATTCATACGATTACAATAAAAACACGAGGATCGCAGCCAATTCCATTAATTACACAGAAAAGCACACATCAATCATCACGAACTCTGTTTAAATTATGGCATGAAACATTCATAAAAACAGAGTCTCGACTCTTGGTTTAATCTACACAAGAAGAAAATCTCTGTTACAAAAACACAATCCCTTATTACAAACTGAGCTTTCACTGCACACCAAAAACCACACACTCTCCTCCTCTGCGAAGAATGTCCTCACTTATTACAATTTTTTTTCTATATTTCTTCCACTAATTCCTCTAACAAATAGATAACATAATCTTCTATTTTCAACAAAATCTCTTATCTTCTCACTCACGGTTACACCTATTTAACAAATCTTATCACTAAGTCTCAAATAAAACAGTCGCATTTATTTCAATAACAACAAACTATTAATAAATCGACTTCCACAGTAAACTAAAATTGACCAACAGTAAATGAAATTCACTCTATCAAGCCACAACATGTGAACAGATTTTTCACATTGCTGACCTATTTTGATGCTGCTGCATCAAAGGGTCTGATCAACCAGGAGCAGTTTTGTGTAGCCATAGACTTGTGTGTGGAGAACTTCTACAGCAGATGATGGGCAGTCCTCCTAGCCAGTGTTCATTGTGGGATATAGACATCTTGCAGCGATAGGTGGTAGCCCTTCATGCCCTATGTTGGCCTTCATTAGTGTAGCACAGGAAGACCATAGTGGTTCGAAGTCCCTAAGTAAATGAGGAGCAGCAATGAGAAGATTGAGAATTGTTCACAAACGGAGTTGTCAACAATTCGACAGGAGTCTCAATGTGTTGTGCCCTTGATGGACTAAGGCACAACTAGTGAGAAGATTGGCAGCCAAGCTTTAGTGGCTAGATGGACTCGGAGCATTGATAGAGTCTAGAGCTATAGATCGGGAGTCGAAGGACCGAGCTGGTATAGGGAATGACCGAGAAGAGCGAAGAGAGAATGCGACAGCAACATGATTAGAGTATCTTGTTGAGGGCAGATTGGTTGTCGATGGACTGACAGCAAACCCAGTTTTGTATCTTGTATCAATGGGTGTATGAAGGCCATTATCCTTGGTATGGGAGCCCTAGACTGTTGTATCATATGTGGATTAATATAACGAAGTTGGGTTAAAAATTGTAAGAATTTTCCTATATTTTGTGCATTGGTAGATTTACTGCTATTTATATTTTGTTGTGCAAAGTAGTATCATTGTGATAATTGGTTTGGTAGCTTGAAAGATTTTAAGACACTATCATAGACCCAAGATCGTGGAAAAGAAACATGGTATCAGAGAGTATCTGAGCTACTTTAAGGGATAGTGAATAAGAGTGTGGTCAACGAAGCAACTTAGAGGGAGTTGTGGGTGTGTAGATCAAGGAGCAAAAGGTTCAGCTAAAGAAGAGTCTAGGTTGGCTTGATGTTAATAAGCCATGTGACAACTTGTCAAGCCAATGTGGACACCCAAATGAAGCCTTTATATTGCGTATAAATAGAAGGTGAGGGAGGCTAAGATAACATCCAAGAAAAAATATTTAGGAGTAAAACACCTTCTAATGTAAGCCACAACTTGAAGAAGAGAAGACCGAAGCCTGAAATGACCGTTTTGAGGTCAGATTAGCAGATATAACAGGGCCGAGGAGTAGCTGCATAAATATGTTGATAGTAAGGTTGTTTTGGTACCAAAAGGGGTGGCATATTTATTGTTTAAGAGAGTCTCAGGCACTGTAGTTATTATAGGGATAATGCATGTCTGTATTAGGCTTGCTGTAGGGGCCGTAAGGACTAATTGCTACAAAAAAAGTAAGGGACAATCAGCGTATGGGAGCAGCTCTGAGGAATGCCTGGTCTTGCTAAGCACGAAAAAAAAATATCATTTATTTTATAAAATCATGTCAACCCTACCGCCGCCTTCTACATAATTTTGTATACAAGTTTAAATCTATTGAAATTTTAATAATAAAAATCATAGATATCAGGAAAATACCTTTAGAACTTATCAATACACACTCTCCCTCTCTGAGTTGTCAAAGGTTGCAATTTTATCTCCATATGTTGGCAACGGACCACATGTTTTCTGCTCTGAATTGCAGAGAAACCCCCAAATCAGGAGAATAATATCTCAATTAAAGCTGGAAAAAGAGTTAAACCAGATCTGATATAATAAAATCACGTTAAAAATATAGTCGAATCCAGAGTGCAGCGAAGAATAGAAGGGTATGGAATCTGCGCCAAAATCATAAAAAATGTTAAAGATCACTGAACTCTGTCCCGAACCTGGCCAAGGGAAAATAGCTGCCTGAAATTAAATTTCAAGAAGCCACCCAAAATTAAATTTTAAGAGGTACCAAAATCTTATAAAGCAATTGCAATAGTCGTTTTGATTTTCATAAAGTTCTAATTTTATTTAAGTAAAAGGAGGTCATCTAGTATTTTTATTTGAGCAAAGGAGGTCATTTTCACATCTAGGAATAAATTTTAATAGGTCCATTTAGAGTTTAGACTAGCGGCCAAATTAGATTTTAATAGGTAGTAAAAAATTATAAAGCAATTGCTATGTTGGCTTTGGTTTTCATTAAGTTTATTTTTATTTGAGTAAAAGGAGGTCATCTAGTATTTTTGGTTTTCATTAAGCTTTATTTTTATTTCAAGAACAGAAGTTCAATTCAAATAGAAGTTATATTTAATATTTAATGATGTCGAGGACCCATAAAGTAATAATGTTAGTTTAATTAGAGCATCAATAAAAACTATATTAGGGAATATAGTTTCTACACGGGAGCTCGTGCATGCTGCTTGAGCTAGGCTGGTGTTTGAAACTCTGACTCGGCCCTCCGCCACCATGGCCCCCCAGAGTTCGATCTCGATAGGGAACCACCCCCTGCTGCTCCTCAAAATGATGCGCAACCTCCTCATGACGAATCTGCAATCGCTTTTGTCTCTTTGGTTTTCTCAATGGGACCTCCACGATCACGCCCAACTATGACAAAATTTGTGAAAAAACTCGATCGAATACTAGAAACCACTCTACCTCGAACACTCCCACATAGAGAAGCCCTCTAATGGGAGCTTTCTCCTTTTCATTTACAACTCCTTATGTGAGAGAACACTACAAGCTCCATCTCAACATGATGAAGTGTAGATATTGTGAGTAATTCAAAACGAGGCTTTGCAAATTATCCAATTGTCTACATTTGGTATACATGATAATAATGGCATTACCCACAAACACATATCCTCGTAACTAGTACCTTGTTCTCTAAGAAACAATTAATGTTTCTAATATGCTCAGTTAGAGATGAAGGATTCTCCTGGGAGGTCAATTTGCTGGTTTGGGGTGTTGTACTTTTAGTGGTTAAGGGGTTAGTAGTTAAGGTGTTTAGGGGTGAAGTGTTAGGGGTTGATGGTCATAGGTTAAGAGGATAAGGATTTATGGCTTAGGAGGTTCATGGATTAATATAGGTTAGGGGTTAATGTCATAAGATTTAATGAATGAAGGGGTATATGGGTTATGATTTATGAGTGCAGGGGTTAAGGGAATATGGATTGGGGGTTAAGGGGGTGGGGAATTTAGTGGTTATGGGTTAAGGGCTTATGTTTTGTGATAATTGGACTCCTAATCCCCTTATCACCATTATTTTGGGTTCCCTTATCAATTTCTCTCGTTGCCTTCCCTCTAGGTCCCCTAGTCCCTATGAAATTAGGTCTTAAGCCCCCTTCTCATTCTCTAATTCTAGGATTATAAATCTTAGTAAACCATGCTTGCACCTCTGACTTCTACACATACATGCTACCCTTGTGTCCCCTTGGCTTGTTCAAGACACCATAAGATACCCCCCCAAAAAAAAATTTGTTATGTCATTCCACTTTTCCTAATGTTATGACCCCCCAAATTTGGTCTCAATGCCCCTACAAGTACACCATTGGGCCCCCTTGGCTAAGGGATTAAACGTATTAGGGGTTATGGGTTGTGATAAGGGAGCCCCTAATCCACTTATCACAACTAGAAATAGGCTTATGAACACCATCAATATCTATTGTAGGTGTTGTGATGAAAGCAATAATGAATACAAAAGTTGTGGTCAATAGGACAGGGAAAAAGTATGCCAAAAACATAGTAGGAAATTTCGGAAAAAAGGTTTTAAGTAACCGGGACTGCACTCCCGCTCTTATCTTCTTAACCCTGCTCTTCTTTAAACTCTTTAAACCCTCCCTGTAATGGGAGCTTGCTCCTTTTCATTTAAAACTCCTTATGTGAGAGAACACTACAAGCTCCATCTCAACGTGATGAA
Organism: Pinus albicaulis; assembly: GCA_034641835.2. Classification (NCBI taxonomy): domain Eukaryota; kingdom Viridiplantae; phylum Streptophyta; class Pinopsida; order Pinales; family Pinaceae; genus Pinus; species Pinus albicaulis. The sequence goes on along the minus strand of CM076583.1, from coordinate 1,045,748,202 downwards.
GTGTAGATATTGTGAGTAATTCAAATCAAGGCTTTGCAAATTATCCAATTGTCTACATTTGGTATACATGATAATAATGGCATTACCCACAAACACATATCCTTGTAACTAGTACCTAGTTCTCTAAGAATCAAGTAATGTTTCTAATATGCTCAATTAGAGATCAAGGATTCTCCTAGGAGGTCAATTTGCTGGTTTGGGTGTTGTTTTCGGCCTTGGATACTTAGTGGTTAAGGGCTTCAAGGGTCAAGCGTTAAGGGCCAAAGGGATTTAGGGTCAGAGGAATTAGCGGTTAAGGACTCAATATTTAGGAGATTTAGGTGTTAGTGGTTAAGGGTTTAGTAGTTATGGTTTTTAGGGGTTAAGGGTCACAGGTTAAGAGGATAAGGATTTATGGCTTAGGAGGTTCATGGATTAATATAGGTTAGGGGTTAATGTCATAAGATTTAATGAATGAAGGGGTTTATGGGTTATGATTTATGAGTGCAGGGGTTAAGGAAATATGGATTGGGGGTTAAGGGGATAGGGAATTTAGTGGTTGTGGGTTAAGCACTTATGTTTTGTGGTAATTGGACTCCTAATCCCTTTATCACCACTATTTGGGGTTCCCCTATCAATTGCTCTCACTGCCTTCCCTCTAGGTCCCCTAGGCCCTATGAAATTAGGTCCTAAGCCCCCTTCTCATTCTCTAATGCTAGGATTATAGATCTTAGTAAACCATGTTTGCATATCTGACTTCTACACATACATGCTACCCTTGCATCCCCTTGGCCCGTTCAAGACACCATAATATGCCCCACCCCTCCCCCTTGTTCAAGACACTAGAATTTTTCCTACATTTCTTTGAATCGTTTGGAGATGTGCTGGTTGCGATTATTGAAGAGTCTAGGGTTTCTGGCTCTATCTATCAGTCTTTCAATGCCACTTTTTTAACTCTCCTTCCTAAGTCTGACCATCTTGTTTCCTTTAATGAATTTCAGCCCATTTCGTTGTGTACTTGCTTATACAAGATTATTGCTAAGTTATTGCCTCTAGGTTGAAACCCTTTTTCTCCATGATCATTTCTGCATAGCAATTCGGCTTTTTGGATGGAAGGAAAATCCATGAAGCAGTAGGGGTAGCTCAAGAAACCCTCCACAGCCTCAAAAAGAGTGGGAAAAAAAGAGCTATAGTAAAAATTGACCTCTCTAAGGCCTACGATAGGATCAGCTTGATGTTTTTAAGACTCTTGTTGATGCATCTTGGCTTCAGATATGATTTTGTAAGATGGATTATAGGGTGTGTCACTTCTTCATCGATCATTGTCCTTATAAATGGTGCTGCCTCTGATTTCTTCAACCCACAAAGGGGCCTTTGTCAAGGGTGCCCTCTCTCCCCCCTTATTTTTCTATTGGTTGCACAAGGCATTAGTTTAATGATTCACGAGGCTAAGAGACAAGGGGAGCTCAAAGGTATTTAAGTAGCGGTCAATCTTTGGGTAACCCATCTCCTCTTTGTAGATGACATCTTGCTGTTTAGTAGCGGGAGTATAGAAGAATGTCAGTGTTTAAAGGAGATCCTAGACCTTTTTCTAAAAGCGACTGGACCTAGTATAAATGGCCAAAAATCTTCCCTGACCACAGCAGGGCTCTCAAGGGTGGAAGTGGACATAATAAAAGACTACCTTCACTTTGAAGTTAAAACTCTACAGGACTCTTTTAAGTATTTGCGCTTCTTTCTTAAGCCAGATAATTATCGGATTCAGGATTGGAAATGGCTCGTAGCTAAAATTGAGAACAGGATGAATCATTGGAGTTTCAAATGGCTATCCAGAGCAGGGAGGTTGGTTCTAATGAAATCTATGGTGATGGCAATTCCGGTTTACTGGGCTAGCCTCATTTGGGTGCCAAAAAGTATTCTGATGAAGATCAACAAAATCTGTAGTAGATTCCTATGGGAAAGCTCCAAGTCGGAACATGTAACCCCTTGGGTTGCGTGGGAAAAATTAGTCAGACCAAAATGTTGGGATGGCTGGGGAATAAAGGACCTCTTTCCATTCTCAAGGTCTCTAGCGACGAAAGTAGCTTGGAGACTAATCACTACGAAGAACCTCTGGACTTCAGTAACAAGAAGGAAATACATAGACCCTATGCCAACTCTGGTCTGGCTCAGACTACCTCAAAAATCATTCAAGAATTCATCAGTGGTGTGGAAGGCTTTGGTGGCAGCTGTAAAAATTATTGAACAAGGTTTGGCCTGGAATGTTGGGGATGGGAGATTGGTCAGACTGGGTCAAGATTCTTGGGTGGGCTGTACGGGTTCTTTTGTGCTCTCGAGAGACGTGATCAAGCACCTTAATAATAGAGGGTTGCATTTCCTAAACCAAGTAGCTGACTCTGGAAATTTTTCAATTTGGAGTCAAGAATGGCTGTCTGGGAATGCTCTATTCTTGGAGGAAAGATGGTTTGAGGAATGCGAGAACTATAGATCTGGCCTACTCAATTCCCATATCCGAATTACTGACAAGAACAATGAGTTGTGGTGGGTGCACTCTTAGACTGGTATGTATACCCCTAAGTTGGGTTATGCTTGGTTGATGTCTCAGAATGGGTGGGAGGATCCCGTCTGGTGGTCAAACCATTGTGGAAGCTAAAAGGGTCAGCTAAGACAAGATTTTTTTTTCTGGTGTATTCTTTAGAAGAAAGTCCCCACCTGGGATTTCCTTCAAAAAAAAAGGAAAATTGGCCCAGGGTGGTGCTCTCTGTGCAAAGATAGTGAAGAATTAGTGCAGCATGTTTTTCTCTCTTTCCCCTTTACCATCAGCCTTTGGAATGAAATGCTGAGGATGAAAAATATTCCTCAGAGATAGGAAGGTCAGCTGCTCTCAGAAGCATGGCAAAGATGGTAGCAGGAAGATCCTAATGACAGTTAGAACTATGCCCCTCTTGATTGCCTGGGGAATGTGGATTGCAAGAAATCAATTGATCTTCAAAGATACTCTTTTCCCTATCCGTAAACTGGCAGCAGAAGGGGCAACCATCTTTGAAAAAATCTCTAACCGTTGCAACTCTTAGAAATTCAGATTCGTTCACAGGGAAGTGGTTAGGGGAACTAGACCCTTATCACCATTATTTTGGGTTCCCCTATCAATTTCTCTCACTGCCTTCCCTCTAGGTCCCCTAGGCCCTATGAAATTAGGTCCTAAGCCCCCTTCTCATTCTCTAATTCTAGGATTATAGATCTTAGTAAACCATGCTTGCACCTCTGACTTCTACACATACATGCTACCCTTGTGTCCCCTTGGCCCGTTCAAGACACCATAAGATACCCACCCCCCACCAAAGAAAATTTTTTGTTATGTCATTCCACTTTTCCTAATGTTATGATCCCCCAAATTTGGTCTCAATGCCCCTACAAGTACACCCTTGGGCCCCCCTTGGCTAAGGGAGTAAACGTATTAGGGGTTATGGGTTGTGATAAGGGAGCCCCTAATCCACTTATCACAACTATAAATAGGCTTATGAACACCATCAATATCTATTGTAGGTGTTGTGATGAATGCAATAATGAATACAAAATTTGTGGTCAATAGGACAGGAATCATCAAGATGTTGAACCATACAATGTAAAGATGGTTTTCAATGCTAGCTAGTGATCTAGTCACATAAAAGAGTCCCCCATAAATTTGTGCTTTAGGACACCCCTAGGATTCAATAATTAATCTAAAGTGAGAGGATTCGTTGCTAAGGTGACAATGGAAACGGCCTTGGGTTGACACAAAATGACACTTAGTGATCCTTACAAAACTAGGGTGTCGGTTTCATCATCAAGAAGAGGCACAATTGACAAGTGGCAACATCTCACATTTAAAGGCACCAAGCAACAAATATTTATGCATGTTTTTCCACTGAGGGTACCTTAATTCACATTTCCTAAGGCACAAATCACATATTTGGATTAATTTTGGATAACTTGTCATATTCCACTAGCTTCGTGCATGAAGAGGAGCTCCCATGCTTTAAGAAGATTTTGGGGGATTTCATGGCATAGTCAAGGGTCTCATGTATAAAAGAAGAACGTCATAGCTAGTTGGTTTACCTTTTCTTTCACACATTGAGAGACAAGATTCATGTATTTTAAGGTGTGTTTCATTGTTGAGTTCACATATTTGGAAGCACGATTGCACAAGTGGAAACATCTCAAGAATGTCATAAGAGTAAAAAATATTTAGAATTCCTACCTGTTGAAGCCCTGAAAATCGGGTCTTATAACAAGGGGGATACACACTCGGTCCAGACCTTGGTTAGCAGTTCCTTTTCCATTTGGTGTAGTGGGTCCGACTGGGGATAATGGGACCAATTTCCCAATATGTGTGTGTGTGTTGAGAATTGATATTTCTTTTCTAAAATTTCCTAAGTGAAATTATTTTATTCTATTACTAATCTAATCATATGAAAAATGTATTCTAATTTAAACAGAAATATCTAATTCTAAACTAACCCGGGATGTAATCTTTCTATTTATGCGATCTAAAATGATTTCAAATAACAATTGGTAATAAATATCATTCAATTGTCATAAGAAAAGAATTCAATAAAGATAAACCATTTCATATAAAAAGTTAGATGAAACAGTTGTGAAAAGCATATCGCATAATAAGCTATTCATACATTAAACATAAATAAATAGCTATCACCGTACAAAAGTTCCAAATGATAACTCAAGTATTCAAGCATCAATATATAAACAACTGAACATAAATATCACTTTAACACAAGGGTATAAATAGTTAAGAGATAAAAGTACCTTTTATAACTAGTTCTACTCATGAGCTAGAAGAAATAATGACTTATTTCTTCTTAATTCAACATCCACTAAGAGTACAAAAGTGCAACATCAGTAGCAGACATTAAACGTAGATATCAATAAATCTCATTCCATTCATTCATTAAAACCTCCTCTGAGGGTGCAAAAGTGCATGTTCTGAGGACAAGTTTTTGACAAATTTCAGGACCCTTCTCTAAATGCATGAGAAGGGTTTAAATACTACTAACCAAATATGAAAATAACTTATTACAAAAATTTAGGATATGGTTTAAATGACCATCCTTTTTTTAGGCAAAAATAAAGTAAAACTAATACTAAATCTAAAATTTAAAACTATCAACTAACTACTTATGAATCTGATCTTTGAGTTTGCAAGCATTCAGCATCGATGTGAGAAGAACAGGCTGGCCGACTTCAGATTTTAATTGCCCCGTGAAAATGACATCGGCAAGTGCTAGCACTATCTTCTCGGCAGAATTAATGATACAATTGAGAACCATGCATTGGCTGTGTGGTTTTACCAGACATGCCCAGTAAGAATCCCAATTTAACTTTGTCAATCCTTTAATTGATTCTGCCTTTTCTTCAGCTTTCTGTTTCCACTCTGTCTACAGTTCTTGTGCTTGTGGTAGGTATCTTGGAATAGTTTTTGAAATTAAATTTGACTTGTGTAAATTCTCATTTACACAATCAATAATGTTGCTCGCTGCTGTGGCTGCCTCCTCCGCTTCTTTTTCTACATTCTTGATATGTCCATCTCAATTACTGAAGAGCATTTCTTTATGACTGCTATTGATGATTGGCGCTCCTGCTCTTTTTCCCTCCTCTGTGTCTTTCCAAGCCAAATAGTTAGTAACTCTTTCATTAGTTAAATCATAATCATGCCGTAATTCTACAACATGATTAGTGATTTTATCACTTTCTTCGCAAAAAGAGTTCCACTGTGAAATTTTTTGGCATAATATATCATGTTGTTGCAGTAGTTGATTATTCAAGGAAATAGACTCAGTGATAAAATTTGGAAGCTTGGGGTCATATTTGTGCATCTCTTGCATAATCTATATTTGTTTCTCTTTTTCAGCCAAATTATTCTGATATCCAACCTGCATTTGTTGAAACTCTTGTTGTAATTTTTCAAGTTGTCTTTGTACTTCACTGTTAGCATTGGCCTGTTGTAGTTGTTGTTGCAGAACTTGTATTTGATCTTATTTTACATTAAATAATTTTCGTACCTCAGATACTTTGTCGATGGCTACAGAGGCATAAGCTCCTGTCATCTGAGATAATTTAGTAAGATTTTCAGTTGGATTAGTAGTAGGATCTTGCCATAAAACATCCAATTGTTCTGCATCAGTAGAGATTACACTTTCTAATTTCCTCTTCTTCCTTTGTTTTTTTACTAATTCTTTATGTTTTGGATTATAGAATATATCTAGAGGAGGAATTTCCTCTATATTAAGTACAAGCTCATAGGAAGGAGTAATAGGGATATGTTCTATTTCTGTGACATTGCCAGTTATTCCTTTTGCTGTCTGTACAGGGGTCTGTATGTTCTGTCCCTCAATATTAATCAATTCATCAAATGTTTCCCATTCCTTGTCTAACTCAGTTCTGGCTGACGATTGTTGTACATTGCAAGGGGGAAGATTTAACTATAGAGTAGTTGAAATCTTTTGCTAAGAGAGTTCTTTTGATTGGGAAGTATCCTTTACTGACCCTTCACTTTTATCCTGATCATTATCAGACATTTTAGAATGTTCAGAGGTTTCTTTTCCAGACTTTGACTTAGATTTATCTGTAGCTGAACTTCCACTTAGACTGACACTAGGAGTTGGTTCCCTTGCGGGTTCCAAGCGCAAATTATCCAAAGGAATAGTGGTCAATCTTCTTTCTCTGTACATTTTAAACTCTTGGAATTCTTCTGGAGAAAAACATATTTGAGCTGAATGTAGAATCTCTCTAAATGTGCATTTTTCTTGGAACAAATCATCAAAAAGGTCCTCTTCTCCAGAAAATGTCCTTACCTTGACTGCAGTGGTGAAATTCTTAACAACATCATATGGGTCGAATAGCCTTCTTGAAAACTTGAGCAATTGTAAACATGTAATATTGCTTACTTCTTTAAACGCATGACCAACATCAAATAATGAAAATGCTCCACAGGCCATAGGAAATTGTGGCCAGATGGCCTTCTTTTTATCCTTTAAATCCTTTGTCAAACCTCCCTCTCCGCAGGTTTGATACACAATTTCCTGGGCCAGGAGTTTATCTGAAACATACAAAGGTAAAACATGAGGAGAAGTAGAACTTCCAAAAACCCTAACATAGGTAAACAATTCTTCTCCAAACCATCTTGCGACAGGGAGAATGTCTACTTCTGCTTCAGGAGAGAATCTTGGAGCATCTTTATTATACAACACTCTGTGCAGGGGTAACATTATGCCATGGAAAATCTTGTAAAAATGGGGAATGAACTTTGAATCCCACAATTCCTTGTGATAAACATGAATGGGCAGGGGATCATGAATTGTCCATTGCCAACCCATTAAAGGAAACTTAGAAACATAACAGATTGAATCCATTACATAAGCAGCTAAATAAAAAGGAGGATAAATCCTCTGAGAAACAGTCTGTTTAGACAGGTAATTGAAAATAGTCGTGGCTAAGTTATCAGACAAAATCTTAGCCCAGTCTACAATGGTAGCATTAACAACAGCATTCAACAACGGTAGCCATTCAGGTGAAGACTTATTAATGTCAGGCTTTCCAAAAAGCCTACATAACATAGCAGCAGCAAAATAATATGGAGAAGTGAGAGAACAATTACTGTACATACCATGTTTATCTTTCTTCAGTGGTTCATCTCTTCTAGACCATTCTTTGGTGCATTCTGCTAAGTTTGCATTTTCTTTGACAAACTTCTCCATAAACTATTTGTTGTAAGTTGCCTGTGGCTCTGGAAAATGATACATAAGCCTCAAATCTTCTGGGGTAAATGAACCAATGAGCTCTTGCCCCTGAGTCTTGAACTATCTATCCATAATATCAGTGCTATCTAGCACCCATTTAATCATGTCTGTATATGGGAGAATTTTCGGTCTTGCTGCTATCTGGTGCAAAAATGAACAAGCCAGCTCTGTAAGAGATGCCTTAGAAGAACCAACTGATCCTACAGTAGCTAAAACTTCCATTACTCTGGTATTTTCTTCTTCAAGCAGATTATGCATGCCATCCCAAGTGGTGATACCAGCGTCTTTGTTGCAGGTAGTGTCTGTGTTCAAGGACGCCATCTCTTTATTTTCAGAACTCTGAGCTTTGTCTTTCTTTCCCATAATACCTCGAATACTGCCTTGTATAGTTCTCAGTCCTTCACGCCTACAATTTTACGAATTAAGTGAGAATAATTATATGAGAAAGGTGATGGGATAGTTTTAAATGTTGGAGGCATATAAAATATATCATCTTACGTGAAATAACTCTTAAATCAAAACGAAACCATTTTTCATTAATGAGAGACAATCAATTCATTGATTAAACATTAAAGCGCATAACGGAGTTTTGATTTATGGAAAAGATTTTCTTTGTACAACGAGCCTTAAGAATCTGCGATGATGTGATATGTGATTTGCTTCGCAATATCACAAAATCGCAATCTCGCAAATCGCAAATATCACAAATCGCAAAGGCGCAATATTGTAACATCGTGAAATCGCTACATCGCAATAGCGCGGATCGCAAGACATATCATATGGTAAACATTCGTTAGTGTATTTTTTGCGAAATGCGATTTGCGATATATGTTATCACACATTGGTGTTTTGAGGTTTCTTAGCATAAAATATGATATCTGAAACTTGCGATGCGATGAATTTTCTTTTAGCGCGCAGTTTCTCATCGCATTTTTAAAATTTTGCTCGTAAAGAGGCATTCATTATCCTTTTGCGATGTGATATTCCTAAAAGAATGATTTTATTCTATGCTATCATAAAACTTAAGCCTTTTTAAAGATTTTTCAAGAAACTTTCGTAAGTTTATGATAGTAAGTTTTATTGAAAAAGGAAAACAAGCACTAATTGATTTTTTGGATTTTTTGACTAAGGGTCCCCATTAATTTAGTATTATCATTGATACTAAATAAAAAGGGGGGTTGTTGCTGGCCACAACAATTGACGATTCACTTGGAAGAACCAGTTATCTCTGTTTTTCTCTTGAATTTTCTAAACTTCCAAAACAGAAAATTTTCCAGACAATCAAAATTTATTATAAAAAGACAAAGTACATTATGCTTTTATCTATTAATGATATTTAATTTCTTCTATATTCAACTTTGACTATTCACTTCCTCAAGCTAGTTATTTTATTTACATCAGTCATTACTTGGTTTACAAAGATAAAAACAAAGGCCTCTCTATAAATCAGTTTTAAATATGCTCATTTGTCGTAGGTAGAGCCTCTGCTGCCAGCTGGCATTTATAGCCTCGACAGGGTTACCTGTTACCCAGCAATGATCTTGTATCCTACTTAGAGAAATATACAATTTTCAAAGAGAAACCCATATCCACACTTATTTCTTTCATTTTTCTTTTTACCCTTAAAGAACAATGTCTTGGTTTGGTAGCCAATTTATGACAGTGCCATTCACTTTATTTATAACTTTGCTGAACAAGTTGGCTCGTGATGAGACCCCTTGTCTTTTTATTGTAATAATATTGAGTCATTGCCCTGTTGTGGTATGCAATATTGGCAAAGTCAGCAAGCTATAATATCTATGATCATGATAAGTTGGCTCGTGATGAGACCTCTTACTCTTTAAGTTAAAAGTGTATCATTGGATTATTCCCTGAACATTGTAATTTTCTAGGTAGGGAGGAAGTCATTGTTTCCTTAAGATAGCTCTGGATGACAATAGTAGAGTTTTTGAAATGAACTTTTCTACAAAGAATCTTCGTTTTGTTATTAATACCTTTCATTGAACTAATATAAAACAATTTCCCACTAAAGGTCGTTTTTATCAAAATCTATGAAAGTTGAAAGTAGTATCATTTCTAGGCCTAAAGCTTTTAACTGTATCTTTGAATAATAATGATCAATTTTCTAGAATAATTCTATTTATATAACTGAAAAAAAAAACAAAATCAAAAAGAGAATTTGTATCTTTTTCATGAATTCCAAATGTAACCATTAACAACTGGTTTTATTATAAAAAACAAAGAAAACTAATATACAAAATAGAAGAATGATCTCCTATGGAAAATATTTTTTGAGGATCTGTCCATTAACAGGTAAATATTCTCTTTTTCCTATTAAATCCTGTAACATAAAAGTAGATGGACCTATGATCTCTGCAATTTGGAAAGGACCAAGCCACATTCGTTGAAATTTTGTATGTTTTCCTTTTTCCTCATGAGCCTTGTCCCATTTTAAAACAAGATCTCTGACCTGAAAGTCTTTTCTGGTTATCATGTTTGAATCAAAAGAAGCTTTAACTAATGCTTGATGATGAGCATGAGTTACTTTGGCCTTTTCTTGTTGTTCTTCTAGCTTAATTATTTCCATCTGTCTTAGTTGTAAGGAATAAGTTGGCGCTTCATCGATATATTGAACTAAGGCTAAAGAAGGAATTGCTAGATGAGTTGGAAGAACCACTTCTCTCCCATAAACTAAATTAAAGGGAGAAATGACAATGGATGCCTTCTGCATTATTCGATCTACCCATAAAGCATATATTAAAGACTTATGCCAATTTTTATGATTTTGATCAATGGTTCGCTTAATGATTTTAATTAAATTTTTATTTGTGGATTCAACTAGCCCATTTCCCCGTGGATAATAATTGGCGGAGTATTTAAGTTTGAAACCTCTCTTGAGTGCAAATTCAGTCATAGCATTACCAGAAAAATATGATGCATTATCAAACATTAAAGCAGAAGGTAAACAAAACCTGGTGATTATGAACTGATCTATGAACTCGATGATGTGCTCGGCATTAGCAGTTTTAAGAGGAACTGCTTCTACCCATTTTGTAAATTAATTAGTTGCTGTAATGATATACCTATGTTGCTTAGAAGAGTGAGGAACGATCTCACCTATTATGTACAATCCCCATTGATCAAAGGGGTGTTCAATGTTGACTGGTTGTAATGGCAATGATGGTTTCTTTTGTCTTCCAGCAGTGGTTTGACAAACTTGACATTTATTTACGTAGCTATGTGAATCTTTGAATAATGTGGGCCAGTAATAGCCTCCACGAATAATTTTATGTGCAGTAGCATCTCCAGCATAATGTCCACCTACTGGCCCATCGTGAAGTTCCTGCAAGACTTTTTCAGCTTCAGATTTATACAGACATCTAAGAAGAACAAAATCATAATTTATTCTTAAAAGAACATCATTCATAAGCTGATATTGTTTAGCTTTCAACCTTAGAACTCTTTTCTTGGCATAATTGAGATTTGGAGGAGAATATCCATTCTTTAGATAAAAAATGATATCAGCATATAATGATTCAACATCGTTTAGGCTTACCTCATATGTTTGCATCTCTGCAGATGGTTTTTTAGAAATCAGTGATGGTCCGGCTAGTATCTTGCAAAAGCCTTGACCTCTTACAACATTTGCTGGTTTGATTTCTACATCATATTCTTGTAAACCAGTAACCCAATTGGCTCTTTTCTCACCCACATCTTTCTGGACTAAAATATTTCTTACCACTAGAAACGGTACTATGATTTTTGTATGGGTTTTAAGTAAAAAGGGTCTGAAATATTTAATTGCTTTGAAAATAGCATAAGCTTGTTTCTCCACATCTGAATAATTCAACTCAGCTCCCTGTAAATTTGAACTGAAGAAAGCAATTGGGGCTTCTGCCTTATCTTGATTTGTTTGAGTGAGTATCGCAGCATAAGATTTTTTAGAGGTGAATGTATACAAAATAAAAGGATCGGAAAAATTTGGAGTTGCTAAAGATGGAGCATTGATAATTTCTTGTTTGATCAGATTGAATGCCTCATATTCATTTTGGCCCCATTTGAAGTTTGAATTCTTTTTAATCATTGCTTGTAAAGGAGATACAATTCTTGAAAAATCTGGTACAAATCTCTTTACAAAATTAATCTGGCCAAGGAAAGATTACATAGTTTTCTTGTTGTGAGGTAAGGGTATTTTAGAAATCTCCTTGATTCTGTCAGGATCAATATGAATTCCAGATTTTGACACTATGAATCCAAGAATTTTTCCTTCACTTAATGCAAAAAAGGATTTTTTCGGGTTAAGTGAAATTCCATACCTTTGACAACATTCGAAGATCTGTTTCAAATCTCTGAGATTATTGCTTCGTTTCTTGGAATATACAGTTATATCATCCAAATAGATTACCACTGATTTGTTAACTAATCCCTTGAAAGCGATGTCCATGGCTCTCTGAAATGTGGCACCAACGTTGATCAGACCAAAAGGCATCTTTTGATATGCATAAGTACCCCATTTGGTTCTAAATGTAGTTTTTAATTGATCATCAGGATGGACCAACACTTGGTTGTAACCAGAGAAACCATCTAGGAAAGACATTAATTCTGATCCTGCAACTGCATGCAATATTTGCTCCATGGGAGGCAAAGGAAAATTATATTTTTGGCAGGCTTTATTAAGATTTCGAAAGTCAATGAAAATTCTAATGTCTCCGTTCTTCTTTCTAACAAGAATGATATTGGAAACCCATTTAGAATGTCGAACAGGAAGAATAATCTTGGCTTTCAATCACTTATTGAGTTCAGATTTGATCTGATTTTCTAGATTGGGATGGATCTTTCTCAGTTTTTGTTGGAGAGGTTTTTCATCATTTATCATTGGGATAGTATGTTGGATGATAGAAGTGTCATAAGTTTTGAGTTCATCGTAGTTCCAAGCAAAGACACTTTTATATTGTTTCAAAAGACGAACATATGATCATTTTTCTTCAGGAGCTAGAACAAGGCCTAGGTTGATATTCTGTGGTTTGATATCAGTTCCTAGATTTACTAATTCATAATTCAAAGTTGAACTTTGCAATTTTGAATTGGTAGATCTTTTGAATCGATCTTTCAAATCATAAAGGTCTTCTAACTTGACTACTGACTTTGGCATAGCATTATTGGTGCTATCTTGTTGCAATTGTCTATCATGTTGGTCTTCATCAATTATCTCATTGGTGTAAGATCCTTCAGATGTGAGAAAATTTACAATATCAGGATCATCGTTAAAAATTCTCCAATTGGTAATGTTATCAAGAATCGAGGGTCTAAAGATTAATTCAATAGAAAATCGATTAGGGCTATAGTCTTCTGAAGGAATGAGCTTGGAAGCTATATTGGCTAGGAGGTCTGCACTAACATTCTGGATTCTAGGAATTGATGAAATATTGAATGCTATAAAATGTTTAGTTAGATCTTGAACTAATGATTGATAATGTTTTAAATGACCTGATAAACAATGTATAGTATTACGTACCTGTTTGATTACAATTTCAGAATCTACGAACACTTGTAGATATTTGATGTCTAATCCGATTGCTTTGTATAATCCCTGGACTAAAGCCTCATATTCTGAGGTATTATTGGTGCAATCGAACTCGAGTCTTCAAGTTATCATAATTTTGTTTCCCTCGGGACTAACCAACACACATCCTGCTCCTGCTCCTTCATTAGACTTAGAACCGTCAAAAAATAACTTCCAAAATAAAGATTTATTTCTAGAGTATCTACAAAATTAATGCATTTAGAACTATCTGTTTGAGAAAATTTTTCTATTTGAGATAAAACCGAATGTTCTAAGTAAGGTGAAGTATGAGCATTGAAATTTCCTAAGAAAGAATCAACTAAATAATTACCAATGATATTATTGTTGTATGCAACCGGTTCATTTTCTCCTTCCAATTCTTTTACTATGTACTTATGATGTTTTTCTCGTTCAACCTTTATCTGATTTGGTTTACAATTGTAAGGAAGCCACATGTGTAACCAATCAGTTGCAAAGTATCCATGAAGTTTTTCTGACCAATCTCTGCTAAGAATTAAGCCATAAAATTCTGGAATATCTGCAACTAAAATATCAATAACATGACATGCCTTTGGATTAGATGAGAGCCTTATGGTAACCTGATTTAATTCGCCAATGACTTCAACTTGCGATCAATCTAGCTGCACTATGCGCACAACAGATTTTTGTGGTTGAATATTCAACTTTGCACATACTGATTTTGGTAGAATATTAGATGAAGCTCCAGAATCCACTAAACAATTATGCAAATTTTTATTGAAAACTTCTGAAGTAAGAAGAAATGGAGGAGTATGAGATCTTGACCTTCCTCCAATTAAAGCGATATTTTCAAGATCAACTTTACTAATCATATTAGTTGGAGGCCTTCCCATCTCGTTGGAAGCTTGAGAGATTACAGGATTGGGCAAAGGTTTTTCTGGTACAACAAATAATTATTTCAAAAGTACCTTTTGCTGGTGTTTTAACTTGTTCAATTCATAAAAAGTGATGTTAGCCCTAGTTTTTTTCATATCTTCTATGATATTATACTCCATTTCATCCGAAACGTTCAGTTTTCTTGATGGAGTTGATGAATCTATTTGGACTGGGATGTTTTGAATTGCTTTAGATATCGTTTTCTTGGGTGCAACTTTATCCTTAGTCATTGAGCTTGCGCTCTTTGGCTTAGGAGTAGGTTGAGGAGGATCAAGTTGATTTCTACTTCGAGTGCTAATTGGGGATGCTTCTTGATCTTCCTCATCTGGGAGGATGAAATCCCACATACCTTGTACTTCTACAACTTCTTCTTCATTAGTAGTTTCTTCAGTAATATTCTCCTCTTCTTCTTCTTCTGATTCAGCATTCGTAATAGCATTTGGCAGTTTTGAATCAGTTGAAGGGTTTCTTCTAAAAGGCTTAAACGGATTTTTAGAAGATGTTTCTGCCACTTGTTTCTTGATATCAACCATTTCATTGGACATGGTTTTCAAAACTTTCTACAATCCTTCTAAATCGAATGGATCTTTCGATTGTTTTTTCTTGGGGTCTTCCTTTAAAGTAACCATCTTGGATTTTCGTTCTTCTATTGCATTTTTCTTTTCTAAAGCAATGATATTTTTCTCTACCGCTATTGCTTCCTTCATATTGTCAGCTAAAGTTGTTTTGTTTGCCCTGTCAACGAAGATTGCTATGTTTGATGGTAAAGCAGAAATGTACCATTCACTTCGCACTTCTTCACTAGGCTTGGAAGCAGTAGGAATTTTGTTTAACAATTTATTGAAACGTGAATTAAAATCCTTGATAGGTTCTTTTGACTCAGCTCTAAGATTATACAAGTCATTTATCAGTGTCGTTGTAGACCTGTCATCACCAACCTTAGTCAAAAATTGATCTTGAAAGATATCCGAACTAGTGATGGATCCAGATGGTAATGAAAAATACCATGATCCAGCTGCTCCTTTTAGGGTATAGGAAAAATTCGGACGACAGAATCTTCATTAGTAACTCCATTGAGATTTATGGACAACATAAAATTGTTAATATGTTCTTCTGCTAGCATGCCTGCTTCAGGATTAAACTTAGGCAGCCATTTCTCAGGATGGGCTGGTATTTGACTCAAGGGTGCAGGCATTAAGACTGCCCCTAGATTATTCCATGGTTGTTGGGCCATTGCTGAACTACTAACAAAGGAAAGTGCAGAAGATGAACCTTGTGATTGGGAAGATGAGGATATTACAATTCCATATGTTTGAGAAGGAGATGTGGAAGTTTGAGTAGACTGATGGACAGTAATCTGAAATGGAGGGGTGGATGGTTGACTTCGTGGTGAAGAGTTTGAGATGGATGATGATGATGAAAGAGTCTCACTATCAGACCCTTTAGGATATTTCCTTGCTCTTTTCCTTGTAGGTAGAGGTAACTCAGTTGGTTGAATGCCAAGCTTTTCACTCTGTAATCTGGTGAGAGGATGAGCAGGGTTATATTGAGAAGTCACACTGCCTTGAGATTTATCAGACCTTTGAGGTGATATTGAAAATCGCTGAAGTTTATGGATCAAAGATTCGACTTCAGGAGGTTCAATAGCAGATTCGTCTGAAAAGTTAGGATTAGTAGCAGTGGTTGTTGTTCTTTCGACTTTTGGCTCTAGATTTAAAGATTCTAAGTGCAATGGAGAAGTCAGGGGAGATGGTGAGGGCGATTTACTCTCAGAATGGTATTTAGATTTAGATTTACTTGCCATTCATAGTTTGAGGCCCTCCTTCTAGCTCCAAATATGTTGAAGCCCCGAAAATCGGGTCTTACAACAAGGGGGATACCCACCCGGTTCGGACCTTGGTTAGCAGTTCCTTTTCCGTTTGGTGTAGTGGGTCCAACTGGGGATAATGGGACCAGTTTCCCAATATGTGTGTGTTTGTTGAGAATTGATATTTCTTTTCTAAAATTTCCTAAGTGAAATACTTGTATTCTATTACTAATCTAATCATATGAAAATTGTATTCTAATTTAAATGGAAATATCTAATTCTAAACTAACCCGGGATGTAATATTTCTATTTATGTGATCTAAAATGATTTCAATTGGTAATAAAGGTCATTCAAATATCATAAGAAAAGAATTCAATAAAGATAAACCATTTCATATAAAAAGTTAGATAAAACAGTTGTGAAAAGCATATCGCATAATAAGCTATTCATACATTAAACATAAATAAATAGCTATCACTGTACAAAAGTTCCAAATGATAACTCAAGTATTCAAGCATCAATATATAAACAACTAAACATAAATATCACTTTAACATAAGGGCAGAAATAGTTAAGAGATAAAAGTACCATTTATAACTAGTTCTACTCATGAGCTAGAAGAAATAATGACTTATTTCTTCTTAATTCAACATCCACTAAGAGTAAAAAAGTGCAACATCAGTAGCAGACATTAAACGTAGATATCAATAAATCTTGTTCCATTCATTCATCAAAACCTCCTCTGAGGGTGCAAAAGTGCATGTTCTGAGGACAAGTTTTTGACAAATTTCAGGACCCTTCTCTAAATGCATGAGAAGGGTTTAAATACTACTAACCAAATATAAAAATAACTTATTACAAAAATTTAGGATATGGTTTAAATGACCGTCCTTTTTTTAGGCAAAAATAAAGTAAAAATAATACTAAATCTAAAATTTAAAACTATCAACTAACTACTTATGAATCTGATCTTTGAGTTTGCAAGCATTCAACATCGATGTGAGAAGAACAGGCTGGCCGACTTCAGATTTTAATTGCCCCGTGAAAACGGCATCGGCAAGTGCTGGCACTATCTTCTCGGTATAATTAATGATACAATTGAGAACCATGCATTGGCTGTGTGGTTTTACCAGACATGCCCAGTAAGAATCCCAATATAACTTTGTCAATCCTTTAATTGATTCTGCCTTTTCTTCAGCTTTCTGTTTCCACTCTGTCTGTAGTCGCTGTGCTTGTGGTAAGTATCCTAGGATAGTTTCTAAAATTAAATTTGACTTGTGAAAATTCTCATTTACACAATCAATAATGTTTCTCACTGTTGTGGCTGCCTCCTCCGCTGTTTTTTCTACATTCTTGATATGTGCATCCCAATTACTGAAGAGCATTTCTTTATGACTGCTATTGATGATTGGCACTCCTGCTCTTTCTCCCTCCTCTGTGTCTTTCCAAGCCAAATAGTTAGTAACTCTTTCATTAGTTAAATCATAATCATGTCATAATTCTACGACATGATTACTGATTTTATCACTTTCTTCACAAAAAGAGTTCCACTGTGAAATTTTTTGGCATAATATATCCTGTTGTTGCAGTAGTTGATTATTCAAGGAAATAGACTCTGTGATAAACTCTGGAAGCTTGGGGTCATCTTTGTGCATCTCTTGCATAATCTGTATTTCTTTCTCTTTTTTAGCCAAATTATTCTGATATACAACTTGCATTTGTTGAAACTCTTGTAGTAATTTTTCAAGTTGTCTTTGTGCTTCACTGTTAGCATTGGCCTGTTGTAGTTGTTGTTGCAGAACTTTTATTTGATCTTCTTTTTCATTAAATAATTGTTGTACCTCAGATGCTTTGTCGGTGGCTGTAGAGGCATAATCTCCTGTCATCTGAGATAATTTAGTAAGATTTTCAGTTGGATTAGTAGTAGGATCTTGCCATAAAACATCCAATTGTTCTACATCAGTAGAGATTACACTTTCTAATTTCCTCTTCTTCATTTGTTTTCTTACTACTGCTTTATGTTGTGGACTATAGAATATATCCAGAGGGGGAATTTCCTCTATATTAAGTACAAGCTCAGAGGAAGGAGTAATAGGGATATGTTCTATTTCTGTGACATTGCCCCTTATTCCTTTTGCTGTCTGTACAGGGATCTGTATGTTCTGTCCCTCAATATTAATCAATTCATCAAATGTTTCCCATTCCTTGTCTAACTCAGTTCTGGATGATGATTGTTGTACATTGCGAGGGGGAGGATTTAACTATAGAGTGGTTGAAATATTTTGTTGAGAGAGTTCTTTTGATTGGGCAGTATCCTTTACTAACCCTTCACTTTTATCCTAATCATTATTAGACTTTTTAGAATGTTCAGAGGTTTCTTTTCCGGACTTTGACTTAGATTTATTTGTAGCTGAACTTCCACTTAGACTGACAGTAGGAGTTGGTTCCCTTGCGGGTTCCAAGCGCAAATTATCCAAAGGAATAGTGGTCAATATTCTTTCTCTGTACATTTTAAACTCTTGGAATTATTCTGGAGAAAAACATATTTGAGCTGAATGAAGAATCTCTCTAAATGTGCATTTTTCTTGGAACAAATCATCAAAAAGGTCCTCTTCTCTAGAAAATATCCTTACCTTGACTGCAGTGGTGAAATTCTTAAGAACATCATACAGGTCGAATAGCCTTCTTGAAAACTTGAACAATTGTAAACATGTAATATTGCTTACTTCTTTAAACGCATGACCAACATCAAATAATGAAAATGCTCTGCAGGCCATAGGAAATTGTGGCCAGATGGCCTTCTTTTTATCCTTTAAATCCTTTTTCAAACCTCCCTCTCCACAGGTTTGATACGTAATTTCCCGAGCCAAGATTTTATCTGAAACATACAAAGGTAAAACATGAGGAGAAGCAGAACTTCCAAAAACCGTAACATAGGTAAACAATTCTTCTCCAAACCATCTTGCGACAGGGAGAATGTCTACTTCTGCTTCAGGAGAGAATCTTGGAGCATCTTTATTATACAACACTCTGTACAGGGGTAACATTATGCCATGGAAAATCTTGTAAAAATTGGGAATGAACTTTGAATCCAACAATTTCTTGTGATAAACATGAATGGGCAGGGGATCATGAATTGTCCATTGCCAACCCATTAAAGGAAACTTAGAAACATAACAGATTGAATCCATTACATAAGTAGCTAAATAAAAAAGAGGATAAATCCTCTGAGAAACAGTCCGTTTAGACCGGTAATTGAAAATAGCCGTGGCTAAGTTATCAAACAAAATATTAGCCCAGTCTACAATGGTAGCGTTAACAGCAGCATTCAACAATGGCAGCCATTCAGGTGAAAACTTATTAATGTCATGCTTTCCAAAAATCCTACATAACATAGCAACAGCAAAACAATATGGAGAAGTGAGAGAACTAGTACTGTACATACCGTGTTTATCTTTCTTCAGTGGTTCATCTCTTCTGGACCATTATTTGGTGCATTCTGCTATGTTTGCATTTTCTTTGACAAACTTCTCCATAAACTGTTTGTTGTAAGTTGCCTGTGGCTCCGGAAAATGATACATAAGCCTCAAATATTCTGGGGTAAATGAGTCAATGAGCTCTTGCCCCTGAGTCTTGAACTGTCAGTTCGTAATATCAGTGCTATCCAGCACCTATTTAATCATGTCTGTATATGGGAGAATTTTCGGTCTTGCTGCTATCTGGTGCAAAAATGAACAAGCCAGCTCTGTAAGAGATGCTTCAGAAGAACCAACTGATCCTGCAGTAGCCAAAACTTCCATTACTTTGGGATTTTCTTCTTCAATAATATTATCCATGCCATCCCAAGTGGTGATACCATTGTCTTTGTTGCAGGCAGTGTCTGTGTACAAGGACGCCATCTCTTTATTTTCAGAACTCTGAGCTTTGTCTTTCTTTCCCATAATACCTTGAATACTGCCTTGTATAGTTCTCAGTCCTTCGCGCCTGCAATTTTACGTATTAAGTGAGAATAATGATATGAGAAAGGTGACGAGATAGTTTTAAATGCTGGAGGCATATAAAATATATCATCTTATGTGAAATAACTCTTAAATCAAAACGAAACCATTTTTCATTAATGAGAGACAATCAATTCAGTGATTAAACATTAAAGCGCATAACGGAGTTTTGATTTATGGAATATATTTTCTTCGTACAACAAGCCTTAAGAATATGCGATGATGCGATCTGCGATTTGCTTCGCAATATCACAAAATCGCAATCTCGCAAATCGCAAATATCACAAAACGCAAATATCGCAAAATGCAAATATCGCAAATCGCAAAGGCGCAATATTGTAACATCGCGAAATCGCTACATCGCAATATTGCAGATTGCAAGACATATCATATGGTAAACATTCGTTAGTGTATTTTCTGCAAAATGCGATTTGCAATATATGTTATCGCACATCGGTGTTTTGAGGTTTCTCAGCATAAAAGATGATATCTGAAACTTACGATGCGATGAATTTTATTTTAGCGCGTAGTTTCTCATCGCATTTTTAAAATTTCGCTTGTAAAGAGGCATTCATTTGTTGAACCCTTAGTTAAACTTAGAGGGGGGGGGTGAATCAGTTTAACACATACATGGACTTTTAAAACTTTTCTCTCAAAATTTTTTTACACCTTCACTTCATGATCAACTTTAATATGTGAGCAATCTTTATTAGTGAGCAGCAAGTATCAAACAGATTTGTTAATGCAACAGCAGTCTTAATATGTGAGCAACAAGTATTAATCAGATTATATAAACCATATCAACACATAAACATCATGCACAGAGACACCAGATATAAGTGGAAACCCATAAAGGGAGAAAACCACATCTTATTATGATTGTGATGCAATGGTAAGTTCCAACTCCCTCTCACCACTGATTTTCTGTAGGCACCGACCTACAGGAGGCTCCTACCTCAATTCTGCAAGCTACAACTTGCAAGGAAGCTCCAACTCCCATCAATTTTCTGTAGGCACCAACCTATAGGAGGCTCCAATCTCAGTCAGCTACAACTGACATTTTATCAAGCTACAACTTGATGTGGAAGCACCAACTCCCATCTATTTTCTACAGGCACCAACCTATAGGAGGCTCCTAGCTCAGTCAGCTACAACTGACATCTATCAAGCTACAACTTGATAGGGAAGCTCCAACTTCCTTACTCTTTCAAAAGAAAAACACTTGCTAATTTACCTTGGATATCAGCTCTGTTCTGTAGCATCTCTTCTGCTGACCATAATTCCTCATATCAACCCTGCATCATCTCTGCTCAGCTCCTCCTTCTTCTTGTCTCACTGCTTCATTTCTGCATTCTCTAACTTTTCACTGCATCTTGTTCTGCTCCTCCTTCTTATCTTTTCGGCCTCAATCTTCTGTACTCTTCATTCTCTTTCCTTACGCTCTCTAGCTCTCTAACCTCTTGCAGCTTTCTTATTTTCTTCAACTCTCTTCAATTCTTCTGCACACTCTCTTCTTCTCTCCCCCTATCTTCGTCAACTTTCTCCCCTTGGATATTACCCTGTTTTATACAAAATATCCTCATGGTTGTTTGTATTCTACTGGGAATTTGAAATGGACAGCCATGTCTCTTTTCCTTCTGCCTTCTCATCTCTTTTATCCGCTCATTCAGAAAGCATAACTGTAGGTACCAATTTATCATTATAGTGGGATATTTTTTCTCTTCCGAAGACTTGCCAATGCATCACAAACAATAAAAATCAATTAAAACATTTACAATAAAATTACAATGAGAACTCCAACTCAACTCATTTAGTCTTTTGGCTCACTGTGCATTTGTCTTTTCTTTGACTGTGTGTGTCTTTTCTATGACTGTGTCTGTCTTTTCTGTGACTGTGGTTTATCTCTTTTCAGCTCCATTTTCTTTTCTGTCCTCTGTTGTGGTGTAATTGTTGCATACATGTAACTGAGCTTTTTATATCAATGCATTTTGTATGAATATGTAACAGTTGGCATTAAATCTGGGCAAATTCCAACGCTTCTTCATACTGCAAGTGTCTTGTTGATGTGGTGAGTTCCGCAAGCGGAACAGACATACATCGCAATTGTTATGTATTAATAATCGCCCTCCACTTTAAGCCGAGGCCCGTGGGTCCACAGACCACGCGACACTTTTTAATACAATCGCAACAACTTTATATATATATATATATATATATATATATATATATATATATATATATATATGTATGTATAACAACGCCTTTTATATATATATATAACCCACTTTCATTCTTCAGCATAATTATACAGACTGCCTTTTAATCAACTCTTGGCATAAACAATAAAACCTGTTTCAACATATAAAAACCCCTTTCGGGCCCACCTGACACATTTTCCAATGCGATATACTAATCCTCCAGCAATTAGTATATGTGATGGGTGTGATGCGATGGTTGCAATGCGATGGTTGCGATGACTCCGATGTGATGAGATTATGCTGATGCAGTGACTTTGATGCGATGAAATTAATCGCGGTCACAAACTTCTAATTGTGATAGTTGCTGTTCAGTTTCAACCAACTGCGATATTGCGATAGTTTCGATATTGCGATTTGCAATAGTTGCGATATTGCGATGGTTGTGATATTGCGATATTGTGATGGTTGCGATATTTCGATGTTGCGATGGTTGCGATATTGTGATGTTGTGATAGTTGCAATATTGCGATGGTTGTGATATTCTGATATTTGTGATATTGTGATAGTGCGATAGTTGCGATTGTTGCGATATTTGAGGGTCCCGCCTTATGGTACTTTGATTCTTTGAATCTCGCGCTACATATGGCTATACATATATATTTATATATGCTTTAGTCCTTTGTATATAAAGCACAATATATACTTTTCCGTTGGAGTATACGATTCCCGGAATTATGTGCCTCTGCTGTGCTAACGCCTCTGCCGCTCGACCGCTTCATTGTGCCTCTGTATTCGACTGTTACACTTTAGCAGTGTTCTTCCGCTGCCTCTGCCTGTCTCATTTGCTTGTCTTTGCTATCTCTCTGTTTCTATCTCTTCTTCTTGTCTAATGCTACTCCTTGCTTCTTCACATGGTCCTGTCTCTGCTTCTCTTTGTTGCCCTGCTTCTTCTTTTTGCTGCTTCTGCTACTCGACCTCTTCCTCTGCCTTTGCTGTACCTCTGTTCTTTGCCTATCTTTGCATCTACTGCCTTCTTTGCACTACATTTCTTAAGTTCAACTCCTTTGTACATTACGTTTCCTCTGCTTGTATTCACTGTCTCTGCTTTGTCTTCTACCTCAGTTCCTTATCTGTCTTGCTTCTTTTGCTGCCTTACTACTTCTTCTTATGCTTTCTCTGCTCCTTGGCTGATGTTTCAAGTGCTCCTCCTTTGTCATCTCCTTTGCCTTATTGTTGGTTCAGGTGCTGCTCCTTTGTGCTCCTTTGCCATCAATGACAACAGTTCCAACAATCTCCCCCTTTGGCATTGATGGCAACACATCCACCAATAATCCAATGCTTCCTCCAAGTCTTCCTCTACCTAGCTTCTTTTAGAAGACCCTTTCTTCTATTACCTTCTTTTCCTCCCCCTTTGACATCAATGGCAAAGGGTTGCACATTTCTTAGTGTTGATTCTGTCTTTGCATTTCCTCTCTCTGAGTTATGTTTAGGCCCTCTTCTTCTGACTGTGTACCTTGCTGCTCCAGACTGGTGTATAAGAGTTGTTGAGAGAACGCTTTTGAGAATATTTGAACTTGTATATACACATCAAGTCGGTATCATTCCAAAGCATAGACTCCTTACACTTGTATAGAGAGTAAGTAGTGACAGCTATATATAATCAGACTTGTATAATAAGAGATGCATTATTTGATCAAGACTTAAAGATTGTGAATGCTCCGAGTGACATATCAGGCTTGCTTCAACTATACTTTGGTCTATATCTGATGTAGTGTGCCAATACCTTTCTATTGAGTAAGATTGTAGATGGATTAAGTCTTCTTTTGCAATAGACATCTGTAGACAGCATATGTTCAGTTGTTATGATGACAACCTCTTTTATTGCTATGGTTCACCTGTACTGCCTGTTGTTTGTAATCTGTGCTAGACTGTTGACAGGGATAATACACTTAAAGACTGAAAGGTCCTTGTTGCTATTGTGAACAATGAATCAAACTAGAGCTTATAGCTTATTCTAAGAATAGGCGATATCTTTCAATATTAGAGGCCAACTGACTTTCCTTCTTGTATAATGTGTTTTCAAAACAAACCCTTGAGGCTAGATACATTCGGTGTATTGGTCAGTCTTACTTATCAACCCTACAATTCATTTATGTCATAATGGGTATTTATGTCAAAGATCAATTTCTCTTTCTGATCAAATAGTCCTTCATATTTCAGATATTTTGACTGTTCTATCAGGATGATCTTCCACAAAGGCATATTCAAGATGTTTCATTGAAAACTCAGCAAACAAGCTTCATACTGTTTTGTAACTGACCTTAAGAAAGGGGCCTTGAGGTTCTTTTGCCATAGTTCTTTGATCCTGTGGACCTGTATCATACTGCTTCTCTGCTGATAATGCTTGGTAATCTGTTGATAAGCATGCTGCTTGTACCTAAACACCAATTGATATTACTTTGGTAAACCATGCAGAGGTTTCACTTCAGCTTGCACATTTACCCATAATTAAGACATATATTATTGAGCTCTCCAATGTTTTCAACAACAATCATCAATATACTGAATCTAATCTTGGTTTCATTAATCTTTTGCTTTTTCTGTCATGATGTTCAGAGGAAGTCATAGCATTTTATTTTCTAGGACTACTCTAGAACCATTGCTGCTTTACATACAATTCAACTATTCTATATATCTTGGTTCACCTCTGTGTCTATTCATCTGTTCACTGTCTCATTTCTGTTCTCGGGCTACCTGTCTACATTCTCTGTTCGTATATCAGGCAGCCTTGAATTAATGCGAAAACTTCATTTTCCATGGTTATAAAATCATACATATGAATTCATTCATATCTCGATCATTACAATTTTCGAACTTAATCTTGGCTCCCGGCTTATATATATAACTTTCGAACTTTATATTATGCCGCCAACCTTATAACTTTTGCACAGTATATAAATATATCGTCGTGTATGCATATTCCCGATTCAACCTTTCACATTTAACCCAACGCACTGGTTAAACAAATACTATGTAATAACCCTCGGCTCCCAGCCCACCTCTACGTCCAATCACCTAATCAAATGCTCATATCGTACCTTGCTTAACCTCTGGGCTCTTTCATTAAACTTCACACATCTTCAGCAACCAGTCACCGTCTGATCGCCTTTGCCCAGATCAATGGCCCGTGTACATTTCGCTCGACGTCCTGGTACGGGGGATAACGCGCGAAGGCGCAGGTTAACCGGTGGTTTTGAAATGGGTCCCTTGCCACGTGTCGATTCCTGTATGGAATCGCTCCAACTCAGAAAATATCACCTGCTTCGGAAAAGCGGTGCGAAATGGCAGGGTGGTTTTTGGCAATCCGCGTTCACTATTCATCTGTTCGTGGTTCCACTTCCTCCTACGCTCCAGGTTCCGGTCCAACACTTTTACTCCGGGTTCTATTCTACTCCTTTAACCTCAGATTTCACTCGTTATACATTAAAGGGTTCTTTTATACTCTGACTCAGAGTTCTGCTTGTTATCACTCCGATTTTCCTTGAAGTTGTGGAAAAGGAAAGTAAATCAGAGGTAACCACAAACCAACCTTCAGATACGAAATCTAGCCAATCTGTATCCAGAGAGGGCTCTCTCTTTAAAATTTAGCTTTGTTCTTATAAAATATTAGGCTAGTTATAAGTCCAAGAGTTTTGTTTGATTTTGAATGGTGGAATCCACCAACTAAGGGTACGATTGAGTATTTCAGGCCATTGGGCTATGGAGTCGAAAGGATGGCTTTACTGGATTAAAATTCTACACATAAGATGGCTTTGCAGGGCAAGATAGCCAAACAGAGAACAATTTTAGAAATTAAAGTGAATGCAATGGATTTTGAAGGGATGAAAGGCAATTAAGAATCTTTCAACATGTTCAAAGAAAGAAATCGAATGATTACAAATAAAGAGTAGTTAATAATTCCTTACTATAGTAATCAAAATGTTTAAACCAACGAAACAAGAACAATTAAGAATTCGTTGCTTATAACCAGTTTAGAAGAAAACATTTAGAATAATCACAATTGAAATCAGAGTACACTTAAGTAAATTTTGATTTATTTTTTTATGTCAATTATTCAGAAATGGAACACAGTGATATTATAAACAGATATAAAACTTAAAACATAGGATAGAAAAGACTTATTGAACTGTAGTCTGACACATGAATCCTGCAAAAATTCTTGAGCTTCAAATCATCATCCAGCAAGCCACAAAGAAATTTCTCCAATACACTTTTATTCCAAAAATGTCAATGTTACAGTAAAGTAGAAGAATCCTCCCTCAATACTCCAATTGAGGGAGTATTTATACAAATTCTAAACTAAAATCTCTTGAAAAAATATCAAGATTGGTTCACAAATCTCTCCAACTATTTTACATAAATAGAACTTAAGTAAAGGACACTCAAACTAATGAATCTATTTGGAACTATTTTGTATGGATAGGTGATGACAAATAGGATAATTCGAATTTGATTCAACTCTTAGTTGATGATGAGGCATCCAAGTCACTAATTGCTTCCTTTCTTTGTGTATTCTGCTCCAACAATTTTGTAAACTTGGGGTCCAATGATACCTTTTTATTTCTCAATCCGTAATATATATGTAAAAAGAGAAATATTTTATTGTGGATTAATATGTTGGTGAGTTAAACCTCTTTCAATTTCTCAAAATTCCTCTCCAGCTGTGCGTAATAGTCTCTGTAAAAATATGTGTAAAACAGAGTTTTACAGAGTCTGAAAAATAGCCTGTAAAGATGTACATGTATCTCTCAGTCTGAACTCACTGTGAAAAAACTAAGATAGGTTTTTGTATATGGTTCCCTTTGGAACAAAAACCTCCTTAATTTTTGTATTATGTATTTTGGATTGGCCACAATATTCTCTGCAAAATGATGACTTAACTGGAATTTTCTGTAAAAAAAGCTTTCCAACATTGTTTAATATTTCCAAAACCATAATAGCTGTTAAAAAAGTGAGAGATTTTTTTGTATATGGTCCTCTTACAAACATAAACCTCCTTCAGTTTTGCAAAATTCATCTTGGATTGATCACAATCGTTTCTACAAAACAATGACTTAAACATGCAATTTCTGCAAAAATATTCCTTCTTGTTGTGTTTTTCATCTTTTCACTTTTTTGTTCTTTTGACTGTTTTACTTTCACTTTAGATAAAATTAAATATTGGTGAAAGTATTTTCATCTCTTTTTACCATTTTAATACCTTTGTAATTACTTTTACTGTTTACCTTTGACTGCTCTATAACTTCATTTTAACTTTCACTCTGACTTTTACCTGATACACTTTAACCACTGATACTCTTTAACTGTTATGCTCTCTAACCTCTGTTTGAAAAGATTTTATAACACTCTTGGAGTAAAAAAGTCTTATGACTAGTATTAATACTTTTTATCCAAGGATGTGGTCTTCTGATCACCTGTAAAACAAAACAAATTGTTAAGAAAGCATTGGTTTGCAGGGGAGGTCGAAAAGGTTTCATTTGATTTTGAGAGGTCTGTGGAGTGAATCAAGAATGATTTTTAGAAGGTAAACCATGCTCGAATTGGTTAACAGAGGCTTCAGGTGGCGCAGCTGGGTTACAAAGGGTTTTACTGCTGGTCGTTCACTATGCACGATATAATGAAAAAAAACACAAGTTCTTTTCGTTTTATTTACAAAGTCAAAAGGGTGGCGGGTTTTAATCAATGACGTCAGCATGTACGATGAACACGTCACCGAGGATAGGTGGTAAGTGGTTTTTTCCGCACCACCTTTGGGAGCTGGCGGTAATTTTTGAATTGGGAGCGATTCCATAGATTAACTGACGCGTGGCCCTGACACTATTCGAAAACCACTGTGATTTTGCGAGTTAATTATCGGACGGAGGATGGGCATCGGAATGGATGTGCGCCGTGGATTTTCGATGGAGCGATCGGACGGTGATTTGGGGCAGGGAAATGAGGGAAAGGTAACGAGTGGGCCCGATGCGTTTTTATTGTTTTAATCATTTCGGGAGCGTTTTCATTGGCTGGGGAGGTTATTAATTAACCTGGAGAGTTAATTAATCCATTGGTTTAAAAATGGTCGGGAAATGTTAAATGCGCAGGGACGATTTATTTCAAAGTTTAGTTTTAATTGGGTTTTTCTGTTTTAAACATATATACATATGTTTAAACCTTTTTCGTATATTTTTAATATATGGTAATTAAACCAATGTGATTTTCTTACCATAGGGGCGGGAATAGAATTAATGTTATATTTTAGCCAAAAGGGGGTATATTGTGGGTTTTTGACTTGAATAAGTGGGAATAAACACTTGTGGCTAAAATAGTTATAATACATGGGTTTTGGGGCTATTATATGGAAAGTAATTATATACATAGGAAAAGGTGATTTTCATAGGGAGTTAATAGATAAATTAGAGTTAATATGACAAGGGGACAATGTAAACTCAAAATACTTTAACATAACCAAGAAAGTGAAGATTTTTAAATAAAATTGCATTATAATAATCTTCATCACTTAGACTTAGAATAAAAAGTGACTTTGAGGGTTTTTATGAAGTATTGCATGATTTTTCTAAGTAAAATGGGATTTTACTTAGAAAAAGATTTTTGGAAGGTGAGTGAATGTTATGATGGATGATTTTAAGTACTTAGGTTTTTCAAATTATTGGGCCGAGGGTCCGGTCCCTCGAAAAGTCAAGGAAATGCCTTGCGTCCCTTTAACCTTCAAATACCTTAGTACTTAGGGAAATTAGTGAATTCTTTAGGGAAAAAGTGAGATGGGAAGTTAATGATTTTGACTTTGCTTTGCTGTGGATTTTTCCCAATGTAGTATCTGCCTTTGCACTTTGTGATGAAAGTAAAAGTTTTAACACATCTAGAGCCATCATTCATCACATGTAATTCTGCAACATCATCTACCTACCCCACCTACTTTACCCTACCATTTTCTCTTCTTTATTAGGGTGCACTTAGACTGGCAAAACCTTATCAATTTTCTTTTCTTTTACATGGAAAACCTATCTAAGTCTACACTTATTACATCCAAGGGCTCAGTTTAAACTGTTGAGCATCTTTTATTAACTCTACCTATCTACTTATCTGCCAAGATTAAACTGTTTGGCCAGATATTTATTCTCTATTTTACAGCATGAAATTGAAAAATGAATTAGTCAAGTTTAAACAGTTTGACTCTTCATAAATTGTGGCAACAATTTGACAATCTGCACACAATTTGTTTATTATACAAGAGAAAAAAGTAGTGGCATTTAGACTTACACACTTTCCTTGGCTTTTCTTTTGATGGGGTTCATTTTCTTTCACTTTTTTGGCCAGTTTTATTTTTTCACCCTTTGATTTTTCTTTTAGGGTATACCCTCTTTACATTTTTTAAATTTTTTGATTTTTTGAGAATATGGAAAACCTTTGCAACAAGAAAAAGGTTTGAACATATTGCATAGTTCAACAAGTCAGTCATGAAATATGACACCTATTGGTATAGGAGTCTAACACTAGCTCCACTTGGGGATGGCTTTTCCTTGTGAAAAGTCAAGAATAGCAGGTCAGATGCCTTAAAATGTCTATAACTGAACCATGGAATCTTCTTCTTCTTGTTGCTTTATTGTATGTATGACAGTAATACTTCTGAAGCTTAGGGCATTCTCCTCGGGCTTCAACTACAGTAAGTTACTATCCACTCAAAACTTAAAACTTTGTTTCCCAGTTGAAAATCTTCTGCCTTGGTCCAATCCCAAACATGCATTTATTGTGGCTGGAAATCTTGAATTGAATATAGTCCTTTTTCTACAACCTGAAATTTGATCTGAAACTTAAAACAACACACAAAAATTTTCAAACCAACTTAATGAAAAACTAACTGAAAATTGAAAACTAAAAAAATAAATGCTCAAAATCCTGAGCTTATTAGCACTCATCTACCTATTCAATCTATTAAAAATCTTATTGAATCAGGTAATACAAAAATGACAATGAAGCCAATCAAGTAGCTGTAACAATGAATGGATAACTTGATTGCTTGTGATCAAAATTGGAAGTATATTATGATCACGTGCCTTTATAATCAACGATAAGATGTGAAATGGAAATTTCTGATATATTTGATCCTCATAGATAAAATATGTTTGCAGATTTGAGGTAAAAATATTCTCCATATAATCTGATATAGGATCAATAAAAGTATGATATATGTTATTTACTTCTAGGCCTTCAATGACTGGTTTCTCAATTGTATTCTGAATATTAAGCCTTGAAACTATTTCTTCATTCTTGTGTTTGAAAGAATAATCATCCTCAATATGAAAGTCAAAAGATAGTACAATTTCCTCTTGCTTTGGAGAAGGAAGATTTTCAAAGAATTCTTTAGGATTTCGGAAATTGTATGACTGAATTTGAGAATGCAAAATTTTGATTTCATTTTCATAATTTTCAGAAATTATATCAAGGAGCCATTTTTTAACTTGAGGAGAACATTTTCCTGATTTAAAAATAAGAAAGAAAGCTCTTAGAAAATCCTCATCAAGCTGAAGTTCTAATATCTCATCCCTCAAAATAGCTAGTGATTGTTTTGTGAAATTATCATAATTATCATCATACTGATCATATTTAGGCAAATCTTCAGAATAAGGAATGTCATCAATTATAAACATTGGAACATCATATTTCTTTTCCAACAATCCCAATATGTCTTGATTATCTTGGTTGCATTCTTTTTTAAAGTCATTATTTTGCTCAATAGGAGTGCTATCAAGCAATGGGCCTTTTTAGGAAAGTAGAATAACATGAGCATCAACTTGTTCTTCTGTCCCTTCATGGGTAAAAACTTTAGTACATTGATCAACATTAGAAGAAGTAGAAACAATTTCTTCATTATGTAAATATTTTGAGGATGGTTGCATGTTTAGAAGCAAATTGATTTCTTCTTCAGTGAGGGGGGGTGGGAATCTCTGAATTCTTAGATTGAAAGGACAATTGTTGTTTCTTTTATCTAAAAATTGATCATGAGCTTGATTATTTTCTTTAACTCTATTCAAAACATTAAATGAAACATCATTTGTTAAAACAAAGGGGTTTTGTGGATCTTGATTTATCTCTTGATTTATTTCATCTTTGTTTAACCCCTCTTGATTATTATGACATTTAACTTGAGAATGAAAGTTTTGAACTTCTTCTAATAAATTTTCAGGAAACCAATTTCCAAAATCTTCATCAATATTTTTAAGGTAATGTATAAGATCTTCAGCTTCATCACAACAATTTTCAGCTAATGATAAAGATGGAAAATCTTCTTTGTAATGCTCATAAAATACCTTATGAAAATCTTTTAGAGAAAACAAACTTGCAAGTTTGAGAGCTTCGTACCATTCCCTTGCTTTTCCTTCTAAGGTTCCCATGAATATCTTCATGAGGCAATCCTCATGCCAATCACCCTTTAATCTTGATGAGTGTATATGAAATTTAATGAGATGTAGTAAAGGATCATCGATATTCTCATCTTGAAACATGGGCAGATTTTCACCCCAATTTACCTTCGGTAGTTTGTGTGGAAATCCAGGTATGTGATCTCTGCTCATGGGAGCATATCTTCGTTTTATTCTTGGATCATCTTGAAAATCATCCATAACGAAAGGCCACGGTATCTGTAAAACCAAGTTAGATCCTTATATAAAATACAATACATATTGAATCTTAACGAGAAAGAACATAATGTCTTGGATTAAAATCCAAGTTGAAAGCCCGATCTTTCCATATTGTTCTTCCAGGTTCATTCCTCCAGTGGAGTCTTGATTGTGAAATGGATTTTGAGTCACCAAGTGGATGATTTTAACCTTTGTGTGTCTGATCCCTGTCCACCATCATAGATCAGATCTGAACCTGTAAAGTATTTCTGAAGAAAAAGGTTAGTCTTCCCCAGTCAATTTTCTAGATAATTCTTTTTTTTTTTGTTTTTGCTTTAAAATGGAATGAAAGTACAACTTCCACAAACTCTTCAAGAAATTTAAGATTTTGGATTAAAATTTTCTCAAAGATTTATTAAACTAGAGAAACTGATTGAATGTCTGAAACCAAAGTTTAAACCATAAACTATACCGAAGACTAACTGAAGTAACATTTATTTACTATGCAATTGCAGAGAAAAATCATTTCAAAGGCTACCTGGCTAATCTTCAGGCTCCGTCTTGTAGTTTATAGAACAAACTATAGTAATAATAAAATGATTCAGTTCCCCAGTATGGTCGCCACTATGTTATCATTCTGATTTTCCTTGAAGTTGTGGAAAATGAATGTAAATCAGAGGTAACCACAAACCAACCTTCAGATATAGAATCTAGCCAATCTGTATCCAGAGAGGGCTCTCTGTTTAAAATTTAGCTTTGTTCTTAGAAAATATTAGGCTAGTTATAAGTCCAAGAGTTTTGTTTGATTTTGAATGGTGGAATCTGCCAACTAAGGGTACGATTGAGTATTTTAGGCGATTGGGCTATGGAGTCAAAAGGATGGCTTTACTGGATTAAAATTCTACACAAAAGATGGCTTTGCAAGGCAAGATAGCCAAACAGAGAACAATTTTAGAAATTAAAGTGAATGGAATGGATTTTGAAGGGATGAAAGGCAATTAAGAATCTTTCAACATGTTCAAAGAAAGAAAGCGAATGATTACAAATAAAGAGCAGTTAATAATTTTTTACTATAGTAATCAAAATGTTTAAACCAGCGAAACAAGAGCAATTAAGAATTCGTTGCTTATAATCAGTTTAGAAGAAAACATTTAGAATAATCACAATTGAAATCAGATTACACTTAAGTAAATTCTGATTTATTCTTTTATGTCAATTATTCAGAAATGGAACACAGTGATATTATAAACAGATATAAAACTTAAAACATAGGATAGAAAAGACTTATTGAACTGTAGTCTGACACATGAATCCTGCAAAAAGTCTTGAGCTTCAAATCATCAGCCAGCAAGCCACAAAGAAATTTCTCCAATACACTTTTATTCTAAAAATGTAAATTTTACAGCAAAGTAGAAGAATCCCCCCTCAATACTCCAATTGAGGGAGTATTTATACAAATTCTAAACTAAAATATCTTGAAAAAATATCAAGATTGGTTCACAAATCTCTCCAACTATTTTACATAAATAGAACTTAAGTAAAGGACACTCAAGATAATGCATATATTTGGCACTATTTTGTATGGATAGGTGATGAAAAAGAGGAGAATTTGAATTTGATCCAACTCTTAGTTGTTGATGAGGCATCCAAGTCACTAACTGCTTCCTTTCTTTGTGTATTCTGCTCCAACAATTCTGCAAACTTGGGGTCCAATGATACCTTTTTATTTCTAAATACGTAATAGATATGTAAAACATGAAAGAGGTTATTGTGGATTAATATGTTGGAGAGATAAACCTCTTTCAATTTTCCAAAATTCCTCTCCAGCTGTGCGTAATAGTCTCTGTAACAATATGTGTAAAACAGAGTTTTACAGAGTCTGAAAAATAGCCTGTAAAGATGTACATGTATCTCTCAGTCTGAAATCACTGTGAAAAAAATGAGATAGGTTTTTGTAGATTGTTCTCTCCAAAACAAAAACCTCCTTCATTTTTGTATGATTTATTTTGGATTGGCCACAATATTCTCTGTAAAATGATGACTTAACTGGAATTTTCTGCAAAAAGTGCTTTCCAACATTGTTTAATATTTCCAAAACCATAATAGCTGTTAGAAAAGTGAGAGAGTTTTTTGTAGATGGTCCACGTAAGAACATAAAACTCCTTCAGTTTTGCAAAATTCATCTTGGATTGATCACAATAGTTTCTGAAAAACAATGACTTAAACATGCAATTTCTGCAAAAATATTCCTTCTTGTTGTGTTTTTCATCTTTTCACTTTTTTGTTCTTTTGACTGTTTTACTTTCAATTTAGATAAAATTAAATGTTGGTGAAAGTATTTTCATCTCTTTTTACCATTTTACTTCCTTTGTAATTACTTTTACTGTTTACCTTTGACTACTCTGTAACTTCATTTTAACTTTCACTCTGACTTTTACCTGATACACTTTAACCAGTGATACTCTTTAACTGTTATGCTCTCTAACCTCTGTTTGAAAAGATTTGATAACACTCTTGGAGTAAACAAGTCTTATGAATAGTATTAATACTGTTTATCCAAGGTTGTGGTCTTCTGATCACCTGTAAAACAAAACAAATTGTTAAGAAAGCATTGGTTTGCAGGGGAGGTCGAAAAGGTTTCATTTGATTTTGAGAGGTCTGTGGAGTGAATCAAGAATGATTTTTAGAAGGTAAACCATGCTCAAATTGGTTAACGGAGGCTTCAGGTGGCACAGTTGGGTTATAAAGGGTTTTACTGCATGGGAGTCTGGTCGTTCACTATGCACGATATAATGAAAAAAAACGCAAGTTCTTTTCGTTTTATTTACAAATTCACAAGGGTGGCGGGTTTTAATTAATGACGTCAGCATGTACGATGAACATGTCACCGAGGATAGGCGGTAATTGGTTTTTTTCGCACCACCTTTGGGAGCTGGCGGTAATTTGTGAATTGGGAGCGATTCCATAGATTAACTGACATGTGGCCCTGACACTATTCGAAAACCACTGCGATTTCGCGAGTTAATTATCGGACGGAGGATGGGCAGCGGAATGGATATGCACCGTGGATTTTCGATGGAGTGATCAGACGGTGATTTGGGGCGGGGAAATGAGGGAAAGGTAACGAGTGGGCCCGATGCGTTTTTATTGTTTTAATCATTTCGGGAGGGTTTTCATTGGCTGGGGAGGTTATTAATTAACCTGGAGAGTTAATTAATCCCTTGGTTTAAAAATGGTCGGGAAATGTTAAATGCGCAGGGACAATTTATTTCAAAGTTTAGTTTTAATTGGGTTTTTCTGTTTTAAACATATATACATATGTTTAAACCTTTTTCGTATATTTTTAATATATGGTAATTAAACCAATGTGATTTTCTTACCATAGGGGAGGGAATAGAATTAATGTTATATTTTAGCCAAAAGGGGGTATATTGTGGGTTTTTGACTTGAATAAGTGGGAATAAACACTTGTGGCTAAAATAGTTATAATACATGGGTTTTGGGGCTATTATATGGAAAGTAATTATATACATGGGAAAAGGTGATTTTCATAGGGAGTTAATAGATAAATTAGAGTTAATATGACAAGGGGACAATGTAAACTCAAAATACTTTAACATAACCAAGAAAGTGAAGATTTTTAAAGAAAATTGCATTATAATAGTCTTCATCACTTAAACTTAGAATAAAAAGTGACTTTTAGGGTTTTTATGAAGTACTGCATGATTTTTCTAAGTAAAATGGGATTTTACTTAGAAAAAGATTTTTGGAAGGTGAGTGAATGTTATGATGGATGATTTTAAGTACTTAGGTTTTTCAAATTATTGGGCCGAGGGTCCGGTCCCTCCAAAAGTCAAGGAAATGCCTTGAGCCCCTTTAACCTTCAAATACCTTAGTGCTTAGGGAAATTAGTGAATTCTTTAGGGAAAAAGTGAGATGGGAAGTTAATGATTTTGACTTTGCTTTGCTGTGGATTTTTCCCAATGCAGTATCTGCCTTTGAACTTTGTGATGAAAGTAAAAGTTTTAACACATCTAGAGCCATCATTCATCACATGTAATTCGGCAACATCATCTACCTACCCTACCTACTTTACCCTACCATTTTCTCTTCTTTATTAGGGTGCACTTAGACTGGCAAACCCAAATCAATTTTCTTTTCTTTTACATGGAAAACCTATCTAAGTCTACACTTATTACATCCAAGGGCTCAGTTTAAACTGTTGAGCATATTTTATTAACTCTACCTATCTACTTATCTACCAAGATTAAACTGTTTGGCCAGATATTTATTTTCTATTCTACAGCATGAAATTGAAAAATGAATGAGTCAAGTTTAAACAGTTTGACTCTTCATAAATTGTGGCAACAATTTGACAATCTACACACAATTTGTTTATTATACAAGAGAAAAAAGTAGTGGCATTTAGACTTGCACACTTTCCTTGGCTTTTCTTTTGATGGGGCTCATTTTCTTTCACTTTTTTGGCCAATTTTATTTTTTCACCCTTTGATTTTTCTTTTAGGGTATACCCTCTTTACATTTTTTAAATTTTTTGATTTTTTGATAATATGGAAAACCTTTGCAACAAGAAAAGGGTTTGAACATATTGCATAGTTCAACAAATCAATCATGAAATATGACACCTATTGGTATAGGAGTCTAACACCGCCACTTCCTCAGTTCCGTCTATCCTTATGCAGAGTGAACACAACCACTCCTCAAGAGCTCATGTGTTCACACGGAGTTAATTCTACCATTGCACAATAATATTAATTCAATGTCTCATATACAGAGATTCGCACTATACATAATTGTAGGGAATAATCAACAAATGCACAATACGCAAGGTATTCCTCACACAGGGTTTAGACGACAAATGCATAGCTTCACTGAGATAATTTCCTCATATAATCCAACCAATAAGACATAAAGCTATACATGGAACTTATTCACAATTCTTACAATTCATAACCGGATAGATATTCAACTCGATGGCCATTATCCTCCTATATTGTTACTGAAGAGGTTCTCTGTCTCTTTGTAGCTCTCGGGCTCCCTCTCCAATCCTCTTCTGCCATTTAGGCAATGCTCCAAATCATCCCCAAGAATTTTAAGTCTTTACCACAGGGTTTTAGTCTTCAATCAAAGTCTATGCTCAATAATTTCTCAATAATTCATCTGCAAACTGTATTACACCCCTAATTCATGAATAAACCTCTGTATTACACTCCTACGGGCCTTTTCAACTCCACTGCTTTGTCTCTAATTGTTTTTTCTTCCTGATATCATAGTTGTTCTCATTACATGGAGCTCTTCTTAGACTACTTTCATGGGGTCTATATATGAACTGCTCTCCCCCTGGGATGTTGCTTCATATTTGTAACTGGTTAGATATTTGCTTTGTTTCCTAGAGCAGCTCCCCCTGAGACTATGCTAGATTCATTATGTTATGGAGATAATAGGCTCCCCTTTTCTCTTTTCTTTCCATACTTTATTCGGGTTCATCATAATGTCTGCACTCCTTTTTGATTCATAGTTTTGTTTGATTGGATTGGATTTCATCATCTGTCTAGAGTTCTTTAAAATATATGGCAGATTATAGTCCTTTGCTTTGAGGCATATATAACATCTTGTTTTATCCAAGTATATTTGAGCTGATGTATAATATTTCATTCCCCTTTTTAAACATAATTTACAATTAACAGATTTATGTCCAAATTCATTGCATGCATAATAGTAGCCATGGAAATGATTTGTGTACCTGGTGGAAGATTGTCCTTTCCATTTTCTTGCTTGAGGTATTCTTCTCATTTTTTGCATCTTTTGCTGGTAATCATTGATTCTCTTTGTATTGCAATGTGTTGCACCATGTCCAGGTTTGTGGCAGGAGAAACAAGTGATACTTCTCATCGGTGGAAAGAACCTTCTTTGACTTCTTCCAAATTTATTCAATTCATCTTCAGGAGCATGTGAGCCTTTAGCAGC
Organism: Pinus albicaulis; assembly: GCA_034641835.2. Lineage (NCBI taxonomy): Eukaryota > Viridiplantae > Streptophyta > Pinopsida > Pinales > Pinaceae > Pinus > Pinus albicaulis. The sequence goes on along the minus strand of CM076583.1, from coordinate 1,045,710,280 downwards.
TGATTGTTTCATCCTGTCATTCACTGTCCTACCATGTTGCTGCTTGATTCTATTTGTTTCTTCACAAATCCTGTTCTTGATGGCTTCTATTTTTGTAGTAATCTGCTGAGCTGCTTCACTGTCCTTTACAGCTTTTAAAAAGATAATTTTCTTGTTATCTTCTGCCTTGGACTTACTGGTTTCTCCTTCATATCCTATCCCAGCCTTTATGAGAGGTGACCTTTGAGCCTTTAGAATCTGGTCCAACTGTTCAGTGCTTTTCATTTGAGGAGTATTCATTAATAAATCTCTTTGGGCTTTTTCTAATTTCTTTCTTAAGCTCACTACCTCTTCTTCCAATCTTTCACATTCCTGACTTTTCTCTCTCATTTTTCGCATCAGAATTTCTTCTACTTTGTTTCATTCTTCAAGCTGAGTCTTCAGGTCAATAATTTCTTTCTTATCTTCATATTCTCTCTCATCATATATTTGCACCACTGTCTTAAGGTCTTTGTTTTCATTCTTTAGTCTTTCTATTTCAGTCAAGGCAGTGTCTAGTTTGGCCCTTTCTTCAGTTACAATTTCTTCATGGCTCTTACTACCATTCACACTAGCAGGTACCTCATTTGATTGAACCTCTTCTTTTTGACATGAATTTCTCTTTTTCTTAATTATCTTCTCCTTCTTGACAATGCAGTCCTCTGTGTTTACTCCATGCATGAAGTGCAATCTATCCCAGATTTCTTTCGCTGAAGTTAAATCCATTATTAACTCAAGATCCTTGTTATGAAGATTGTTATATATCACACATTTTGCCTTGGCATTCCTCTGTTGTTCTTTCACTGTGGGGGAGTCTGTGCAGTAACCATCACATACAAGCTTCCATACTTCAGGTTCATAAGGGATTAAACCTGTTTTAACCTTATCTCTCCATTCAGGAAAGTTTGTTGTATTTAACACAGGTGCATTTTGATAGTCCATGACTCAACCAGATCTCCTTCAAGCTATTAAGCTTACACTAAAGGAACCTACTCTGATACCAATTGTTGAACCCTTATTTAAACTGAGAGGGGGGGGGGGGGGTGAATTAGTTTAACACACACATGGACTTTTAAAACTTTTCTCTCAAAATTTGTTTACACCTTCACTTCATGATCAACTTTAATATGTGAGCAATATTTATTAGTGAGCAACAAGTATCAAACAGATTTGTTAATGCAACAGCAGTCTTAATATGTGAGCAACAAGTATTAAGAAGATTATATAAACCATATCAACACATAAAAATCATGCACAGAGACACCAGATGTAAGTGGAAACCCATAAAGGGAGAAAACCACATCTTATTATTGTTCTGATGCAAAGGCAAGCTCCAACTCCCTCTCACCACTGATTTTCTGTAGGCACCGACCTACAGGAAGCTCCTACCTCAATTCTGCAAGCTACAACTTGCAAGGAAGCTCCAACTCTCATTAATTTTCTGTAGGCACCAACCTACAGGAGGCTCCAACCTCAGTCAGCTACAACTGACATTTTATCAAGCTACAACTTGATGTGGAAGCACCAACTCCCATCTATTTTCTGTAGGCACCAACCTATAGGAGGCTCCTACCTCAGTCAGCTACAACTGACATCTATCAATCTACAACTTGATAGGGAAGCTCCAACTTACTTACTCTTTCAAAAGAAAAACACTTGCTGATTTACCTTGGATATCAGCTATGTTCTGTAGCATCTCTTCTGCTGTCCATCAGTCCTCATATCAGCCCTGCATCATCTCTGCTCAGCTCCTCCTTCTTCTTGTCTCATTGCTTCATTTCTGCATTCTCTAACTTTTCACTGCATCTTGTTCTGCTCCTCCTTATCGTTTCGGCCTCAATATTCTGTACTCTGCATTCTCTTTCCTTACGCTCTCTAGCTCTCTAACCTCTTGCAGCTTTCTTATTTTCTTCAACTCTCTTCAATTCTGCTGCACACTCTCTTCTTCTCTCCCTCTATCTTCGTCAACTTTCTCCCCTTGGATATTACCCTGTTTTATACAAAATAGCCTCATGGCTATTTGTATTCTACTGGGAATTCGAAATGGACAGCCATGTCTCTTTGCCTTCTGCCTTCTCATCTCTTTTATCTGCTCATTCAGAAAACATAACTGTAGGTACCAATTTATCATTACGGTGGGATATTTTTTCTCTTCCGGAGACTTGCCAATGCATCACAAACAATAAAAATCAATTAAAACATTTACAATCAAATTACAATGAGAACTCCAGCTCAACTTATTTAGTCTTTTGGCTCACTGCACATTTGTCTTTTCTTTGACTGTGTGTGTCTTTTCTATAACTGTGTCTGTCTTTTCTGTGACTATGGTTTATCTCTTTTCAGCTCCGTTTGCTTTTCTGTCCTCTGTTGTGGTGTAATTGCTGCATACATGTAACTGAGATTTTTATATCAGTACATTTTGTATGAATATGTAATAGCTAGCGTTAAATCTGGGAAAATTCCAACGATTTTTCATACTGCAAGTGTCTTGTTGATGTGATGAGTTCCGCAAGCGGAACAGACATACATCGCAATCATTATGTATTAATAATAGCCCTCCACTTTAAGCCGAGGCCCGTGGGTCCATAGACCATGCGGCACTTTTTAATACAATCGCAACAACTTTATATATATATATATGTATGTATGTATATATGTATAACAACGCCTTTTATATATATATAACCCACTTTCATTCTTCAGCATAATTATATAGACTGCCTTTTAATCAACTCTCGGCATAAACAATAAAACCTGTTTCAACATATAAAAACCCCTTTCGGGCCCACCTGACATGTTTTCCGATGCGATATACTAATCCTCCAGCGATTAGTATATGTGATGGTTGCGATGCGATGGTTGCGATGTGATGGTTGCGATGCCTCTGATGCGATGAGATTATGCTGATGCGATGACTCTGATGCGATGCGATTAATCGCGATCGCAAACTTCTAATTGCGATAGTTGTTGTGCAGTTTCAACCAACTGCGATATTGCGATATTGTGATAGTTTTGATATTGCAATTTGCAATAGTTGCGATATTGCGATGGTTGTGATATTGCGATATTGCGATGGTTGCGATATTGCGATGTTGCGATGGTTGCGATATTGTGATGTTGCGATAGTTGCGATATTGCGATGGTTGTGATATTCCGATATTTGCGATATTGCGATTGTACGATAGTTGCGATTGTTGCGATATTTGAGGGTCCCGCCTTATGGTACTTTGATTCTTTGAATCTCATGCTACATATGGCTATATATATATATATATATATATATATATATATATATATATATATATATATATATATATATATATATATATCTATATATGCTTTAGTCATTTGTATATAAAGCGCAATATATACTTTGCTGCCGGAGTATACGATTCCCAGAATTATGTGCCTCTACTGTGCTAATGCCTCTGTCGCTCGACCGCTTCACTGTGCCTCTGTATTCGACTGTTACACTTTAGCAGTGTTCTTTCACTGCCTCTGCCTATCTCCTTTGCTATCTCCTTTTCCTGTCTCTGCTATCTCTCTGTTTCTATCTCTTCTTCTTGTCTAATGCTGCTCCTTGCTTCTTCACATGGTCCTGTCTCTGCTTCTCTTTGCTGCCCTACTTCTTCTTTTTGCTGCTTCTGCTACTCGGCCTCTGCCTCTGCCTTTGTTGTACCTCTATTCTTTGCCTATCTTTGCATCTGCTACCTTCTTTGCGCTACATTTCTTAATTTTAACTCCTTTGTACATTACGTTGCCTCTACTTCTATTCATTGTCTCTGCTTTGTCTGCTACCTCAGTTCCTTATCTGTCTTGCTTCTTTTGCTGCCTTGCTACTTCTTCTTATGCTTTCTCTGCTCCTTGGCTTATGTTTCAAGTGCTCCTCCTTTGTCATCTCCTTTTCCTTATTGCTGGTTCAGGTGCTGCTCCTTTGTGCTCCTTTTCCATCAATGACAACATTTCCAACATCATTATCCTATTGCAATGCGACATTCCTAAAAGAATGATTTTATTCTATGCTATCATAAAACTTAAGCCTTTTTAAATATTTTGCAAGAAACTTTCGTAAGTTTATGATAGTAAGTTTTATTGAAAAAGGAAAACAAGCAGTAATTGATTTTTTGGATTTTTTGACTAAGGGTCCCCATTTATTTAGTATTATCACTAATACTGAATAAAAAGGGGGGTTGTTGCTGGCCACAACACTACCATATTTATTAGGATTCAGATTTCGCACTAATTGTTTATGGAGTTTCCTACCTTTTTTTTATAATTTGGTTTAAATTGAGAATAAAACTCATTACTATTCAATGAAATTATGATTTAGATTTCCCACCAATATTTTTAAGAGTTTCTAATTTCCATTTTTTTTAAATTGAGAATATAACTCATTCTTATCCAATGGAATCACTATTTAGATTTCTTGCTATTTTTAGATTTCCCACCAATATTTTTAGGGTTTTTTACTATTTAAATTGAGAATAGAAATCATTCCTATTCAATAAAATTTTGTTTGAAGATGCATTTGAGTGTGCTTTAGATACAATTGGAGTCACTAAAAAGTAAGCACGCAATGACTACAAGAAGAAGAAATGAAAAGAGGTAAATTTATGTTTTATAATAATGAATTATTTTAAGTTGTTTTTTTTTTGTGATTTTGGACGTTTTAGCTGTCTTTTTTTTTCTTTGTGTGAAGCAGGTGTGGATGTATATTTAGGCAGATCAGTCTATTCTTTTGAATCAGTTCTTTTTTGGGTTCGTCAACCTTTTTATTGTGTTGGTTTTATTGTGTTGGTGACATCGGTCCCGAATCATGTTGGTGACATCTATCCTCAATGCATGTTCGGCTCGGCTGCATGTGCTTTAATTCTTGATCGCCTCCACCATTTTTATGAGGCAAAACCACGCCATCTACATTTAATTATGGATTTCCTCCATAGTTTTAGATGTTTGCATGCTAATCCCCTCCATCAAAACCACATTTAGCAGTTCCTCAACAAACACAACAAATTTCCAGTGTACAACAATCATAGACATCGTCAAATTACTTGTGTTTCTTAATAAAAAATTCAAAAAAAATTGAGACTTGCAAGCAAATGTTATGTTGGTTGTCTCTGCCAGAAATGTTAGTGTTGAACCATTGCTTTCCTTCTTTGTTTTTCTATTTTTGTTTTTATTTAAATTGAAATCCCTATATCATGTTTTTTGCTTCCATAGCACTGCTCTGCAATTTGAGACTTCTATATATCGGTGACAACGGAATTGAGACTTGTAAGAAAATGTTATGTTGGTTGTCTTTGCCAGAAATGTTAGAGTTGCACCATTTCTTTCCTTCTTTGTTTTTTTCTTTTGGTTTTTATTTAAATTGAAATCCCTATATCATGTTTTTCGCTTGCATAGCACTGCTATGCAATTTGAGACTTCTATATCAGTGACAATAGAATTGAGACTTGCAAGAAAATGTTATGTTGGTTGTCTCTGCTAGAAATGTTAGCTTTGCGCCATTGCTTTCTTTCTTTGTTTTTCTCTTTTTTTTTTTATTTAAATTGAAATCCCTATATCATGTTTTTCATTTGCATAGCACTGCTCTGCAATTTGAGACTTTTATATCGGTGACAACAGATTTCATTCAACCTGCCAAAACACTATTTACAAAGTTTTATTTCGAAATAATATTCAAGATAGTGTCTTTTAATGTGACAATACCAATATTTTCAGTCACAAGATTTCCGAATTAGCATGCATATTATTCCTTCACCTTCCAGATGTTCAATATTTTCATAGAAGTAAGTTTTAATGATCAATACAGATTTCCCAATATAAGTTTTTTTGGGGTTTTGTTTGGTTATAATACTGTGTTTTCAATTTTTGATGAATATTATGTTGGTTTACTATTACTTTTTTATGTTAGCACTTTTATTATGACATTATCTTCGTTAGTTTCAGAATTTGTTTGGCATCGAAAGTAACTAGAAGTATTGCAAATTGTTGTAGATTATTGTCAACAGATGGACTTGCGTTAATTTATATAATTCTTTAAGTCCCTAAATTATATATTTGCCATATTGATCAACTGAAACTTCAAGATGAACCCCATATAATTTGTCCCTGTTTTGTCCCAATTTCAACCATAATTTTGGGGTGAAAATCATATCATTTCTGATGTCAATTTTGAAGCTGTGTCATATAACCAGTCCTGGTTTTTTGTATATATATGGTTGTCTTCCATGGTTGTAATTCATAAGCTGTAAATTCTCAAGAAGCATGTGCTATCAAGAAACACTATCATGCCTTAAGAACGTTTGAATAAATCCTTGTTAATTCTGGTATTCCCTGGTTTCTTTTATATATATGGTTGTTTTGTATATTTTTATTGCAGGTGATTATTAAGGAAAGAATTTTTAAAAATGGATAAGTTATTAAAGAGAAATTTGTTAACCCATCTTAGCTTTTCCTTAATCAAAAATTCAAAAAAAAATGAGACTTGCAAGCAAATGTTATGCTGGTTTTCTCTACCAGAAATGTTAGCGTTGCACTATTACGTTTTTATGTTAGCACTTTTATTATTACATTATCTTCATTAGTTTCAGAATTTATTTGGCATAGAAAGTAACTAGAAGTATTGCAAATCGCTGTAGATTATTGTCAACAGATGGACCTGCGTTAATTTATATAGTTCTTCAAGTCCCTAAATTATAAACAAAGGCCCAACAACATCAAGAATCTAGACTGCTTTGAATCTCTTACAATAACCAATTGAATTTCATAATTTTGTATATGGCAGACTTTTCCTTTGCCTTTTTCAACTAGAAGCCTAGTATGTTAGCGTGCAATTGTCTCTTCTACTGCTGTTCAACTACTTGTGCAATTTTCTCTTCTACTGTTGTTCAACTACCAGTTCCGTCTTGTTTTATCCATCTCTAGCCCTCGTTCCTAAACTATTTCACTTAGAATTAAAATTGTAATCCTTATTTAATGATGCCTGATGACACAACAGGTCTCTTTACAATAATGTATGCTACAAATTCTATGTAGAAGCCTAAAAGGTAGTCACATGAAAATGAATATAGATAGATTCCAGAGAAACTGGGGTTTATTCCTGAAAAGTATGAGCCTATATTGTTTAGTTGCCTTTTTTGGAGTCTATAGAATGATAACCACAATGGCCTTGGGAGTTTTATTGACATGCGCATGGCATCCATTGCTACAATATATCATTCAAGTGTTTCACTCAACATGATTACTGTTAAATGCTTTTCTCTCTTTCTTTTTTTATATTGGACTTTTGTAATGGTTCTTTCAGCCTAGTTGTTCACATAGCAATTGATTTTAACTTTTTTTAGCCTAGTTGTTTACATGGAAATAGTTTATTGTTTATCTTTAGGCAAAATAACTCTTCAATTATTGTTATATGTGAACCCATTCACACCACCTTGCAATTTATTCCCTGGAAATGGTAATGTCGTTGTGGCTTTAGACTATACAATTTTACAGCTCATACTTCTCTTTAAGAACAAAAATGAAATTTAACTCTTATGATTTGAATTGAACTCTTATAAAATGACAAGGATTTGCTAATAAAAATGTTTTTTTTTTATGCAGTCTCTCCGCGGATATCCATACCGAGGTAAGAAATTATTTTTCGTTTTGGACGTCAATGCTTTTTTAACAATTATTGCGTTTTATTTTCTACTTTAATTGATCTTTTACTAACTTTTATTAAGTGTCACAATCTATATGTGTAGGTATCCAATAGGAATGAAAGACATCGTAAGAGATCACTTTTAACAATGAGTAAAACCACAAATTCAAGCCACATTACCAAAAAAAAGTGACAACATTCAATGTGGCATCATCAAAAAACACCCACAAAAGAGAGCACCAGGATCTGTTTCCCCATTACAACATGAATCTAGTTGCTTTAGTATCAACACCAATTCTAATGCACATATTCTTGAGAAAAATGTGGATGAACCATTGGAAGGTATGATCATTTTTCAACTTTATATTTCTTGTATAAATACTTCAAGATTTTATGTTAAGATATTCATATTGTTATTGTCTCAAAAGGTGTGATTTGTTTTTAAGAAAATTCTCAGCACGTACCATCACAACAACTTTATGGTTTGGAGCAAGAACCATCACAAATATATCATGATATGGAGCAACAACAACCACAACAATAGCATGGCTTGGAAGGGGAAGATACAAGTATTGAAGCCCATAGTACAACAAATGTGAAAAGGAAGGGTAGGGGACCAACAAAATGCCTCTTTGGAAACACTACAGAGGCCTCTGCATTGCCTGAAATTCAATTTAATGAGAGGGAACAACCTGTTGGTCCACAGTCAGAGAAATTATCCTCCTTTTTAGGTGTCCTTGCAAGAGAGATTGTAGGCATCAAACACATGGAATGGAAATAAGTGCCTGAAGCACTTAAAAAAGACATATGGAGTGAAATCAATGTGAGTATCAACCAAATTATTATTGGATTTTTTTCTAAATTTCATTGGTGTATGTGAACGTGTTCATGATAAGTTTAATTTCAAATAAGTATTTGTATCTGATAATTCGTTGTTTATCTATTGTAGCGTACCTACCAAATAGACTTGTCAACATAGCAATGGTGTTATAAAGCAATATCTCAGTGCTTGAGAACTTACAGATATAATTTGTATAAAAATTATTATTTGAAATACAACACGGATGAGGAGAGGATGAAAAATGTTCCTATCGGAGTAAATGAAACTGATTGGATTGAATTTTTTAGAATACAATATGACCCTAAATTCAAGGTAAAAATGAATGACAAATCTACTTGTTATCATTAAATGAGATTTGAAATTGAATATTTTCATAAAATCAATTTCAATCTAAGCATCCATTTTTTATTGAGTTGCAGGAGAAGGCAAAAGTCAATCAGGAAAATAGGACATTAGAACCAGAGACCCATACTTCTGGCCATAGAGGTTACTATAGAGTTGAACATGACCTTGTAAGTTGTAACCAAATCTATTTTTTATTCACACTCACCAATTGCAAATATACTTATCTAGACCATTGTAATTTTTGTGACTAGAATCAAACTTGCAATCAAAATGATCTACTATAACTAGGGATGATGTGCGGATGAAATGTCATACAAAGAAGGATGGCACTCCAATGTCATCATTTAGTGCAGAGAGAATAGTAAGTTCCTGGCCTATTCTTGTATCTATTTAATTTTTTTCTTTTTTTAAATATTATTGATGTTTCTTACATGTGTTTGTTGAAATGTTGTCTTTGCTAGAAACAAATTGATTCGATACAATATTATTCAGTGTCTCCTGCATATGCAACAAAGGAAGACACCATTACAATAGTTTTGGGGCCTGAGAGGAGGGGTCGTGTACGTGGGGTTGGCTATGGGGTTACTCCAACTAATTTGTTTGGAAAAGAGAATGAATACAAGAGGAAATTACATAATAGAGAAGAAAAATTGAAAGAAAAAGACAAGGAACTTGGAATATTGAAGGCAGTTGTTGAAGAATTAATGCAATGGAAAGCTGCCACAAAGGCGGGAAAATAAATTGGTCAAGTTAATCCAAAACCAACCAACAATGTAAGAATTATGTGTAGGCTACTTAATTGTTGATGTATGCCATCTTTGAAGATTGAAATTTTAAAAGAAAAATGTCAATATGAACAAGATTGTATTGTTGTAGATATGTAATTAATGAATATTTTTTCTGTAGCTTAACCGTTCATCTTTTGATTTCATGGTATCGCATTCAAACTATTTATTTTTTAGTAGAGTTCCTTAAGTCCTAGTCAGGCTTCACTAGAACAAACTCCATTGATTTCAGGACAACCTGTTCATGACCCAATTGGTGACTCAATAACACGGGTAAGTTTTATACTTGTTTATTTTCTTTTTTAATATCATCTTTTTATTCTATGGAATCTTACAAGAATTTGTTTATTTGCAAGGTCAACTATAGTTACTACCTTCAAATATAGGATTGAAGGGGAAAAAATGTTCACTTACATATTTTAATGGTCAAGTGAAGGTTGCAAAGGGTTACATAAAAAACACTGAACCAAATTTTTTCATGCCCAATGGAGAAGTATTAGGAGAAGGATATTATTTTGTGTGCCCACAATCAATCTTGGTTGATTCGAATTGTGAAATTAAGCTTAAACGTAGAAGTAGTCAATGCGAATATTTAGCAGATGCACTTAACACTTTTATATGTTGGAAGAGTTGTGACATTGAATTGATCAATGATTGAGAGAGAACAATGAATTGGTAAATTGCTATCGCAAACATTTGAGGATTTTGGATGCAGATTGTGATAGCTTACTTGTGATTAATATCATGGTTAAGATGTTGGATACATGATTACTATTATACTTCTTTAAGCTATATGTTTTTTACATCAAATGTACTGCAATGTTCTTGCTACTATTTGGTTATTGTTTGTAAGCTGGATATATAAACCTTATCACGCTAGATATATATTGTCTTATCATGCTTTGTAAATGTTGTGTAAGGGTTGCAAGCTTTGTATGATTTTTGCTGATAGCCAGAATCCCTTTCAATTAAGTCTTAAACAACTATGAAACCATTTAAATTATCCATCCTACACTTGCTAATGATAGATATTTTCCAAATTCTTTCTTCATTTTGATATTTTTCTTATTCCCTTTGTTTTTGATGCTCAAGGAAGCACACATTTGGCTTATCAGCTGGAATCTAAATCGATAAGCTGGAACAAGTCCTTAAGGAGCTTGCATATGTTAATGATAGTGTGATTCCTCATCATGTTTTGATGTCACTGCTCCTTTTTGTAGATCAAGCAGTTCTTTTGGCCTCATCCCTAGGAAGATTTTAGTGTCAGGTTGACTCCTTAGGTTGGTTTTGTGATATTAGACACCTGGTGCTAAAGTTAGTAAAACTAGTGTGATGGTATTTAATCCCATTAATGAAGCTCTTTCTACTTCTCACTTTTCTTGTAGAGAAAAACTAATGCATAGCATTTAGGAGTGCAATTTACATGTCTCTCTTATAGTGTCTTGGTGCAAAGGGTATGCTTCTCATTCACGTTCGCAATATTTCTAGATTCACTTTTAGGATATCTTTTCGGGATGAGGCTCTTTGATGTTGTCATAAAATCCACAATTTTGTATGGTGTGATGAAGTCTTGGTTATATGAGTGGAAAGAGTTCACATTATTATGATTTAGTGCAATTTGCTACATGGAATCTTCCTCTTAGCGTGTCATTGTTTAAGTAGAGTTTGGGACCTAACCGCTTTACATTCAATTTATCTTTAGGTTTACCTCTTGCTTATATAGATTCCACTAATTGGGTGACCACGTCAAGATGTGATAGGTACCATTTCTTTATGTTTTGTTTTTCTAACAAGTTCGCTTCTTTCGATTAGTTCAGCCATATAGACTATATGGATATTTCAATTAGTCACTCCCACTACTTCATTTCTCTTTTGATGCTCATCCTCATCTTTTCCCTTTGAGGATTAACACTCGAAAGATAGAGGAAATCTATAAAACATTTGTTTAAAGTTTAAGGTACTTAGCTCACTCAGTATAAGCCTTTAAACTCCGAGACTGCTTTGTTAATCTTGGGAAAGAACCTCTGGATAGAAGTCTGGTCTGCTGAAATAAAACCAATGGTAGTATTTCACATGGCACAGACTTAAACTTATCCATATTAATATGTTTGAGATTTCTTATAGTTAATGTAGTTACATAACCTGAGTCCCACATAACTGTTACTATTTTACAAGTAGATATTAACCTGTCAATATGTAAATATCAAATATGAATGCAAGTAGTTCAGAATTGCTCACAAAATCGAAACTAGACTATTTCTTCAAGACTCTTTGCAAACAATGGTTGTTTTTATATGCAGCAGAGGATGTATGTGATGATCTTAACAAGCCTTATTGGTAAAACTGGGCTTGATTTCACGACTGCAACAAGCTCCAAAGAAATTAGGCTCAAGCCTCAAAATCTTCAAAACAGGACATTTGAAGTTCACCAAGGTTGGATGGAACTAGCTGAAGTAGACTGGTGATTGAACTGATTTTAGACCTTTGAAAAAAAACAAAATGCTGGAATTAGTGATAATTGAGGACCATATATTAATCCTCTGAGAATAATATTTTTTATTACTTTTGTTCAGTGTTAGCCAACTTCTTTCTTCATTTTGATATTTTTCTTATTCCTTTGTTTTTGATGCTCAAGGAAGCACACATTTGGCTTATCAGGCACATATGCACTCTCTCTCTTACACTTTGGAATCTAAATTTATAAGCTGGAACAAGTTGTTAAGGAGCTTGCATATGCTAATGATAGTGTGATTCCTCATCATGTTTTTATGTCACTGCTCCTTTTTGCAGATCAAGCAGTTCTTTTGGCCTCATCCCTAGGAATATTTTAGTGTCAGGTTGACTCCTTAGGTTGGTTTTGTGATATTAGACACCTAGTGCTAAAGTTAGTAAAACTAGGGTGATGGTCTTTAATCCCATTAATGAAGCTCTTTCTACTTCTCACTTTTCTTGTAGAGAACAACTAATGCATAGCATTTAGGAGTGAAATTTACATGTATCTCTTATAGTGTCTTGGTGCAAAGGGTATGCTTCTCATTCACATTCGCAATATTTCTAGATTCACTTTTAGCATATCTTTTAGGGATGAGGCTCTTTGATGCTGTCATAAAATCCATATTTTTGTATGGTGTGATGAAGTCTTGGTTATATGAGTGGAAAGAGTTCACATTATTATGCTTTAGTGCAATTTTCTACATGGAATCTTCCTCTTAGCGTGTCATTGTTTTAGTAGAGTTTGGGACCTAACCGCTTTACATTCAATTTATCTTTAGGTTTACCTCTTGATTATATAGATTCCACTAATTGGGTGACCACTTCAAGATGTGATAGGTACCCTTTATTTATGTTTTGTTTTTCTAACAAGTTCACTTCTTTCGATTAGTTCAGCCATATAGACTGTATGGATATTTCAATTAGTCACTCCCACTACTTCATTTCTCTTTTCATGCCCATCCTCATCTTTTCCCTTTGAGGATTAACACTCTAAAGATAGAGGAAATATATAAAACATTTTTTAAAAGTTTAAGGTACTTAGCTCACTCAGTATAATCCTTTAAACTCCAATATGGCTTTGTTAATCTTGGGAAAGAACCTCTGGATAGAAGTCTGGTCTGCTGAAATAAACCCGATGGTAGTATTTCACATGGCACAGACTTAGACTTATCCATATTAATATGTATGATATTTCTTATAGTTAATGCAGTTACATAACCTAAGTCCCCCATAACTGTTACTATTTGACAAGTAGATATTAACCTGTCAGTATGTAAATATCAAATATGAATGCAAGCAGTTTAGAATCGCTCACAAAATCGAAACTAGACTATTTCTTCAAGACTCTTTGCAAACAATGGTTGTTTTTATATGCAACAGAGGATGTATGTGATGATCTTAACAAGCCTTATTGGTAAAACTGGGCTTGATGTGACAACTGCAACAAGCTCCAAAGAAATTAGGCTCAAGCCTCAAAATCTTCAAAACAGGATATTTGAAGTTCACCAAGGTTGGATGGAACCAGCTGAAGTAGACTGGTGATTGAACTGATTTTAGACCTTTGACACAAACAAAATTCTGGAATTAGTGATAATTGAGGACCATATATTCATCCTCTGAGAATAATATTTTTGATTACTTTTGTTCAGTGTTAGCCAACTTCTTTCTTCATTTTAATATTTTTCTTATTCCTTTGTTTTTGATGCTAAAGGAAGCACACATTTGGCTTATCAGGCACATATGCACTCTCTCTCTTACACTTTGGAATCCAAATTGATAATCTGGAACAAGTCCTTAAGGAGCTTGCATATGCTAATGATAGTGTGATTCCTCATCATGTTTTGATGTCACTGCTCCTTTTTGCAGAACAAGCAGTTCTTTTGGCCTCATCCCTAGGAAGATTTTAGTGTCAGGTTGACTCCTTAGGTTGGTTTTGTGATATTATACACCTGGTGTTTAAGTTAGTAAAACTAGGGTGATGGTCTTTAATCCCATTAATGAAGCTCTTTCTACTTCTCACTTTTATTTTAATCCCATTAATGCTGCTACTAACCTGAGGTCAACATATCAATGCCGAAAACACTTGTGAAGTATAAATGCCAAAGGTCTATCTTAAATTGTGGTCTATGTGTAATTTCAATGTCAATGGAGGTTGAATGTATCAATGTTAATACCAACACATCGTGGCAATATGTCAATGTATCAATCTTCGTCAAATATGATATCTCAGTCAAGTATACTCAAATTTCAAGGTCATATCAGTGTAGGGTAGATAGGTTCACTGTCTATGTGTACTAATGTCCACAAATTTGATGCACAAATCAATATTTCAGGGTCACATAAGGTAAGTGTTATGGCACTATGTTTTGGTTCATAATTGCAATGAGAGGTTTTGGTTCATTACTTCTCACATGTTATAGCATTTACAGAACCTAACATGGCACACACTCAAATTTCTGCCTCTCTTTTACGCTGCTTACTATGCTGCTTAAATTAATATAAAATGTGATTAGCACAAATAATATGCAATCAGCACAAGATTACTTAAGGCCAAGAGAAAAGCCTTTAGGTTTGAGTGTGCCTTAAGTGCATAACCTAATAAATACTCTTTTTAAATCTAAACAACAAACTCATCTCACTGATAAGTTCTCTAAACAAAAGCATCCAAAAAGTTCTCCAGCTACCCTAGTAAACCTGTTGATAATTTAGCATGCACCCAGAATGGCCAGCAAAACCAACAAGAATTTTTGTGAAATTATTGACCAATTTCAATGGAAGATTCATCTGAATAACTAAAGTGATTGGAAAATTTAAAGAATGAATTTTTTCAAGGGGTGAATGTTAATATGCCTGCAATGAATGCTTGTTAGTCAATACTATTACATGAAAACTATTCCTTTCATATATTATTAGTTATGCCACAAAGACAACTTGACTCGTATTAGACTTCCTATGGAGGAAATCAACTCTAGATGCAACAATATGGAGTGCACATATGGTAGATTTCAATGAGGTCTATTACTTTCACAGACGACCAATAATCTTCAAATCCCTTTCCCACAAAAAAATTGCATCTCCTTGCGATATAGATATAGTGAAATGAAGTTTTCCTCTGTCAAAGTGTAGATCAGACCAATGCCCCTAATTGATATCTGGACCTTGAATGTACATGGAGCTGCAAAAGCCTTTCCAACAACCTCCTAGTAATTTAGAACAAATTTATTTTTCTAAGATATATCTCAAGTCCTTCATTGGAGTTTATCTCTAATGCCAAAACTTCCCCAAGTGTGCTACCTTTTTTCTTAGAATCATTTTCAAAAG
The DNA here is from genome assembly GCA_034641835.2 of Pinus albicaulis. NCBI lineage: Eukaryota > Viridiplantae > Streptophyta > Pinopsida > Pinales > Pinaceae > Pinus > Pinus albicaulis. Next base: position 1,045,694,832 of record CM076583.1, on the reverse strand, counting down.
ACCAGTTAAAGCATACTGCAATGATTCTAAAAATCATTACTCTTGTATTTCCAAGAGATATCAAAGAGTCCTTAAGTGCAGTTTATCTATAATGCCAAAAGATCCTCAAGTGTTTCACCATTTTTTTACAATCGTTTTCAAAAGGTCATTTCTTAAAGCATACTACAATGCTTAGAATCATTTTCTAAAGGTAATTGGGTCATAGTATGGAATGTACGCGCCCAATGGGCTATTTAAGCATACTGCAATGCTTTTAGTTATTTTCAAAAGGTAATTGGGTCATAGTATGGAATGTGAACTTACAATGGGCTATTTCTGAATATCTGTGTGCATAACTACCCTTGTAGACAGGTTGGATTTTGGGGCTTTAAAGGGTATTTTAGGGTTCAGATTTCTTAATAAGCAGGGTTCAAGGTTTAAAGCCTTCACATTTTGGTATAATGCATTTAAAGTTTTAGGGTCTAAGATTTAAGATGTAGGATGAAATAGCTCAAGGACATTGGATACTGCTACTAACCTGAGGTCAGCATATCAATGCCCAAAACACTTGTGAAGTCTAAATGCCAAAGGTCTATCTTAGATTGTGGTCTATGTGTAATTTCAATGTCAATGGAGGTTGAATGTGTCAATGTTAAGACCAATACATCGTGGCAATATGTCAATGTATCAAACTTCGTCAAATATGATATCTCAGTCAAGTATACTCAAATTTCAAGGTCATATCAGTGTAGGGTAGATATGTTCACTGTCTATATGTACTAATGTCCACAAATTTGATGCACAAATCAATATTTCACGGTCACATAAGGTAAGTGTTATGGCACTATTTTTTGGGTTCATAATTGCAATGAGAGGTTTTGGTTCATTACTTCTCACATGTTATAGCATTTCTAGAACCTAACATGGCACACAATCAAATTTCTACCTCTCTTTTACGCTGCTTACTATGCTGCTAAAATTAATATAAAATGTGATTAGCACAAATAATATACAATCAGCACAAGACTACTTAAGGCCAAAAGAAAAGCCTTTAGGTTTGAGTGTGCCTTAAGTGCATAACCTACTAAAGACTCTTTTTAAATCTAAACAACAAACTCATCTCACTGATAAGTTCTTTGAACAAAAACATCCCAAAAAGTTCTCCAACTACCCTGGTAAACCTGTTGATAATTGAGCATGCACCCATAATGACCAGCAAAACCAACAAGAATGCAGTCCACACACATACCCTGTGTATAATCAACAGAGTACTTGTAGTTATTTAATGTGAATGCACACCTATTTGCATAAATCTCTATTGTTCTTAATAAAAAAACTACAGAAATACATCATACATCGTAAGGATGTTAGCACATGAATTAGTGAGGAAACTATTTCCAAGTGTTTAGAGAAAATCTTGTACTCCTCAAAAAACAGAGTATGCTTCTCAGAGTATGGATATTGAAGTCAAGTGTAGCATTTTCCAGGTATTTATAATATCTGTGGGGAGGACTTTTCTTTGAATGCAGTAACTAATATATGTCCACTTCTTGTCCATAAGTCTTGAAATGCTGCCAGCTAGAATTATTAATTTACAATTTCACACCAAGTTACCTTATATTTTTCAAGGCATAATGAAAACATCACTGAAAAGGAGAGTAATCAGTAAGATTATCAAAGAATGAGGCAGGCTTGGACTTTAAAATTTGTTTGTAGATTTATAGGTTTAGTTGGTAGTTTTAAAGTGTAAAATTTTCTCCCTCTTCGGATTCCAAAACCATATGGAAACCCTTACTTCTGAGAGTATGAAAATGATGGTATGAATTGTTTATACAAGAAGAGTATGAAGAAAGATATGAGCTAGGCAGTTTAAAGTGCTGTCAAAGTTATCATGAGGCCTGCATCAAGCAGTGGTTGCTTTAGAAAAACAAGTGTCCAATCTGCAATATTTCTGTCATTTCATAGCAGGAAAATTCTGGTTTGCTGCATTTTTTTTCTGTTTCTGTTAGGCGAATCTTAGGGTCAGTGCTTTGATGAAGCAGCAAGCCCTTCCCTTTATTTTCTTTCCTTGGGCTGGTGTTTAAACTTTTAGAAAATCTTGTACATGTAAATATCCTTTGTGCAACCTGCATTCTCATGACTATTCCTTTGATAATGTTCTTTTGTTTTTCTGGTAAATTATGCTTATAATATTCCTTCTACAGATATGACTAGCATTAACCATATCCAACTTCCCCTTTGTAAGGAGCTTTGTCAAACTATTAACCATATGCAACTTTTTCATAATGTGGTCCAACACTACCAACTCCGTAATGAACTTGGAATCTCAGGAAATTGTATTGAATATCAATGTGTTTGAAATGGTCCTGACACATTGGATTTTCATAGAGCTTCATGTAACTTTGATTCTCACAAGAGACAATATTGGGCTTCAACAAGTGATTGGTTGACTCTACAATCAAGTTGCAAATCTAGATAGCTTCATAATAAGTATATGAAACTTCCATATACTTTGCTTCAGTGGAACTGAATGCAATTGTTGCTTGCTTCTTTTTGATTTGATAAAAATGATTTATAAAATGATAATAATGATGTTTAAAATGAGCCTTATGATGGTCTACTTATACACATTGATTTTTCATGAGGTGTTAGGGGTATGTTTATAACATCACTACCCTTGAAATATTTGTCTTGAAAGCACAGTAATTAGAATTTTCTTTAGTTAAGCACATTTTTGTGGTGGAATGAAGTTTATCAGATATCTATTTATACTTTGTAGAGGTTTGAATTTGTTTGTCCTTTGAGTGTTGGTGAGGTTTCTTTGTATTTTATGCATCATAGTCTAAAGTATTTTGACGTGATTGTTTAACATTAAAGCTTTATTCTTATTGGAAATATATTTGAAATACCTGCATGATCAAGAAACTATTATGGTTAATTAAATTACTAATTGGGTACTATAGAAAGAGGATGATGCTGAGAGGGCTTGCCTGGGCGACTCTGGGAGCAACCCGGAGGTGGTTAGACAAAGCTCTTCTAAGTCACAAATCTGAAGAGAAAAAACTGGTGATGTATATGTGGTTGCTCAACCTAGGCTGTATGGAAAATCTTGGCAGACAATGTTTACCTTTTCGTGTATTCTCGAAAGTAGACTGTCTATTCACAGAATAAGATCACTACATGTAGGTGATGGTTCTATAGTAAGTTCTTAGCCTTATCTTCAGAATGGCTAACATAGGGGATCAGGTTTGAATACAAAATATAATTTGATGAATTTGGAGATTTAGAGTTAAAGAAAATTTTCACATTCCCTAGGTCTAGCCCCATTAGGTCACCTAGGGCAACAATTTCCTAGGAATATAGCTAGAAGAAAACTTTTATCTCCTAGAGGTAGCTGCATTGTTGGGTACCCTCACTCTCCTCAGAACTTGGGCCAATTCTGACAGTGGAATATTCAGATACCTGAAGCCCTAGCCCTAGGATCAAGTTTTGCCTAGGTGGTCCCAAGGATAGAACCTAGTAGGATCAATTTGACCTATCGAAGTAAAAACTCTTGTCTGATCCTTTCCCCTCACCTTGTCTAGTATAGGAACATCATTGGTTGGTAAATTCCATCCCCGAACTTGGGCTAGGTCCACTTGGCCCTGTGTTGTCCCATTTGGTGTCAAAGGCCTTTCATCAAGGACAAAGGATTTTAGGGATTGAGAACTTCCTTCATAAGTCTTTTTCTTCTTCCTCAACCCATGAATCCCCCTCTTCTCTCCCTAGAAGATAAATTCACTTGCTTAGAAGGAAAGCAAGTCCCACTCTTTATTTTATCTTAGGGAAAGGGTTTCTAGGGTCACTTCCCACCTATTCATTGACCTATACTCTAAAAGGGACTTCCTAAACTACCGAGACTCCACCCATCGGTGTAATTCCATAAAGAGAATGGAGACTTAGTTGTGGTGACAATGGGCTAAGCCTCCATCATTTCCCTTGTCCTAGAAGTTGCCCTCTTAGGAACCCCTTTTAGGTCCACTACTAGTTTGAGTGGTAACAAGTTGTTCACAATTCCATTTGTGAACAACTCTTTGGTATGCCCACTTTTTCCATATTACAGCTCCAAGATGAGAATTCTAGGCTTATGGAGGCTGCCCTTCTTCTCTCTGAATCAATCCTCTACAATATAGTGAACTAGGGCTAGTTGGTTCACCCACTTGACTGTTACTTTAGTCCTTCAAAGTTTGCACATCCTTAGGCCCTATACACCTACCCTTCTACCAATTTTGTTGTCCTTCACCAGAACAACAGTCAAGGCTCTTCTTTGACAGTAACCTAACAACCCTCCAACTGTACTTGGACTACCATCAATCTGCCCAACCACAGTCAATTATTTTTACTGATCTAGGGCCTACAATATTGTCTTCATCTAGGGCTCTTCAAATCTGCCACCTAACAAGGGTTTGAGTCCTCTCAAGATCACTGTTCTTGTGTATCGAAAATTTGATCTTTGTTGTCCAATCTACGAACAAATATGAACTACTCCTCTTATCATACTTCTAACAATCTGTAGATCACTGAACTGGGGTCACAAATCAGCCACTAACAGTCCATTTACTAATTTTTTATAGGTTTCTTCAGATATTTGTCTAAAACTCTATGGAAAGTCCACCAAAATCAACTCCTCTGCATGTCAATCCATTCTTCATATGACACATTTCTTTTGCATGCTCAATATTCTGCTCAGGTTCCACCCTCCTTTGGATCTATTGTTTCCACACATACTGAATATGCAAACCATCTTCCAGCTCTGTGGTCTTTATTGCATAAATAAACCTCGCTCTAAGGGTCACAACTCGTCTTCTTCTACGCAAATTTTTCATAGTCTTAAGGGCATACCTTATGAACTAAACATGCTAGGAAAATGTCCTAACTAGGGCATTATACTTATGTACTTCTAATTGTTGTAGAACAAACCCTATCCACACATAGAAAAAACACAACTCTTGCCTCCATAAGAAACTCGACCTAGCTCATATGGATCCATAGATTCTGGGCATTTCTTTGATTGAATCTTGACATGAACTTCAGATCTCAATGTCGACCCTCAAACTAGGGTTAAATTAGTCAATATTACGCCTGTGTCGACTTTTGTTATGGCTCTAAATTACAGTGCAAGCCCTCCTCCATTTATGTTGGTCTTTATCATAGACCTTGCAGCCTACTAACCACCACAAGGCAAGACGGTATCAACCCTCTCTTCTATTTCATGTAGAAAATCTAACCAACGGGATTCAATCTAATCTTGTAATGTACTAAAACAAGATATTCAATCCTTCCTAAAATTTGTGGAAACAACACACGATCGCACAATCACATATAATTAAGAGAAACAAGTTATCAATCACACAAAACAAGATGTATATGGGGAAGAAACTACTCAAAACCCTCTATCTCTATTTTGTATTAAGTCAAGGATTCATGAAACAATACAATGCTTAATCTCTCTTGAGATTCTCCAACACTCTGCCAATTGTCTCCTGCTGATCTAGGAAAAATCGGTCTAATACTTAGCCAATTCTCAGCCTACCTTGCTCACGCAATTCCTATGGAATTATCTCCATATTAATTAGGAAAATCAACCTTCCTTGATTGCACAATCCATCATGGCATCCCAATGACTTTATAATTGCACACGGGAAATTTTCTATAAATACAACTGATAGTTATGTTCCTCTGAACTATGTTACAATAAGGATGAAGGGTATTTTTTATTATTTAAAAATAAGATAAAATCCTAAACAACCAAAACCCTAACCTAAGGAGATGTAACACCAAGAGTTTATTGGCCCCGTTGGGGTTATTTGGGTAGCCAACTTTCTGGGGTCGTAACTTGGTCATATGATCTTCGTTTGACGCACATGATACCTCGTTAGAAAGATCTCTCCGAGGACTACAACTGCTAATGTGATTTCTATGAAATCACTAAACCTTTCTTGCCCAAAAAAAGTTGTTTGGGGCCTCAAAATGGCTCTGGAAGTTCAGGACCCGAAAAACTGACAAAAATAGTAAATTGTGCTATAATTAAGGAAACTGAAAAATTGAAAGAGGCAATGGCGAGGGCCCAAGTGGAATAGGCGGGTGGCCACCAATATCCACCTCGATCACCTTATATCGAATTTCTTGAGCTAACTCAATCATCATGAATTAGTTAACTGACACAAGTTGTTATGAGATGAAATTACAATTTATTGTCCAATTTATTTAAGGGGAAAATAAATTAGATGCCTCACATTCCTCACTCCTGGTACATCAAAATTCCTCGCCAGTGTGGGTGCATTTTTTTTGTCCTTTCTAGTTTCCAATTTCACTGTTTCTTGTTGCAAATTTCAATACTCCCTCTCAACAAGAAAGGAATTCAATCTATCCCCATCTGGTACCTTTGGAATGTTTTGCATGCTACACTTCTCTAGTGTTGTTTGCACCTGAAAATCCTGAAACTAAATAGCCTCCAAACAACTTACTCAGTATAATGCATCTATCATCTGAATCTTCTAACTAGAACTGCTAGCTACTGCATCTGTCTAGTACTGGATTCTTTGTGCTGCTGCTGACATCTACATCTGTTCCCTTTGAACTATTGCTAACTCTAATTTGTGATCCAGTATTTGACATCTGTGACTCTAATTTCTGTCTTGCTGACATATGACTACATCAATCTAACTGATCCTTCCTACTACTATTTTACTGTGGCTCCTCGTAGCCAGGTTCGATCCATGAGACACGCCATCTCAATGGACCTTGCCCAAATTTCTTATCTTGGGATTATGTCTACACATCACCCCACCAACTTACACCTCGAGGTATGGCTGCTCCCTCTTCCCATCTGGCTCGAAATTTCCCCCTCATGGAGGTCTCTGCTTGATTGGATGCTTCCACTCAGTCTCCTCTCTGCTTCTCCAATTGTGGCGGCTACTCCACAACCTTCTAAGACTGCTTCTCATGAAGATTCATGTTGAGAGGTATTTATGCTCCCTTTAAACCACCAAGTCTCTAACTTCTACCTTTCTCCTCAAAGCTTTGCATGCATCTGGTACCTCAATTACATATAGGTTCTTGACTCGCACACAGTGTAATTGTCTCGACGTTACAAAAAGTTTCTAAAAAAGAGTTGATTTTAAATCGATGATATCTCCCTCATCCGAGCTCCGATTCGACCGATTTTTTTTTCTATTTCGGTAGATTTTTGCAAGGAATCCAAATGGTCTATTTTTTTTTTGAAAATTTTACACCAAAATATTCAAATATTCTATGCAAACTCACAGCCCAAAAAATTCTTGCTCTAATACCATGTAGAAAATCTAACCAACGAGATTCAATCTAATCTTGTAATCTACTAAAACAAGATATTGAATCCTTCCTACAATTTGCGGAAACAAAACACGATCGCACAATCACATATAAGTAAGAGAAATAAATTATCGATCGCACAAAAACATGATGTATTTGCGGAAAGAAACTGCTCAAAACCCCTCTATCTCTATTGTGTACTATTAAGTCAAGGAATCATGAAAAAATACATTAATGCTTAATCTCTCATGAGATTCTCCAGCACTCTGTCAATTGTCTCCCATTGATCTAGGAAAACTCAGTCTAGTACTTAACCAATTCTGATCCTTACTTTAGCCTGCCTTGCTCATGCAATTCCTAGGGAATTAACTCCTTATTAATTAGGAAAACCAGTCTTCCTTGATTGCGCAATCCATTATGGAATCCCAATGAATATATAATTTCACATGGGAAATTTTCTCTAAATACAATTGATAGTTATGTTCCCTTTAACCTCTGTCTCAACTGGGTATTCCTCGAAACTGACATGCTTACAACTATTAATAGCGAATTATCAGTTATATGATTGATCACTCATTGTGAATTAAATCTAATTTAATTCACTGGACCTCTCACTAGCTCATAACTCAATTAGAACCAGTTAAATTGATTTTAACGCATTTAATTGAGTTAATTACACTTGCACCGCACTAATGCATCAACTTCAACTGGACCCAAAAAATATTATAATCCATCTAGATGCCTCATCTTAGACCCTCAAGTACTTGAATTTCTTGAGCTAACTTGGTCATCATGACTTAATTAACTGACACAAGTTGTTATGAGATGAAATTACAATTTATTGTCCAATTTATTTAAGGGAAAAATAAATTAGACGCCCCACATTCCTCACTCCTGGTGCATCAAAATTCCTCACTAGTGTGGGTGCATTTTTTTTGTCCTTTCTGGTTTCCAATCTCATTGTTTCTTGTTGCAAATTTCAACATTTCAAAATTTGATGATGGCTTCACACAAAGACACCATTTAAATCACATGCCTGTATTCTCATGAGAAACCTCTCTTAAGCTCGATCTGCCAGAAGAGAACCAACAATATGCCATCCTACTTCCTAGCGTAAACCAACCCTTAAGGTATGCAACATTCTTCTGAACACTCACATGATGATCTTGCTCTTGGAGGATGATCATGACCCCCCTTTAGCAACCCTTACTCACCCTCATACTCGACCTACTTTAGGACTACATCTCTCTTCACCCCCTTGATGTTCCAGATAGTGGGAATACATGTCAAACATGCTAATATGTTTCAAGTGATAAGGCATGCCAAGATGTACAAGGGTGTGTCAATGCGTGTCAGGGAATGTCAAGACAACAAAAGGGATAAAAAAATTTAACTACAAGGAAATAAACACATAAGAGGGTTAATAAGTCATCAATTTACCTTTTCCAAGAGGGGCATGCTAGGCACACCAACACTAGGCAACAATAGGTGCCAAGTGCAAAGTCTTAGTGCATTCTAAGTGCCAAGTATTCCTTTATTGCTTCTCATCTACTTTCCAACAACTGATAATCACAAATAAATTTAATATTAAACCATGCCAAATCATACCAAGGCATCTCAATGTATTCCATACATGCTAAGACTTTCCAAGCGCCAATATGTGTCAGGGACTAGTGTTATGCATTTTATGAAGTGGAAGGGAATGTTGAAGAGTGCTAAGGTGTGCTAGAGAGTGATAATGCATTTTCATGAGTGTTAAGGATTACTAGGAAAAAACATTAAGGGAGCACTAAGTAAAAATTCATGAAAGTTAATGAATATGAGGAACGTGTGCGAGAGACTAGTTTTAATGAGTGTTGGTTGTCATGCCAAGGAGGGGCTGACAATGTATGCTAAGCATTGGTAAGGCATGTTAGGGAATATCAAGGCATATCAATAATTCCCAAAGTGTGCTTGGGAGTTCCAGGGTGTGCTAATTATATCATGTGCCAATTAATAGTGCCAAGATATGCCAATACATGCTAGGTGCTAAGGATGTGGTGCAGGGTGCCATGGTATATCAATATGTGTCAAGGCAACAAAATGAAGAACCAATAAGAGGGTTAATAAGTCAGAACTTTATCTTTTTGAAAAGGGGCATGCTATGCACACTAATAATAGGTCCCAATACATGCCAAGTAGCATTGTGTGCCAAGTGTTAATGTATGTCAATGCATTCAACTGAGGTGTTCCAGGGCATGTTAGGGACTATATGCAGCATGCCAACACATGTTAGGAGAGTTCAATGTTGTGCTAGTGCATGCCACCATGTGCTTGGGCGTAAGTGTCATCACAATATGTTCTAGGTACAAAGATGTTCCAATACATGTGGAGTGCTAAGAAATGTTAGTGTGTGCCAAAGCATTAATTTAAGGTGTGCCCAGATTGGTGAGGATCGTTAGGTCTTTCTCATTAATAGAATTGTCAAAGCTTGATTATGTATTAAATAATATATTTCCTACACAAAATAGTGGAACTTTATCTAAAGGGAATTTTCTAGATAATAAACTTAATATATATGAATCATGTGTTGACTCATGATAGGAAATCTCTAGTCGACTAGTTATTACTTGAGGGAAATGATACACACTAATTACTTCTAAAAAATTGACTGACCCTAACCACGATGGCTTTGGACATATTATAAAAAATACTCCACAATAATTGTATTAAATCGTTAACTTTTGACAAAAAAATATATTAACAGGCACATAGCGTCATCAAAAACTCATTGGAATGATCAATGATGACGGGCATTTTCTGACCGTCACCAAAAGTAACAAAAATAGCATTGGTGAGGGTCATTAAGAGTTTATCACTAGAAGTGTCACCAAAGAGAGAATTAGTGATGGGCCTTTAACGACCCTCACCAAAAGTGTCATTCAAAATGTCTTTGGTGACAGACCATAAAGGACCATCACTATATACACTTACAATGATGGTTTTTTAATGATCAATGATGACAGACATTTTTTGACCGTCACCAAAAGTAACAAAAAGAGAATTGGTGAGGGTCATTAAAATTTCATCACTAGAAGTGTCACCAAAGAGAGAATTAGTGATGGGCCTTTAACTGCTTTAGGGTAAACTGCTTGGGTGGTTGGTTTTCGAGGATCCTTCTCAGGGCTTTCTGGTGGCCGAGGCAGACAGTAAGATTAGCTATGTTGCTCACAAATATGGCATGAGTATGTTCATATTAGCTTGAAATAACTTGAAAGAATACAATAGAGAATTACCTCTTTGACGGTCTTGGAATCCCTTGGAGAGCACAAAGCAGCAAAGTAAGAGTCCTTCTTCGCTGTCTCCAAATCTGAGACCTGCAATCAGTCAAAGCAGCCGCGTAATTTCTAATATAACAAGTATCCTATCAATTAAATCAATAATAAACATCTAGATTATACACATCTGAGCCATTCATATCATACTAAGTAAATATTGAAACAAAAATATAACATTAAGCATCGAATGGACAAAACGAACATAGTTCTATTGATTTTGAAAGAAGGAGGATTACAACCATCGGTTGTACCAAGCCCTCCTCAGTCTCCCAATATCTCTTCTCTATCAAGTGAAGAAGTCCAAGCCAAAAAACTCTCTAGGAGCCTCTTTGACTCTTGGCCTTCACAATGTCACACTATTCTCTATTCCACAAGTATGCAAGAACCTTGAGCAATCCTTCGACCATCAATTAAGAGCCTTCAGCTCCTTTTTATAGGAGAGGGAGAAAGCCATTGTTGCCCTTCTCTTTCCACTAGTTTGGAATGGAAAAAACTTAGATGTTTCTTTGATCTCTATGCTTTTGCCTCTTTTGGAGTTCAATCTCTCATGGCAATGACCAATAATGAACTGGTGCTTCTGCAGTTTCCTTTGTGAACTGACTCCTTTGTGAGGGAAAGTCGGAGATTCAAATCATTCTCCGCGCTCTTTTCCCAATTCAAACTTAAAACACGGGTAACTCTTCCCTTCAGTGTAAACAGAGCGTTGCCCTAGCCACTAACGCGGCCAATGCACTGCTTGCCTGCGTTATAACGCTCTTGTTTTGTTCTTCATAGGCGTTACCCTGGCAGAAATAGGTTTAACTTAGGTCTTTGTACTTCTTCCATATTTGTCTTCCCCTCTGAGCTGATGAGGAGGTATTTTGACCTGTAATAGATGCCCCCTAAAGTGTGAGGTCAGAGACGAAGACGATGGCCGAAATACTTTATAATTTGTAGAGAGAGAGAGAGATTGAAATACTGAGGAAAACCTGAAACAACAACATATGTCAGAAAATATAGTATTTGCCTAGAGTTGGGCATGTCCCATGCTCAGTAGCTTAAACAACATGATTTCTCTAGAATAGAGATATGAAGAATCTGTCCACCAATAGGCACAATGTGGAAGTGTCTGTCATAACAGGATCAGGCTGAAGAAGCTGTCTCCATAAACAATATTGCAGCTTGGGGAAGGGAACACAACTTTAATGATGTAGCCTTTGCCCCAAGGTCTTGACCGCCGATTCACTTAAACTGCATATTTCTCAATCATGTGAATGAGGGAGTTGTCATCGAACATGTGAGAAATCATCTGATTACCAGTCAATAATGAAAAATATTAACAGACGCGAAGGTGGCCACCGATAATTATGATGGTCCCTAAGATGCCCAGTACAATCTAGCGAGTGTGAATAAAAGGAGTTGAAGTCGAACACTCGTAGAATCATTCAACCAAGAGCCAATGATGAAGACCCTTGATCAAACACAAGACTACCTGCCACTGATGTCTGCAAGTATCCGGGTACTGATGTGTTTCTGGATCAACTTCCTAGATAAGATGTTGAAGTCGATAGGAAGTGATTTGTCGAAAGGTAGGCACTAAGGCATCCTACATCAGTCAACATGAAACGGAAACCAACTGATTTTTTTTATGATTTGAGATAAGTAAGAGTAAATGGGAATGTCAGACGAAAAATAATTTCTGGCATAATGAACGGTTTGGTTGATAACAGGAGCAGTAGATAACGAGATCTGCTTGAACAATAGAAGGCACTCTAGCAGGGTACTAGGCAGCTGAAGCGTGATGAACACCAAAGAGTGTGTTAGGATTTTACCGGTGCAGGGACACTGGGAAATGAAGGCTAATACTCATAGATGGTAGGGTTCAGCTAACTGCGAAAGAGTTTTCTGGGAAGTGCCATGTTCAAGAATTTTGCTGCCAAATCGACCTTTTTGGAAATGTAACAGAGGTAGTATCCATTTTGTCCAAATTTTTCCCCGTCTGATTAAGTTTAACGAGTCCAGACGAGTAAACTCGGTGAATTTTTCATGTTTAGAGAGTCTGAAAAATGTCAGGAAAGACATCTCTGTGTCCCATCTGATTAGGTTTAACGAGTCCAGATGAGCAAACTCGGTGAATTTTTCATGTTTAGAGAGTTTGAAAAATGTCATAAAAGACAACTCCATGTCCTGTCTGATTAGGTTTAATGAGTCCAGACGAGTAAACTCGGTGAATTTTTCATGTTTAGAGAGTCTGAAAAATGTCATAAAAGACAACTCCATGTCCTGTCTGATTAGGTTTAACGAGTCCAGACGAGTAAACTCGGTGAATTTTTCATGTTTAGAGAGTCTGAAAAATGTCATAAAAGACAACTCCATGTCCTGTCTGATTAGGTTTAACGAGTCCAGACGAGTAAACTCGGTGAATTTTTCATGTTTAGAGAGTCTAAAAAATGTCGTAAAAGACGACTCCATTGGGGTACCTTTGTCATGTCTTGATAACCGGGCACGGCAAAGGGATAATAGTAAGCCCGAAATAGTTCATTTTCCGTAAGTTAGTCCATCGAATCCGGAAAAGTGAGAAATCTATGTTCAATGGACGTCTACCTCATTTTGTTATGAGTACGAGGAGACGAAGTAAACTCAATATTCTTTGTGAAATTTTAACGAGTCCAACAAAGAAAAACTCGGTACCTCCATGAAATTTTAACGAGTCACGCGGAGAAAACTCGATTTACTTTTTCTGTTTAACGAGCTTTGAAAAAGAGGAAAATAATGGCTCCTTGTTCTTTGTCTCAGTAGTTTAACGAGCCTGACAAAGGTGACTCGGGGATTTTTTTGGTTTTATGAGCGAGAAAAAGATTCCTAAAAAGAATGCTCAGTACTTCTCCATATTTTTAACGAGTCTGAAGAAGAAAACTCTAGGTTTTTCGGATTAACGAGCAAGAAAAGACCACAAAAAGAACGCTCGATGCCAACTTCGTATAAGTTTAACGAGTCCGAAGAAGAGAACTTGAGGTTTTTCGGATTAACGAGCAAGAAAAATACCGTAAAAAGAATGCTCGATAAAACATGAGTATGTCTGCTCATAAATCTTGATACCTTATTAGAATCATCAGTACCAAATCTCGAGAGTTGCGACATGTGTACAGCGAGAAATCACGACTTTGCCGACTGACTTAAGAGAGTCATGCCCCAGAATTTGCTATAAGAAGGTCGAAAGACTTTCATTTTCACTGTTTTGAGTGCTGTGAAGAAGCTCTGGAGTGGAAAAGGGGTGAAAATTTCAGCTAACGATTACGGTCAATCCGGGCAACAGTTTTCTATTCCGTGAGATCTAGGTAAGAGCTAGAACCTCCTGGTATCATTTAATTGCCAATTTGTTAGTTTTTTCTGGTTCAAAATTAGGAAATTTTGAGGCCCTAGAAAAATATTTGCGCCTAACGCGGGTCAGGAGTATAACAGCTGCGTTTAACGCATAACCCGTGAGGGAATTGCGCGTTAGAACGCTCTGTTTTGTACTAATGTCCGCGTTAGGCGCAACATGCTTTCTAAGAATTCAATTTTTCCATTTTTGAAGTGGTTCAGGAAAATTTTAATCGGTTGGAAATGTTGCATTTGCAGGTGTTCAGCTGTTAATCATGAGTATCTGGCGAGAGAGAGAGCATGAGCGGGAAGAACGAGAGATGGTGACAGATGCGGCAAGTTTAATGGCTCTCCGGAGGTGTGGATTGCTTAAGTATGCCCGTTTAGAACTGATGAGGGGTCAAGAGGACCTCCTGAGGTGGCTGATCCAGCAGTGGGACGAACGGCATCATGTCTTTCGCATTGGTGGTAATGAGCTCGCCATCGAGAAAGATGATGTTTACTTTTTGACCGGCTTGTCATGTCGTGGGGCGAGGCCTAATCTGACAGGGTCCAGAGCTGACCCTCATTCTACTACTAATCTGATCGATGTGCACTGCATACGTGGCACCCAGGCTGTGAGTAACCGGATACCTATTGCACAGGTGACTTTGAGACCCCTGCGGGCCATATTATGGATGATCTTTCGCTTGGCAGGTGCCAAGAGTCAGCATGTGGCGACCAAGGCTCAGATTCTCTTAGCGTTGGATTGTATGCAGCCTCAGGTTTTCGACTGGTGTGACGGTGCGGTCCGTCGGGTCCGAGCAGAGCTTACTGCATGCAAGACCCGTACTCAAAGAGAGTTTGGGTATGGTACACTGATTGTTTCTTTCATATTGGAGCAGATACCACTGATGAGGCCCAGGATCCCTACAGTACCATTGGGTCCACGCGAGCCGAGGCAGGCTCAGTGGGCCACTTTGCTTCCACGGACTGGAGAGGGTCCCGTCCGTCACTGTTTTGATGAGGGATTTTTCGATTGGCTGGATTCTCAGATCATCATGATTGAGGATTATCCCTATGCAGGGATGAACTTCACAGGTGACCCTGAGTTAGTCCTGCCCCCTGGCACCCAGTGGGGGCCCGATGGTAAGAAAAATGATCAGTGTTTTTTCAAAGAAGTTTTTTTTTTTTTAGCTTTTGAATGTTTATGTAAAAAAAAATTTGTTGAAAAGGGGTGAAAATTAAGTTTTGACATGAAACTTTTGCTTGTTGGACACAGATGTGGCACAGGTCCATCCAGCTGGGGCCCCTCGCTATGCACGGCGAGGATTGCAGCTACCCGGGGTTGGCGCACCTGTAGAGGAGGATGAAGCCGGTGACGACGATGATACCCAGGTTTTACATGAACTCTCCAGGAACTTGGAGGGTCTGAGTATGGGTATACCACCGCTTCCTATGCGGGAGGTTCCAGTTCGTCTACAGCGGCATACTGTGGGTGTGCTGGAGAGATACCTGGTTCCTCTAAGGAGGATAGCTAGAGCAGTTGTATGCTATTATGAGCATCAGGCTTAGCTGGTGGAGTAGGTGTATTAGTGTCAGAGCATGGCTTAGTGTAGCCAAATTTTGTAAAACACCCCAAGTTTTGGGAGATTTTTATTTTTGATGTTTACTGTGTACTGGACATGACATATGTATATATATATTTTTGGTGATTTTGTGTTTTTAAATTTTTATGCATTTTTTTGATGTGATAAAAATATATGTACTCATGAGTAAATCTTTTACAATAAATGTGACAAATGCCAATCAAACTCATAATTTTCCAAAGAATCAGCTAATGCATTAAATTCCCTAGGAACGTGCTCAAATGTGATTATTTGAAATTGACGCTCTAAAAGTCGCACTCGTAAAAAATAACGTAACAACACAGGGTGGCGGACACGATAATGATTGTTTAACTGCATAATGATGAGTTTGGAATCTAACCTAACCACTAAATCGGAGATGTCACGAGATGCCGCTTCCGTGAGGAGTTGGATCACTGACATGTACTCGGCGACATTGTTGGTGGTGTTACCCAGGAAGATCCCCTCGGAACCAAGAAGGTCTGACTCAAGAGTATAGAGGACCCAAGCAGTTGAAGCAATGTGCCTAGTGTGACGACTAGCACCGTCCGCATACCCGACTTATGATAACGAGTGTGATGACATCTGTGCGAAAGAAAAAGATTACATGAGAAAAAACACCTTAAACCAAACAAATAATCCAAAAACATCAAAATAAAAATAGGAAAAACTTATATACATAAAATTACAAAGCATATGCCTAGTGCGAAACTAGGCAAAATACTTCTTCAGATAGAGCCCGTTGTGGGGCTCCTCGAGTGGAATTCCATTACAGTCCTGTAGTTCGTAAGCTCCTTTTCAGAGGGCTTTAGTAACGATGTAAGGACTGAGCCATAATGGTTGGAGTGTTCCTGCCCCCAAGAGGTCGTGTTTTTTATCATAAAGTAGAACAAGATCACCCTCTTAGAAAGAACGAGGCTTGACAGATTTGTCGTATTGAGCTTTAACTCGGCGCTGGTGAGCTTCGAGTGCTAGTGTATCATCTCGACGAGTTTCATCCAAATGATCAAGCGAGAGCAAGCGCTCTTCTGTGGCGGTGGTGCCAGGCAGGAGTTCAACGACCAGTTTAAGCAATGGGATTTCGCACTCAATCGGAAGTACTGCCTCCAGGCCGAAATCAAGTTGGAAAGGTGTGATATCTGAAAAGAAATACGGAATATTTTCCATGATACCTGTCTTGACCGAGATATAAATGAGCAGTGTCTTGGAAAGACTACCCATGTTCCCTTCTGAATCGATAGTGTGGACAGTCGTATAAGAGGAGGGAACTATCTCAGGTTGGTCAAAAGACGGGATTTCAGTTTTTATCGCCTTCGAATCAATCGTCGAAGCGCGATGGTGGAACTCTCCCCAAGGTCGTTCTTCTAATGACATGATCTCTAGAATAGCTTCGTCTGTAGGCCAGACTTCATTGAGGAGATCCTTAGAGAGAACCGTGATGGGAGAGAGGGTCGTACCTGTGGTCGAAACCATATCAGTGGAGGGTTCAGATGTGACTTGGATGGCTTGGTAAGCCAACTCAACCAGCGAAAGCAGCATCTGATCTCCATAGGAATCAATATCTGAAGGCGCCGGAATGATCCATGGGTCGATAGAGCCATCCGAAAAGGTGGATATCATTGTAACCGTCTTTGGAATCTAAGGCGATGGTAGAGGAAAACAACCCAGTAGGGAAGATGTCTTCAGAAGACCGGTACCGATACTGACGTAAGAGTCAGGGACACCTCCTATTAAGGGTACAGAGCTACTTGGTAAAGTGGAATAATCAGGGGTGCAGAAGGATAGCTGATCGACCGTGACTATTCTCCCATCCAATGGAAATAGGATGAGTCGGAAGACCAAAGACACGATGGCGGTCATAGCATAAGACCAACTGCGACCGAGCAATAGATTATAGTCGAGATGACGCTCTACGACTTCAACGTCCACGTTTACCGTTTTCCCACCTAGAGTGATGGGAAAGCTAGCAAGGTATCCTTTGGGTAGGAACGTGTGGCCATCGAAAGCTTTAAGGGAATTCGATGGCGGGGTTAGAGTAGGAGAACCTAAATTCAGCCAGCAAGCTTGTGACATAACACAGGTCGAAGCACCTTCGTCTATGACAGTGCGATGGATGGGTCTCCTTTTCGACAGAACCTGCACCTGGAATGCGAGTTGATGTGAGAGGCGAGGTTTAGCCTTTTCCATATCAAAGATTGCTAGCGTGGAATCCTGGGGGTCTATTCCGCCAATGGCCGAAAGCAAGGCTTTCCTTTGTGCTAGACAAGTTTGTAATACTTCAAGTGCAGACATAGCTGACGGTGCCTGCGCCAAATCTTCTACAATATTGTAGTTTTGGGCTGCACGTGCAGAGGTATTATGAGTCGTGTGTCGAAGTGCCCCTTTGGGGGGACGAATTACAGGTTCAGCAGTAGACCTTTCGATATGCAAATCGTTGGGCGGTGGCGGATTGGAACTAGTTCCAAGTTCCTGAGCATCTATGGTAGGAGTTCCATAAAGCTTTGCGCAAGTTTGAAGGTCAATACTCTCGATGCCATAAATGGCAGATGGTCCTTCGCCGGAAGGATACGAACCACCATTGCCCTGTTGATGGGGTTGTGGCGGGTTGTCAACCATATGTTGATGTTGCTGCTGTTGATTGGGGAAAGGATTATGAAGAACGACAGGTGTTCTCCCAGAATCCTTGTTAGCAATAAAATCAGTGCATTCCTGCAACCGAGGACATTTGTATGTCAAGTGGTCCTCCGCCCAAATTTTACAAGGAAATTTCATGGGTTTATCTTTTCCTCTTTCATTAGCAGTATTTTTCTGATTGGAGTTATTCTGATTATTTGACTGCTCTTCCGAAGAAGATGTTTTCTTCTTATTCTTCCTATTTTTCCCGTTGGGTTTTTGTGAGGTTTGCACCGAATTTACCTCAGTGGAAGGGAGAGGAGTCGTTTGATGGGGGGCGGTGGCAGCCGAGGATGGCTGGGAGGTTTGCCCCCGAGACTGATTGGTGGCTACACCAGAGATCGCGCCAACGAGACCATCGGCATGAGCTCCGATTTTCTGAGTAGCCGGAGGGTTCGGGTTACCAGGGGCATGGGGGAGCAGATCGTAAAGCGTGCCAGATTGGGAATAGATTAAATCCAGGTGCTGGGCACGACGAATACATTGATCTTCTGTCACTGCACCAGAAAGGCCAATGTATTTAGAGATGTGGGGTAAAAGAGACTTGTAAAACCAATTGGCCAAGAGATGGTCCGGTATTGGCGCTTTGACGAGCCTCCTCCTACGTCTCCATTCATGAATATGGTCGGAGATGTGGGTGGCGGTGTCTTGGCGCAGTGATGTTAACAATTCTGTGTCGGTTTCCACTCTAATTGGTAGTTGAAAGTTCTTTAAGAACTCCGTCGCTAAAGCGCCAAACGTATTGATGGTGGCGCGTGGTAATTCAATGTACCACTTGGCGGCATTGCCTGTAAGGGTGCGGGAAAACAGTCGAAGTCGGACACTATCATCTACCATGGAATTGGATATGGACCATAAATGGAAGGTAGTGATGTGTGCGGCCGGGTCGTCCCCATGCTTCCCGTCGAACTTCGGGATATCGGACGGAATCTTATGAGGAATTGGAGGCCAAAGCGAGTTGTGGTTGATGGGGTCGTTCGTCAGCTTATGGATGTCAGGTATGTCCAAAGCTGCCAAGAATGGAAATTGTGGATTTGCCCCCGAGTCTAACCAAGGCAGTATGGGCTGACTACTTGGACCATAGGGTCCTCCCATCCACGTGTTACCAGGAGGGTAAGTGGGACTTTGATAAAAACCTCCCATAGGTGGAGGAGTAGGAACATACGGTTGCTGTCCATAGGGCATAGTGTATTGAGGGGCAAACGGTTGGTTGCCCCCAGCATAAAAGTGCCCTCCCACTCCAGATGGAGGTTGGGGTTGGTTATTCCAAATGGATGCAATAGAGTTTCCCGGAGGCATACTAGTACTTGCATAATTTGGTAACGGTATAGATCCTACACCTATGTTTGAACCACTTAAGGGGATAGTATTTACAATGGGTTGTCCCATTTGTCCTAAGGATTGCATAGGAAGAGAAATATTCCCTACTACCTGTGTACTGATAACACTTCCCCCTGGTATAGTGGCCAGGGGGTTTGAACTCAACAGAGGGTTCCAACCGAAAGGGTTGCTAAAGGGCACCGAAGTAGTCATGCTCGTGGGAGGAGCAACCGTGGTCCCCAACGTGGTTACGGTAGGAGTAGATGTCGAAGGGTTCGGTAAACTACTAGCAGTTGTGTTAACCATAGGGCTGGGGGTAGGCATATGTTGACTACTGGGGTTACCCAGTAATGGCATAGAACTGACCACCAGCGGGGACGATGATGGTGAACCGGGAATGGTTGCCATTGGTATTGACCCTGTGGGTACCGGTGGAGAAATAGATGTTGGTGTTGCCGCAGACATATCTTGGCGCGGTGGAATCTGGACTATCACAGGTCCTAACGGATCAGTGAGCGGAGGATTGTAATTAGGTACAACGCCTTCAGTGAAAGGGTCCTCTGGAAGTTCCGGCTGATAAGGGTCTATGTGATAATCAAGATTAGTCAGACAAGACTGCTCTTCTGTAGAAGGCTCGGGTTCACCAAGGTTCAATCTTTCCTCTAGAGTGAGAGGAGGTAGACCTTGCTATCGTCGAGACAGACGGCGTGGGTCAGGGGATGCCACGGTGACCAGTTTAATTTTAACAAATTTTATTAAAATGTGATATATTATGAAGTATCAAGTGACAGTAACCACACACTTACTAAAAAGAAAAGACTCTCTAAAATCAATCAGCAAGCAGCCAGAATAGGGTGCCCTGTCTGAGTACTACCATTCACTGGTGATGAAATCCAGTCTCACAATAGCATACAGAGAGGGTTGGTCGAAAGTATAGTTACGGTCACTCTAGAGCTTCGCCCGAACCTCAGACGATAGGTGTAAGCACTCTCGTGAAGACGAGTACCCTCCTAAAGACCGAAGACAGAGTGGGTCCGTCTGTTTTAGGTACCAGGACAGCCCGTCCCAGTCACCTTGTGTAAGTCCCTAAAAGTATGGCCACTAAGGATACCTCAAATCACAGACATCATCAGGGGGGTCCACGGTCAAGGACAGTGTGCTATATGGGCAGAATACCTAGATCCCCGATCTAGTTTCGACATCCCCGAAGGGAACCCCAATATATAACACACCCACAAGATGCAGTCGAAGGCGGGCTACCTTCTAGTGCACCCAAGTGTTGTCTCGCGCTGAGCTCCGGTAAAGGAACGGTCCCAATAATGTGAGTGCAGCAGGATTTCACTCGTTAATGACTCTAGTTTTCAAGTTTTGAGATCTTGGGTAGTTTTTTCACTTTCCTAACCCAAGATCCTAGCCTGAACTACTGTTTGTGTGAGCTCAAAAAAGAGTTATTAGATTGATTTTATTATCGCTTTGTTTTTAGTGTACTTTGTTATTAGTCTTGCGGAGGGGGAATGGACGTATGAAGTATAGTGAGACTCTGACTCAAGAAACCATGCAAAACATGCTCTAAATATTAACTTCAATGAAGAGTGTTTCTACGAGGAGAGGTTTCTTTTTCAATCATCCATGCAGCAACATTTAAATAACACAGCTCAACTTTTAAGATTCAAACTTCTATCTACCTCTTTGACAGTCTGTGAACTAAACTTTCAGAATAAACTCAACTAAATGCAGAAAAATAATAAAAAAAAATTTCTCTTTTTAAAAAGTAAATGCTTTGCACACTAACTAAAAAAGAGAAAAAAATAATCAATGCCAGCTTAGCAGACAAGCACAGGGATTCAGTCAGTGAAAAGTACTGGTGGCCAAAAAACTCTACAGCTAAAACATAGTCACAGTAGTGAACAACAAGGCTTTTGGCTGAGTAACGCTCTGTCTGTGAGAAAATACAGCATTATAACGCACTGTATTTAAGCCTAGACCAAGTTATAACGCACTGGATAAACTGCATAGGTCGCGTTAACCAGGGAAAAGCTCTTCAGTTGGCCAGACAGGACCAGGATTGAACTCTGCAAGCGTTTGGTATGTCTACTGGGCATCAAAAAATGGTCGGAAGGATACTGAACAAAGGAGAGAAGAAATGAAGGGAAAAAATAGTCCGGAAACTATGGGGAAAACTCCCCAGTGGAGTCGCCAATTCTGCTTTAGGGTAAACTGCTTGGGTGGTTGGTTTTCGAGGATCCCTCTCAGGGATTTCCGGTGCCCGAGGCAGACAGTAAGATTAGCTATGCTGTTCACAAAGATGGCATGAGTATGTTCATATTAGCTTGAAATAACTTGAAAGAATACAATAGAGAATTACCTCTTTGACGGTCTTGGAATCCCTTGGAGAGCACAATGCAGCAAAGTAAGAGTCCTTCTTCGCTGGCTCCAAATCTGAGACCTGCAATCAGTCAAAGCACCCGCGTAATTTCTAATATAACAAGTATCCTATCAATTAAATCAATAATAAACATCTAGATTATACACATCTGAGCCATTCATATCATACTAAGTAAATATTGAAACAACAATAATAACATTAAGCATTGAATGGACAAAACGAACATAGTTCTATTGATTTTTCAAGAAGGAGGATTACAACCATCGGTTGTACCAAGCCCTCCTCAGTCTCCCAATCTCTCTTCTCTCCAGTGAAGAAGTCCAAGCCAACAAACTCTCTAGGAGCCTCTTTGACTCTTGGCCTTCACAATGTCACACTATTCTCTATTCCACAAGTATGCAAGAACCTTGAGCAATCCTTCGACCATCAATTAAGAGCCTTCAGCTCCTTTTTATAGGAGAGGGAGAAAGCCATTGTTGCCCTTCTCTTTCCACTATTTTGGAATGGAAAAAACTTAGATGTTTCTTTGATCTCTATGCTTTTGCCTCTTTTGGAGTTCAGTCTCTCATGGCAATGACCAATAATGAACTGGTGCTTCTACAGTTTCCTTTGTGAACTGACTCCTTTGTGAGGGAAAGTCGGAGATTAAAATCATTCTCCGCGCTCTTTTTCCCAATTCAAACTTAAAACACGGGTAACGCTTCCCTTCAGTGTAAACAGAGCATTGCCCTAGCCACTAACGTGGCTGATGCACTGCTTGCCTGCGTTATAACACTCTTGTTCTGTTCTTCATAGGAGTTACCCTGTCAGAAATAGGTTTAACTTAGGTCTTTGTACTTCTTCCATATTTGTCTTCCCCTCTGAGCTGATGAGGAGGTATTTTGACCTGTAACATTAACAACCCTCACCAAAAGTGTCATTCAAAATGTCTTTGGTGATGGACCATAAAGGACCATCACTATATACAGTTACAGTGACGGTCTTTTAAGGACCGTCACCATATGTGACATTGGTGACGGACCTTAAAGGTCCGTCACAAGCATGACCCTCACCAATGTCCTTTTTTCTTATAGTGATCCTTCTAGACTAGCCATCTTGGGGACCTACGATCTCCTTCCAGTTGTTAAACTGATACAGAAGGAACCTGCTCTGATACCAATTTTTGAACCCTTAGTTTAAACTGAGAGGGGGGGGGGGTGAATTAGTTTAGTGCATTCAGGGTCCTTGTAAAACTTTCTTTTACACTTATTTACATCTTCATTTTTTGATCAACTTAATGTAAAATGGAACAACAATCTTAATAAGTGAGCAGTAGGTATTAAGCAGATTAAATACAGAATATCAACACATAATATTCATGCACATAGACAACAGATATAAGTGGAAACCCATAAGGGAGAAAACCACATCTTATTATTGTTGTGATGCAAAGGCAAGCTCCAACTCCCTTTCACCACTGATTTTCTGTAGGCTCCAACCTACAGGAGGCTACTACCTCAATTCTGCAAGCTACAACTTGCAAGGAAGCTCCAACTCCCATATATTTTCTGTGGGCTACAACCTACAGGAGGATCCTACCTCAGCCAGCTAAAAATGGACATCTATCAAGCTAGAACTTGATATGGAAGCACCAACTTCCTCACTGTACAATAAAATCATATGTTGATTTACCTGGATATTAGCTCTGTTTTTCTCATTCTTTATTGTTGTCCTTCCAGCCTTCAAATTTGCTTTATATCATCTTTGGATCTTCACAACTCCTCTCTCTACTCCTCCTTCTTCCACTCTCTAACCTCTTTATGCATACGACAATAACATCATTTATAGATATCACTCTATAGTTGTTTGCATTCCATATGGGAATATGAAATGAACAGGTATGACTCTTTGCCTTCCACCTTCTTATTTTCTCACTCAACATATTCAGGATGTTACAACAATATATAATATCATTACAGTATCAAATAGGAGTTTTTCTTTGCCTGCGAAGACTTGCCTTTGCATCACATACAATGAAAATAATTAATTCATTTACATTTATAGTTACAACAAATATATTTCACCCAACCCTTTCATCTCATTGCTCGTTGTGCATTTGTCTTTTCTGTTGCTGTCAGAGTTGTTTCGGTTCCTACTATTACATTCAACATAGTTCTACATAACTGTCATTTTCGCCTAACTCGACCCAGCTGTTGTGTTTCCAACAGTGCGACCATATCCTCCTTTTTCCCGACTCTGCCTCTTTTTCTCTTGCCTGCAGCATTCAACCTTCACCGCTCTTCTAAATAATCGATTCTGCCCTTTTCTCTATGTCGGGTCCTTATCTGAGACTTTCTACTCCCATTTTTGTGTAACCAGCTCCAAAAAGAGAAGAAAAGAGATATAAACGCCTTAGAAATGAGCCACTTCGAGGGGGCAACCTCCAATACATTACATAAATGAACAATTCTTGGATGATACAATTTACAAAACCTCCCTTCTATATATAGGAGTCCATGGGGCCATAATGTAATCCTAGTGGGCCACAATGTAATCCTAGCCGACCTAACAATAATAATTTAAGGGCACAATAATAATAAAATGGGGGTTGCAAGGGTACAATAATAACAATAAGGGGGTTACACTAACAACAATAAGGGACTATACTAGTAATATAGGGACCTAACATGCCCCTCTCCTTCAAAAAAGTGTTGTCCTCAACACTTGAGTAGCTCTAGGTGCTTCTGTATAAAATTCTCATCCTCCCATGTAGAATCTTCAGTGGGTAAGTTCTTCCACTCGATGAGATACTCTGAAATTGATCGATTCCATAGCTGTCGAGTTCTTGTTTCCATGACTGCTTCAGGTTCCAATATGATTTTTCCTTCCTCATCAAGTTCTGGCAATATTGTTTGAACCGGAATATTTTCACCTATAACCTTCTTTAAGCATGAAACATGGAAAACTGGATGTACTTGCGAAGAAGCAGGAAGCTTCAATTTGTATGCCATAGTACCAATCTTTTGCAACACCTTGTAAGGACCATAGTACTTTGGCGATAATTTATTATCCTTCTTAGCTTGCTTGAGGGACATTTTCTTGTATGGTTGTAGCCGTAAAAATACCCAATCTCCTACATCAAAACTTCTCTCGCTGCGATGTTGATCTGCCTGTTGTTTCATTCGATTTTGTGCCAAATTAAAGTTATCCTTTAAGAGTTGGAGAACTTCTTGCTGATGCTCGATGTGATCTTCCACTGCTTGAACCTTCGAATTTTCCCTTAAAGATGATGTGATGGATGGTAGATGATATCCATAAAGTGCCATAAATGGGGTCATTTTTGCTGCAGTATGGAAGGAAGTGTTATACCACCATTCAGCAAGAGGTAACCACTCGACCCATTGTGTTTGTTTATCAGATACAAAACAACGAAGATATCCTTCCAAACATTTATTTACTATCTCAGTTTGACCATCAGATTGAGGATGATAAGATGAGCTATGAGCTAATTGAGTACCCAAACAAGAAAATAACTCCGTCCAAAAATTTCCAGTAAAAATGGGATCTCTGTCGCTCACAATAACCCTTGGGCTTCCATGTATCTTTTAAATTCTGTCCATAAATGTAGTAGCAACTGTACTTGCTTTAAATGGATGAGATAATGCACAAAAGTGTACATACTTGGTAAGTATATCAACTACCACCATGATGACACTCTTTCCTTCGGACTCAGGTAAACCTGTTATAAAATCCATTGAAATCTCCTCCCAACGTTGACTTGGAACGGATAAAGGTTGTAGAAGTCCTGGGGTCTTAATTGTTTCCACTTTATTCTACTGGCAAACCAAACATTCTGCCACAAACTTTTGAATATCAGATTTAAGGCCATCCCAAAAAAATTCTTTCTTCACCCTGTGGTAAGTTTTTAAAAATCCTGAGTGTCCTCCTAAAGGAGAAGTGTGCAATTCCAGAAGAATCTTTTGTTTTAGTTGGGAATTTTTACAAAGATATAAGTGATCTTTGTACCATAAGGAATCATTTTTCCAACTAAATGTATCAGATGTACTAGGATCTTGCTGCACCTTTTGAATGAGTGTCCATACATCTTTGTCCTTCTTCCATTCATCTCTTGCTTCGGTTATCCAATCTGGTTGGATAATAGAAATGGCACAAAGCAATGCTTCCACCTCTTCATTCTTTCTTGAGAGTGCATCCGCAACAACATTAAGCTTTCCTTTTTTGTAGATTATTTCAAAGTCATAACCCAACATCTTTGTGACCCATTTTTGCTGCTCTTCTGAAGATAGTCTTCGTTCCAAAAAGTGTTTAAGACTATCATGATCAGTTTTTACCTTGAAGTGTCTTCCCATTAGGTAAGTTCGCCATTTCTTTAGTGCATGTAGTATTGCTAACATTTCCTTCTCATAAATAGGTTTTTGTAAATACTTTCCTTTGATTCGACGACTTTCAAAAGCAATGGGTCTTCCTTCCTGCATTAAAACTGCACCAATTCCATTTCCTGAGGCATCACATTCCACAATAAAGGTTTTTGTAAAGTCTGGTGTAGCTAAGACCGGTGCTAGGCACATTGCCTCTCTAAGACGTTCAAAGGCCTTAGTTGCTTCAGGAGTCCATGAAAATGCATCTTTCTTCAATAATGTTGTTAGAGGTGCTGCTATTCTCCCATAATTCTTAACAAACTTGCGATAATACCCCGTTAACCCGAGAAATCCTCACAACTGCTTTATGGTTGTGGGGACTTTCCATTCCTTAATGGCTTTAATTTTGTTAGGGTCTACTTTAACACCCTCGTGAGATACAATATGACCCAGATATTCCACCTCTCGTACTCCAAAGAAACATTTGGATGTTTTTGCATATAATTGTTTCTCCTGCAATAGTTTGAGCACCCTGTCAACATGTTCAACATGATCCTTCCAAGACCTGCTGTAGATTAGTATATCATCAAAAAATACTAGCACAAATTTTCTAAGGAAGGTTTGAAAATGGAATTCATCAACCCTTGAAATGAGAGAATATAGCCAGCCAACCGCCCCAGCACATCCCCCATGGCATCCCTGTCCACCACAGCCACTAACCTTCATTTTAACTTTGCCACACTCATCAGCCCCACTGAGGCCAGCCACCCACACGACCCAAAGACCACCACCAGGCCAGAAATTTGTTTTATGGTGATGATGAGTTTCTTTATAATCCGGACATACTCCATGATCCACCTTTCATACTAATACCAAGCAAGTTCGCAGAAAGAACTTTGACTAGGTTGAATTATACCCGCCTCTAACATTTCTGCAATCATACGTTAAATTTCGCTCTTTTGGAAGTAAGGATATCTATAAGGCCTGATGTTTGGAGGAACACTTCCTAGAATCAAATGAATAGCATGATCATGATCACGAATAGGTGGGAGTCCTTCGGGAGTTTCAAACACCTTGAAATGATTGTCCAAGACTTGTTGGAGATCTGCAGAAATAGATGATTTTGATGTCGGAACTTCTAGTGAGCATAATTGTGCAATTACGCCTCGTTGTTCTTTCTTTAGAAGCTTTGTCACGACATTAGAGCTTATTATCCTTCCTGGCTTCCCTTCAATACCCCGTAATTCGACTTCCTTTCCTTCTGAAAAAAATTTCAAGAAAAGTTCTTGAAAGTTAAAAGCTACCGTCCCCAAAGATTGTAACCATTGTACTCCTAGTACAACATCAGCACCTCCCATAGGAATGGAAAGCATTGGACTAGTCAACACATATTCCCCCATGGTTAGCTTGATATTATGACATTTTCCGGAGCACTTTATAGTTCCTCCATTTGCAACCATCACTTGACATTCTGGTGCTGGGTATACGAAACAATTTAATTCCTTCGCTACCTTACAATGAATAAAATTATGGGTGCTACCTAAATCAATCAACACTATTACCCTTTTCTTATTGATATGTCCTTCTATCTTGAGAGTTTGAGGAGTGGTAATTCCTGCCAGTGCATTACACGATATGGTCAGATTCATTTCTTCCTCTTCTAGGGCTGGTTCCTGGTGTATATCCTCTTCTTGTTCATTTTCTTCTTCCTCTTCACAATCTATGTAAATAATTTCTTCTCAGCACACTTATGACCTTTAGTGTATTTGCTATCACAACTGTAGCAAAGCCCTTTTGCTCTTTTTTCTTCCAATTGTTGTGGTGTCAACCTTGTAGGTTGTGGAAATCTAGGCGAAGCAACACTTCCTTCTTTATAGAATTGAGTGGTAGGCTTCCTTGTCGCCATAATTTTACATTCAACTTTTCTTGCCAACCTGAATGCCTTCTCCAATGAATCAAGTTCCAAAACGTGAACTTCATGTTGGATGTTATCCTTTAAAGTGCCTATGAAGAGATCAATCCTGTGTTCCTCTGGAATATCAGTTACCCTTATATTCAATTTTTGGAAGTCCTCAATGTGCTGCCCCACTAAACCCTTTTGTTTGAGATTTATCAATCGGCTAAAGAAGGTGTTGCTCTTTGTATCCTCATAATGTGCTATCATTTCCTCCGTAAAAATTGACCAAGTGACAATTTTTTTACGGGAGCAAAGCCATCGATACCATACAAATGTATTTTGTTCTAAATGTAAAGTTGCAATACGTACCTTTTGTGTGTTTTTCATGTTATGGAGATCAAAATATTGCTCCATCTGTAGTATCCATGTTACAGGATCCTTTCCATCAAACTTCCTCATATCCATTTTTGGAATATGGTGGTTCTTCCCGCCAACATTAGAGTTTATGAAATCACGATTAACATTTATTTTGTTCTCATCATGAGGTTCTTCTACTATATTTCCACCATTAAGAATCATTTCTTGTTTTAAGCTTGTCATCAAGCCTTCCATGTATGCTTTTAGATCATTCTTCATGTTTTCCATGTTGTCTTTCATGTCATCCATCTTAGCTTCCATGCCCACTTCCATGCCATCCATCTTAGCTTCCACGCCATCCATCTTAGCTTCCATGTCTTTCTTCAAACCGTCCATCTTCACTTCCATGCCTTTCTTCAAAACTTCCATTTCATTTTTTGTTGCTTTTTGCGAGAGTGAAATTTGTTGCACTTGCTCTTGTAATTTTGATAGATCATGTTGCAATTCTTCATCTTCATGAGTCATAGTAGAGCCTTCTGAAGGCTTAATGGGTGTTGAATTATTTTTTAGGGCCATTTTAGAATCCAATATTGATATCTATTCTACAAGATTCCCTTGGAATCAATTCAACTTGATTCTTCAAACAAGACTTATGCAATTCGGAAAAAAAATACACACCTTTTACTTGCTTTGAGGAGCTCGATATTGAAATTGAATTATCTCTATAATTGAAAATCTTCAATATCTAAAATTCAGCCCTGTAGTAGCCCTCTAAAGCTTCTTTCAAATGCCACAGGTCTGATCTAATTTTGATTCCCCAAGAAAAAAAAATTTCCAATCTCTCACAATGACCTAATTCTGGACTTGGTTCAGTAGAGAAAACTTGTAGGACTTGCCACGTGTCACTATTTTGGCCTTTGTCTCTAAAATTGATAGCCAAGAAACTAAAGTCTGTGTACTTGCAACCAATTTTTACGGCACTCAAATCCACTGCCCAGAGACAGAGTTATTGAAATTTTCCCACGATCACCTCTTTGAGATGAAATTCAGGAGCCTGAAAAAGCACTACCTTCCACAGATCATATCTCCAAAAATATTCTGAACCAAGCTCTGAAATTTTTTGATTAATTTCCTCAGGATTTCAGATTCGTACAATATGAATTTCAGATTCTGAACCTTCGTAGAAAAAAATTTATAGCGAAAATTCCATGATGACCTGTTTAGGAGCTTGAAAAAATACCTAACTTCCACAGATGATATCTCCGAAAATATTGTGAACCAAGATCTGAAATTTTTAGACAATCTTCCTCAGGATTTCAGCTTCGCACCCTAAAAATTTCAACTTCTGAAACTTCGTAGAAAAAAAATTTATAGTGAAAATGCCACGATGACCTGTTTGGAGCAGCGAAACCCTAGAATCCCAAGCTCTAATACCAAATGTTGTGTAACCAGCTCCAAAAAGAGAATAAAAGAGATATAAACGCCTTAGAAATGAGCCACTTCGAGGGGGGAACCTCCAATACATTACATAAATGAACAATTCTTGGATGATACAATTTACAAAACCTCCTTTCTATATATAGGAGTCCATGGGGCCATAATGTAATCCTAGTGGGCCACAATGTAATCCTAGCCGACCTAACAATAATAATTTAAGGGCACAATAATAACAAAATGGGGGTTACAAGGGTACAATAATAAAAATAAGGGGGTTACAATAACAATAATAAGGGACTATACTCGTAATATAGGGACCTAACACGCATTCAACCTTTTCTTCATAAACTGTCGTTGCTGCATCAACCACTATTCTGCACAAGTTTCAGGTCTTATTACTTACCCGAATCTTTTCCTGATTCAAGCTTTCATTTTTGTTTTACGTTATAATCCTCCTTTTCTCTCAGAAATAATTTAATAAAGGAAATCCCATATTCCCAGACTTGAAATGCTTTAGGCTTCAGTGTTGACCTGCATCGTGTTTGCTTCCTTATCGCACTTCGCACTTTGGCCTTCCAACGTGATTCTTGAGTGCTTATCCTCTTGAGCTTGCGAAATGCGATATCCGATTGGGTCCCACAACCAGACTTCAATTCCTTTAGATTTTAGCTTTGAACTATATCGCGTTCGCTTTCTATCACATTTCGGTATTTCAATCGTTCTTTGATATATGGCTCCTTTGCTCTCCGAAGTGATTTACAAAGGGAAAATCACATACTTCCAGACTTGAAAACTTTTAGGCTTCAGCTTCGATTTGATCACATCCGCCCTCTTTATCACACTTCGCACTTCAGCGTTCCCATGTGTTTCTTACTATGCATAGCTCATCCAACCTCGATTGCAATATGTGATCGCATCACATCGAATCCATCGCATCCTATCCATTGCATCGCATCGATCGATCACATCGCCACTTTGCGGTATGTGATGAACTTCACATCGCCGATGTGTGATATTGCACTGTGCTTCCACGCGTCCCTTCACATCGCCACATCGTATCACATCTTTGCATCGCATTGCAATATTGGCTATCGCAATATCGCTGTCACAACATCCATTTCTCTTGCTTCCGATTTGTGATCTAATTTCCGTCGATGCGATCATCGCTGTTGATATATCCAGATCTACAGTCCTCGTTGTTGTTTGAAATTCAATCGTATTTCAGCCCCGTTTATCTTACAATGAATCATATCCATCCATTTATTTCCTTTGTTGTTGCGATCTAATTGTGACCATCCAATCACCTCACTTGGAATTATTCAAAGACTTCTCTTCCTTAGTCGATTTTTTTTCTTTATATGTTGTCCCATTCTATGACACCGGTCCCACACCTTTTATCATTCCGCTCCTTATATAATTTTTGCTTTAAAACAAAACACGTCAACAAAATGTATTGGCCCCACAATATTCATAGCACCAGACCTCAAAAGGCACTTGAATTATTAAATCAGATTCATAAATAATCGGGTTCGATTTAAGGTTTAAACCCCATGTCTCCACCATTGATCCTAGAATGATCCAAAAGTCATCGCGTTATCGCGTGCCAAGTAGTCCCAATGGATAATGTTTTTGAACCTACACGAAATCAGCGGTTTCAGTATGCCACGCGTCGCCCTCCTAACTATATCGCGTCCATTGATATTATGAAAACCTTATTCCAATATAAAGTTTCTTATTGGCATAATGAAAACAATAAATCAATTCAATTCAATTTATTATAATATAAGTTTATTCTTATCAATAAAATTACAAACATTTTTTTCCAAAAACATATAAAAATAAATAAATTTAATATATTGAATTGGTTTATTGTTTTCACACTACTACACTAGGGCATTTTTAAGACATTTGTTTAAGACAAAATCAATCTTTTTCTTAAAAAGTCACCCTTTATTTTAGTTATTTACATTAAAATTTAATATTAATTGAATTGTCTTAAATATAAAATTTAAGACAAAAAGTAGTGTGAGACAAAAATAGTTTGAGACAAAACTTTATATTTAAGACAAAAACAATTTGAGACAAAAATATTTTAAGACAAAAACAATTTAAGACAAAACTTTATATTTAAGACAAAAAGAGTTTGAGACAAATATTTTAAGACAAAACTTTATATTTAAGACAAAAGCAATTTAAGAAAAAAATATTTTA
Source organism: Pinus albicaulis (assembly GCA_034641835.2). Classification (NCBI taxonomy): domain Eukaryota; kingdom Viridiplantae; phylum Streptophyta; class Pinopsida; order Pinales; family Pinaceae; genus Pinus; species Pinus albicaulis. The sequence goes on along the minus strand of CM076583.1, from coordinate 1,045,662,616 downwards.
AGACAAAAGTAGTTTGAGACAAAAGTATTTTAAGACAAAAGCAGTTTGAGACAAAAATATTTTAATATAGAACTTTATATTTAAGACAATGACAAACTTTATATTTAAGACAATGGCAACTTAAGATAGTAACAATTAAGAAGAAACCCATCTAAGGCAATTATAAATTAAGACAAACCATTAGCAATACTTCATAACAAGGTGATTGTCAAATGACTTACATTCCATGAATTAGCAACATTCTTGCTGAGCTTGTTTGTTCACTGCCCACTCTGTCCAACTTAGTTAAAATGTAAAACAGTACACAGAAGATACTTTTTTACTAGGTTTTGTTTCATATAGAGAGAGAGAGAGAGAGAGAGAGAGAGAGAGAGAGAGAGAGAGAGAGAGAGATATATATATATATATATATATATATATATATATATATATATATATATATATATATATATATATATATATATCAAAACTATACATAAAGAAATAAAATAAAAAATATAAATTCATCCATATATGGATTTTAAACCTTCATTCTTTTCACTCAAATTCCATGAGTGGATAGTGGATAATTATATTTTTAATTTTTGAAAATAGATATTCAAACCACATGAAATTTGATCATGTCAATTTTATTTCTTTTATATTCTATTTTTCCTTTTTCATTAAACCACATTCTAAAAATATAATAAAAAAATATTATTTTTTGGTTGGCCACTCAAGGGGATTTAACTTTGAATCTCATGTTTTAACATAATACTTCATAACAAGGTGATTCTCAAATGAATTACATTCCATGAACTAAAATTGTCTATTTTTCTAAATATGTGAAAAAATTTAAATTACTTCAACTAAACTTTGATATAAATTTGCAAGAAATTAAATACAATATAACTATATATAAAAAATTAAACATATTCTCAATTGTTTTATATATATATATATAGAGAGAGAGAGAGAGAGAGAGAGAAATAAAATAAAAAGATACAAATTCTTCCATATATACATTTTAAACCTTGATTTTTTTCTTTCTAAATGAAAAATTAAAATATATTTTTTTCTTGATTTTGATTCTTGTATATGTCTTATAGTCACATCTCAATTTTAATTTCACTGTTGAACAAATATATCAAAGGGATAACTAACAATAATTTAATTATTTCTTATATAAAATTTTAGTATTTAAATTTTTCTTATTGTAAAAAAAAATTCTACATATATATATATATATATATATAATGCAGTTTAATATTTTTTATATTAATTTATTATTAGGTATTAAGCTGTTGGTAAAGATTTTCATCTCGTAATTTGAAAACTATGAATGCATTATTAAGAATCCAAGTAATATTAGTAATTGATATCATTACCATGAATGCATTATTAAGAAACAAAGTAATATTAGTAATTGATATCATTTCAAACTAGGGAATAATAATTATATGGTTTATATCTTCCTCATTTAATAGAGATATATGTAAAGAAATTGTGAAGGAGGTTGAAAGAGTACTCTAGCATGAACTTTAATTTAACCTAAAAATCCATTCTCAAGCCTCTATAGTCACCCATATCGGAGACTGACTTAGCACACCCAGATGGCCCATCACTATAGGTTTGTGGTGCATCTGACTCATTTCATCTCATCAATTTTCTTAATATGAAACTATGTGATTATACACTACACCTCACTTTTTATATTTCACCATCATTAAAATTCATAAGTTTAATACTTATTGAATTATGTAGATAATAATTCCATACAATTATGCCTTAGAATAACTAATATGCAAATGATATGAATGAAAGTAATCTTATAGAATCAACAACCTAACTGGCCTAACAGTTGTCATATATTCAAATGTGTTACAATCAAGTGAACTCTAGTCTCATATAACAATTTAAATTATAATAGCACACAATTCATACAAACCTATCACCAAATTTCCTATTTCATTTACAATCATCGATCGCAACTTTGTCATAGATCAAAATTGTTTCACTTGATAGAAATAGTAAGTACTCTCGTATGCATGCAATGTATGAAGAGTCAAATTAAGTGAAGGAAAGCAAGTTAAGTCTAATTAAGTCTAATATTAGAAGTCAAGTGAGTCAAATTTAACAAGGTAATGCCTTGTCAAGAAAAGCTAAGTGAAGGAAAAGAAAAATGTCAATTTATGTTAAAGAGAAGTTCGAAAAGTTTAGTTAAAGCGTCAAGTCATAGTTTACATGAAGAAAAGAAAGTTAGAGTTTGCATGATTCCATATTTAGAAAGTTCAGTGCTTATATAATCATGGTTGGATCATTGTAATGTGAAGTAAGAAGAGAGAATAGCAAAAATTCGTTGGATGTATATGAGAGAATAATTAATGAATATAACTTATTTATTCATGAAGCTTGTGTACTTATTTTTCTTGTGTTTGCATGTTTATCTTTTCATCTAAATAACAAGTGGTATCAAAGCAAGGTTAGCAAGGTTTCAAAGCACCAAAAAAGTCAATAAGGTCATAAGCTACTTCCACTAAGATCCTTGGTTATTGTGAGTAGTCTGCAAATCGAAGTTTGCATCCATTGGTCCATAAGTAGAAAATAGAGCTCGTTGAGAGTTTGTAAACCCAACTACTAAAATATTAGGGTGAGTAGCCTATAGAAGCACCACCATATCAAGAGGAAAGAGCCACCACGACAGACCAAAGAAGGAGTCTCCACCGTAAGTTGTAGCCATGAGCCTGCATAAGAATATGCATAGAAGATCTTAGCAAACTTGCTAGTAGTTGTTGGGAGCCACTGTTAAAGTGAGCATTAAAATGTTTATTTTCAAATATAATCATGTGTATGTGATGTTAATATCTAGAAGGCTAACACAATAAGGAAATAAGGTAGAAGACAAAAGAAAGACTACAACCATGGGTCACAAAGTAAGAATGAAGCAAACTGAGAAAAGAAATCAAGAGGAAGAGCCAAAGTATTTTGAAGATCTCATAGAGGTTCTCTCCACAGTTGAGGCATCTAAAAGACAAGTAGACGAAGTAGACAAATTCGAGGATGAATGGATCAAGATAAATCTGGTAACACTTCCAAAATTTACTAGTAAAAAATGTATTTTTTAGGGACTATCAAAATGAAAATTTTTCTTCGATGTAAAGAGTTGATTGAGTACCGGTCTAATAAACCATGTGATGAAGTATGTGATATATTAGTATTGGATCTTATAAAACATGCATTGGATGAGAAGTCCTTCTGTAAGGTAGCGAAAGATACATCTTCCTAGGAAGCATGGAAGACCCTGGAAGTAGAAGTTGGTATAAAGGAAGTGACATAAAGCAACAAATTATGTTACAGTATGTTGAAGAATCAATAGAAAGTTAACTGCAATTCTGAGATTAAGTGAGAAAGACTCTAGGAGGAAAATGAAGCTTGGAGAATCCCACTCAAATGTGGATGATGGTCATAAAGACTATAAAAGTGAAACCCATCATGCAGACATGCATATGGATGAAGAAGTCACATAAAAGATTGCAGAGTGAGAAGTTGAATCCTTTACGTGTGAGGTAGAGTAAGAACATATAGATTCTCGAGAACCCCACTGTAACATGGATGGTGAAGATGATGATGAATCCCACTCTGATGAGACACATGTGGATGGTGACTGAAAAGTGAGTAGTGAATTGGTGAATCCAACAATAGTCCTTGTTGATGATGGTGAAGCTTCCAATAAAGAAGTGAATAACATGTGTGATCTAGTTGGTATGATTTTAGTTTATGATGGCCTCTTTGCATCAAATTTTGAAGCATTTAAGTTTGAGAAAAACAAAGACAATTCTTCATATGAATTAATTGTTTGTAGAGTTGAATGTGCAGCTCTCATGAATCCAGCAACAAATGATGAATTTGGTGAAGTTGAAATTTTTAATGAGCACATGCATGCTCAGATATACAACCAATACATGGTAATGTAATTATTATGATGATGCGTCAATGCTTCTTAGTGATTCTCAGATAATTGTGAGACCCTTGTGCTGATGTCTATTGTTTTAACCTGTAGAATGCATATTTGTGACATGTTTGACGAAATGGTTGTCATGGCTAGTAGGGGTCCACTCAAGTCCTTGTTCAAGTATTTACATTTTTATCATTCTTTTGATGTTACTTTTAATTTTTGGAAGTTTCATGGATTTTTGGGTCATGGCATGAGTCCCAGATCTGAAAAAGTGGCTCAGAATCCAGAGTTGTTGGCACAGAACTACTTGGAAAAGTCCCTAGTCACAGGCATGCCTTGTTGTGGGAGCGACTGGAGCTTCTAAGCTGCAAGCATGCCCATTTCAAGGGAGCGATTAAGGCTTTGAAGAAGAAAAATGTCATTTTTTCTTAAGGGTTAGCCACCTAGATGGGTTGGATGGCTCCTGGGGGTTTTGTTGCAAGTGGAGAAGGTCAGGTTGGTTGTGTTCCATCGGTTCCACTTCCTTAACTGATATATAGGGAGTTGAATAATATCATAGTAACTCTTCATCACATGTTTTCCCTGGTTGGTCGGTTACTTGGGTAGATGTGGGAGGAGGGTGTTATAGAGTGGTATCATAGCATGGTTCCGTTCTCCTTGCGTGATGTCTGGTTTTTGTTCCCCTTGGATGAATGTGTTGTCGTATGTACATGTCGGTTGCATATAGGTCCTTGTGCTTGTGATCTATGTGCTTGCTGTGTATGCATGGCATTGGTCATGATTTTAGTGGTGTCGCCATGTGAAATTTCATGGTGTCATTGTTGAATGTATTTTTTGTGACTTTATGTTGTTCATGCATCGGTTATGTGTATCAGTGTTTGTATGTTGTTATGCATACTTTGACTAGATGATGGTTGTTGTGCATGAAGTCATGGTATGTGGAAAACATAATCATTCATTGATAACTGGATAATCGCTGAAAAGATTTTATATGTTTATATGTGTGTGTGTGTGTGTGTGTGTGTGTGTGTGTGTGTGTGTGTATGTATGTATTGCGCTAATCTGTTCAGTCTTGAAGACGAGATGTACTCTCCGAGCTATACTAAGGTACATTGTTTTGTTTATGATTTGGTTTATCTAACATAATATACCTTGCAAGAAGAAGAGATCAAAGATGACTAACAAGATGGTAGACTACAAAGATTCTCCCTATGAATCATATGAGTAGCGTGGTGTTTGGAACTCTTCTGACTTAGCATACACATTGAGGAGTTTGGAGAAGGAAATAAGGATTTGCAAAGCAGATAATGACAAAATCATGCAGGCATAGGAGGATATGACTACTGGGGCCTGTGGAAGTAGACCCCATAGTGGGCACAGTTCAGATAGAGATGACACAAGCAGGGATGTCAGGTTCTTGGATACTCCAGAAAGGAGGGTGAGGGACACATATATTATTCTTGTTCTAGTTCTGATAGGTATCATGGTCATCATTGTTATCATCCTTATAGGAGGAGTGATAGGGGATATTTTCCGGATGAGTTCAAGAAATAAAAGCCACCTACATTCGATGGGGAAATGAAGAAAACACAGAATGCAGAAGCATGGTTGATTTGAATGAAGAAGTGCATGCAGAGTCTTGGTTAGTGCAGTTTGATACAGGTACAAAGAAGCAAGTTCATCATTGGGTAAGAGCTTATGCATTTGATTTGAATGGTATGTCTACATCAACACATTTGAATGTATTGTCATTGGGTTCGTATAACATGCTTTTAGGTATGGACTGGTTGTATCTCCATAGGACCAAAGTGGACTGCTATGACAAAGCTATTGAGTGCTTGGATGACAATGGAGAGCAGATATTCTTGCAAGGTAAGAAGAAGGAAATATCAATTAGAATGGTGACAACTATACAGAAAAAGTGTAGTTTGAGGAACAAATGTGTGTTATTTGCAGTACATATTTCTAGTGACAAAGATAAGGAAGTTGAGGATGTAGATATCTTGAGCAAGTACCCAGCTTTACAACAGTTTGAAGATGCATTTCCTGTAGATATTTCGGAGTTTTCACCTCACAAAGAAGTGTATTTTTCTATTGATTTTGTACCAGGGGCAACACTAACATCAAAAAAACCATACAAGATGAGCACTCCACAATTGGTAGAGCTAAAGTTGCAGTTGAAGGAAATTTTGGACAAGGGATACATTAGGGAAAGTGTATCACCATGGGGCACACCAGTATTATTTGTGAATAAGAAGGATGGTCCTCTCAGATTTTTCATTCATTACATTCAATTGAACAAGGCGACCATTAAGAATAAGTATTCATTGTCGAGGATTGATGATTTGTTCAATCAATTGAAGGGAACAACAATGTTATCGAAGATTGATTTGAGATTAGGATATCATCTGAGATTAGAATATTTACTATTAACATTTCTCCTAAGAGTTGCAGAACTAGGGTTCATAGATAAACTTGTATTCTATGGTTTCAAACCCTTCTTGTCTCCTTCAAGGGGGTTTCTTGAGACCTTCAAAAAGACTTCCTTTTGCTAACTAGATGGATTGTTTCTTTCACACATGTATGGAAACTTACTTTGGAAATAATATTGTAATAGATTCATAAGATGATATTATTGGTATTGACTACACCTTATTTGGAGACATAATTTTTATTGTAGGGGTTGGTACCTTTCTATTGGATTTGGTTGGTGATGTGAAGACTACTCACCCTCTAGTAAAGATTCATACTAACTCTAACAAGCCTATGGATGCTTGTTTATAAAGGGAGACCCCTCTCATCTCAGCTCATTGGATTCTTTGTTTTTTCATGCCAATTGTTTTTTCTCAAATTTCCTTCTCCAAGGGGTTGATACTATTTACTTCATTTATTGAGACTAAGAAAAGGTTATTTCAATTCAAAAGTATAGTAAAAATTTGGGATTACCTCTATGATTTTAAAATTCATAGGGTGGTTGGTTTGGATTAGATCCGCTTTTCTTAGGCTATATCATGTCTACTACTTTACCTTCCTCTAGCTCAAACAATTGGAACACATTAGTAAGTGTTTCTTCCTCTTCTTTCTTTGTGATGATATCTCTCTCCATATGCGAATCAATTCCTTGCAAACCGAGGCTTCTTAGTGATAGAATGGTGTTGTTTGATCTAACCATTTATTCCTATTGCAGTTTGCAGGAGGTTCTTGATCCCACCATTTATTCCTATTTAAGTCTTTTAATCTAGGTTGAAAGAGCTAAGGGGGTTGAGTTGCAGACGAAGCCAAGGTTTTGTGTCGTAGATGCACAACATGTATGTACTTTTCTCCTCCAATTTTTTTAAGCTCAAATGTCATATTTTCAATGTTCATTACAAACCTCTAATTTATTACAAAGCACATTTAACTTGTCTATATATCATTGAGCTTCTCGTCTATTAAAATTTCAAATATGGAACAAATGCTTCAACATTTTTTTTTATACCCCATGTGATAAAATATTGTTATATTTTTGTCTTGATTGGCGCAGTTTGATCTATCCATTTCTTCCTATTGCAGTTTTCACACTAATTGAGGAATTTAGGAAAGAGAGGAAGATTGCGGTGTCTAAAGTGTATGATGCATGGATTAGTGCTTTGGTTGAAGACCTGGAGTTCTTCTAGAATAGAACTTCAGAAGGATATGTTCCTGAACCTCGATGCTACAATGCATTGGCGAGTGGCCTTCTGAGGAAAAACAAACTTGAGGTGCTCTTTGATTTGCTGATTGAGATGAGAGAGAAGCATATTTTTCCAGACCAGAGTACCATGAATGCAACAATTTGCTTTTTTTGCAGGGGAGGGCTGGTTGAAGTTGCATTCGACTTATTTAATGAGAAATCAAAAATGAAGTTTTATCCGCATTATATGACCTACAATGAGATTATCAATGCCCTTTGCATAGCTGAAAAAGTGGATGATGCATACAGAGTCCTGGAAGATGGATTAACAAGAGGTTTTTTCCGTGGTAAACTAACCTACTTCACCATTGCAAATGCTTTGTGGAAGGCTCAAAGATTGGATAAAATGTGCCAACTAATTGAGTGGGTTGAGTTACTAGTCCTAGAAGCCTTACTTGGACAAATGCTTTAGAAGCCCGACAACAATTGTGGGTTGAGTTACTAGTCCTGGAAACCTTGATTGGAACAAATGTGTTGGAGCCATGGACAGCTTGGGTAGAGACCAATATGGTGATAGTTAGTGATGTTCGACCATGAGGTGGAATCACCAATTGAGGGTTGAGGTGGTTTGGCCTCTGGAAGCCATGGTTTGGTTTTGATTGATTTGTTCTATGAGATCCCACATTCATGCTTGGAATATGGCATGGGGGTGACTAGCTGAAAGAAAGATTTGGTTCAGCTTAGCCTATGGTTGGGTGGTTCATGGAAGTCCCATACTTGGTCAGCCTATGCAATCATCAATAAGAGCTCTTTCTCCTTAGTATTTTATGGTTAAATATACTTGTTTATATGTGGCTTATATTGTTGTTATATCCTTGATATTTCTATTGAGTTTTATGTCAGTGATAATGTATGGCTATAAGGTCCCACCTTACCCACCATCAGTAAGATAGAGAAGTAGATGTCACATAATCACTAATACTCATTTGCACAAAATCCTAAAGAATTAGTCACTATAAAATTGTTTCCAACAACAAGCCCCCTTTTTTTTTAAAGCTTTAGATAATGCAAGAAACAATTGTCTTATTCATACATCAGCAAATTATTAAATTCATTTTCACATTCATACCAAAAAAATTGCAAACATAGGAAGCTACACCCATTAAATAGTTTATTTATAATTTATAGTAACATAAAAACAACAATAACTAATAATTTTACACTAACAATTTGTATGCACAAAATCTACAGCCATTCAAGACTTTTGACAAACACTTTGCAGACATGCAGTCTACACTCATTGAGCCCTTATGACAAACACTTTCCAAGCATGCAATTTAAAGTCATTGAGGCATTTTTTCAAACACTTAGCAACAATGAATTTAAGATTATTCTTCAACATATTTATCTCATAAAATTCAGAATTGAAACTTTAAATCTTTCCATCTTAAAAAAGGGACTAAATAATCTTAGTCTTTCATCAAAGACTCAACAACGGGCGCACATAACTTAGAGCAGCAATCTGCAAATTCACCCAGATTTCTGATCTGGGTTCTGAAAAGTATTTTTTTGGACTGAAATCAGGGGTTACATGTCCATTGGGCATGGATACCCCGTGATGTTGGGCTAAATCGAATTAAAAATGCCCAGGAATGTGATTCTTGAAAACAACAAAATTTATAGCCTAAATGGTTCATTTATGACTTTTGTCAAACATATGGAATGAAAACTTACAACTACACTTCTACATGAGCAAAAACAACCCAAAGTTATGCTACTAAGATATGCTCATTGAAATCATACATTTCTAAATCCACCATATGCGGTCTTGAAACATTTTACCACCCACAAGCTAATTTCATTTGACATGATTGACAAGCTTTTTGCACCAATTGCTACAATTAAACAAACATATGGCAGCCTTGAATGCTACAGCCATTAAGGCTTTCTGTCAAAATTCTGATAGTACTATTACAACAACTTGAATAATAAAACATTGAATTATTGATAAGAATATGAAACATAAGCCATGATTGAAATTTATCTCCAACTTACCTCAAGCATTTGATCTTCCAAACCATATTTTAGCTGCCATTATTTTTTCATTTTCTTTTAAGGGTTCATTCTGTAATTCCTCCAAGTATGTTTTGGGTACATGTCCATTTTCTTACTTTTGATGTAAGCTGCAAGTTAGCACTTATTCATGCATAAATAACATTACTCATTCATGGACTTTGTCAAACACTTTGAAAACTATCCTAAAACCATTTCTAAAACATGCATCTAATTACTTGAAACAAAACCGTAAATTGTGAAATACTTACCCAAGTCCTTTGTAATTTATTTATTTCAATTACCTTCAACAATATTTGGTTTTCCTTTCTCAAATGCTACAATACCAAGATTAGTACCATAAACTACACCAATAATAACTCCAATATTGAGATCTAAACATCCATACATATAGATTAATCTAGTCTTCATTTTTAACTAATCAATAACATTCTAGATAACATAAGCCTAAACCAAAATTAGATGCTTACAACAATTTAAATGTATACTTTTTATTTTATGCTAAAGCTATACTATAATTTTAGGACTATGGAAATTATACCTGAAGAGATATTCAGCTCCAATCATTGAGAATATGATCCACCTTTGATCCCTTAACCAACTCATTTGAACCATCCGGTTTTCCACCCAACCATATCCAGGGAGAAATCCTCCCCCTGGAACCCCCGAGTTGTAAAAGCTCACAAACAGTACCAAAATACAACAGTAGAGAGAGAGATGCAAGGGAAATTAAGGAAGATAGTTTTCACTTCCTCTAAATACCACTCATGTTCAACCTCAATAGATACTTAGTAGATTAGTAAGAAATTCAGATTTGTTTTGGAATTAATTGGATATTCTCCCTATCTCTCCCTCTCACAATATTCCTGAAGTCGCTTCCACTCTTAGCATTACCCCCCCTCACTCCCCCAAATGATAATACATGAGACTTATATATAGGAGGAGCAACAAATTCTTGTCATAAAGGAGGATTAATATGCATGCATTGTATTCCATTTAGAGGAGTGTAACTTATTCCATTAAGGAGAGGTATGCATGCCTTATTTAAGGAGAGTGTAACATATGCATTAAATTGAGTGTAAGAGGAATATTTTATGACATATATTTAATGAGTCTAAGAGGAATATTTTATGACACATATTTAATGAGTGTAAGAGGAATATGCCATTCCTTGATTAGTGCATAAAAGAGAGTGTAATGTAATATTTAAAATAGAGAGAGTTACATAGATCCATGAGAGTCATGAAGGAGAGAGGTGTGAAGTGATTGAGGAGATATAATTCCCTTTTAATAATAATATCATAGTCTCATAAAAGATAATAAGAATATTAATAATATTAATAATATTGAGGATTAAGTCGAGATTGAACTATTACAATTGATTAATCATAAGTTAAGTGATTTTCCTTCAAGTATACTTGTTTACCCATTGATTGGAGGTGATTTACTATTTTTGGAAAGTCATACTTGAAATGGTAGACATGACTTTCTATTTTTAGAAAGTCACTCCAAAATTGTTAGGAATGAGATTATTAAGGAAATTCATCTATGAGTTGCCCATGAGTGGTATTTTTCTTCTGGATAATAGGGATTCCGCACCCCTATTATATGCATCTTCATGCCTTAGTAGATTGAGGACTCCGCACCCTGATCTACTCTAAAGATCCAAGATTCCACACCTTGATCTTTTTAAATATTCAGGACTCCGCGCCCCAAACACTTCCTTATAGATTCAAGACTCCGCGTCTTTATATTTCATGGATTTAGGACTCCGCGTCCTAATCCTTTTATCATATATCCAAGACTCCACATCTTTATATTTCATGGATTTAGGACTCCGCGCCCTAATTTCCATGGCTTCTCATCTATTCTTCTTTGAAACTCCACGTTTCACCTTAAAGTACTGATTGTGAGCTCATACCGATCTGATGGTTCGTTGGTAAGGTCTTCTTCCAAGACCTACACACATCACAATCTCATTGATCAAATAAATCAAATGAATTTCATAATTAACTTATTCAAATTTTATCAAATATTGTGCATGACTTCCACAGTCATTTTGGTTTTGGAGAAATGACTTCCAAAGTCATTTATCACTTGAGCATCCCTGTCGGCAATGACCAAGTCCCCTGCCACATCATGCTTAGTATGATATTACACACATATAATCATACAAATCATGTATCATCCATAAATCATAATTAACCATATGTTCCACCTAACCATGATCATCCATGGATATGTGTCTCAATTCTGAATCACCATTCATATCATACACCTATGTCCAAAATAGGATACCAAAAGAGAAAACATCACTAATATGCTCTTAACCAAAATCAATTCTTGTGCATGCAACCATAGATATTATCATAAGCACGCAACAACCAAGTGACCCAAACCAGGTCATAGCATATAAGCATGTACATAAGTCTTTCATACATAATATTATATCATTATATCAAAATCACCATCTCTAAGTGTCATCAAAGCTATCTCACTAAGAAGGGACACTACATACTCCCCCTCTTGGGCTAAACTTGGCCCGAAGCTTTTCCTATGGTCATAAGATACTTAGTTCTTTTAGATTCTCCTATCAATAAGTTGTTAACCTTATGTATATATATATTTGATATTTTTATTTTTATTTTTTTTCATGCTAATCCATAGTTTAATGTTTTCTAAATTGGAAGCAACTCCATGAATACTAAACATACCATTCTTAATCAAGTAGAAAACATATCCATGGCATATTATCCATGATTTGATATAAAATACCAAAGATTTCTATATCAAAACCAACCATACAATTTATAGTACCTTATAAAATAATATTGTATGTAATTGATATGATATCTACTTAATTTATCTATAATAATTTTATATTCTACATGTTTTTCTTTTTCATAGTCTATATGAATCCTACATGTGTCATCTTCAAGGTTCTGTAGTATGTTGAGCTTGCCAAGCTATAAATAGAACACACATTGGCTGTATACACAACAATGATGGTCCATCCCATATCACAATCAAATTGGCATACAATAAGCATAAAATAATCCACATACAATTGTGAGTGAAATTATGCAACAAAACATGATGTTATATATAAAACCCACTCTTACACAACAAAACACGACGTTATATATAAAACACACTCTTACATCCCACTTGATTTATGTCTTCTCAATCCAATTTTCCTCTTTTCATTCCATAAGACATCCTTGCAATCGAAATATTTAGGATTTATCTTTAGTTTTTACTAAACGTCTACTCTTTAGGCAAAAATACAATTTGAGGTTCAAGGCACCATTTTTGTTTTTTTTTTTTTTTTTCAACTAACAACCTAAGGTTAAATACATTCCTCATTGACCAACTTATGTATTATAGATCATTCCTTTAGTTTGCATAATCTTCATTGTTATTCACTTCTCTAACTTGAGAATCAAGTATGCAATGACTTAGTTAGAAGATCTTCATTCTGAAAGTAGATTAATGATATATTTTTGAAAGTGGCTTGTAATCAAGAACAACTCTCACAATTATGAAAATATGGTAACCTTGATAACTTTATGTCAATTTGTTTTCCAACTATGAAATCAGTCATGATTTATATTCAATAATTAATCAAATCGTTTGATTTCATATCTTATTCCTTACTATTAATACATACACAACAACAAGCCATGAAAACCATACATTTCTCAAAATGTGATGAATCTTGTTAAATTTACATTAGATTTAGACTATCACAAGGGAATTTCTAGCCTAAAGTTAGACCCTTTTTTTTTTTTCTTAAGGATAATTACCACCCTCTCAAATTATTACAACATTTTGTAGGACTAATAAATACTCAAACAACTATACATCCCAACAAAAAATTCTTAAATCCAACAATCGCTTCCATTCCACATACAATACACTCATCTTAGGCTTCTAAATCATGCAAGAATCCCAATTCATCAAAATGTGATCTCACTTTCCTTCAATTTCTTCCTCAAAAAAAATATCACAAGCACATATTCTTGTAAAACAAGAACTCAACTAAGATTTTCATTAATCACATGTTTTTTTTTCTTTAATTTCAAACAAGTTCTCACCACATAAAATATTTACCTTCTAAACATGTTATTCTCTTCAGAATTTATAAACAATTTTAATTTTGATGCGATCGCCAAACTAGCAATAGCTTAGAGCAATACATGAGTTCAATCCTCATAATTTCTCTAATTTATTTGGTTAAATAGAATGCAACCAATATTCAACTGATAAAATCATTAACGAGACTATTATGGATTTCCTATTAAGCCAATAGAAAAGTTATTTCATCAACTTATCCCAATAAAATTTTTCTACATTTCAAGAATTTGAAAATCATTTTAATTCTACCTAAATTCAACACATACAAAAGGATTACAATACTAGAGAATAAATATGTAGTTCACACTTGACTCCATATATCAAAATCAACTATTCCAAACGTTATAAACCACCTAATGGTGTTGAGTATACCAATCTTAATATTTTCATTCATAATAAAAATAAATAATGTATTTAAATCTCAAGCAAGTTCATGTTACAAATATCTATCCATTTAACTTTAATTACACATAATCACTCCTTAATCATGTCTATGAGATTCCATCAAAAGAATTTCTTAGCTCATAGATATATTTTAGTATGGATTCCACACCCATATACTACCTCAATACTTATCTCATAGATATATACTAGTATGGATTCCACACCCATACATTTTCTCATAGATATATGCTAGTATGGATTCCACACCCATACATTTTCTCATAGATATATGCTAGTATGGTTTCCACACCCATACATTAGATCATAGATATATGCTAGTATGGATTCCACACCCATACATTAGCTTAAGGAAAACATAACATTCAAGTGTTCCTTAAAATGGTTTCCACAACCCATCATGCACCAACCATTTAAGCCTCTTGTTTATTAGGAAGTTCATACCTCAACCTAGTATTTGAGTAATTTAAAGTTATTTGATGCCTAATGTCAACCCAAAATACACAAAATCATGTCAAATAAATCAGATAAATTTCATTCTTACTCATTAAGAATGTATTCCCAAATCATATTTTAACACATCTAATTAATACACATACATTACTCTTGAATTTACATTCACAATTAAAAGTGACATCTTTCAAGGTAGCTTTTAGTTAAGTTTCCTTTAGTGTAGGTACGAAAAGATTCAAAATTATCATGATGAACTCAATCATCACGTTAATGGAATCTTATCCTTACACTTGTTACTCATTCCCAAAGCATACACACCAAGGTCATCACACTATAGTCCAGATTAAGCCAATATTCTTCTTGGTAGATACGATTTCAGCTATTAAAGATGGCTACTAATCCCATATCACATTGAAAATAATGCACTAAAAATATATGAAACCATGCATTCACTCCACCTATCTCACTCATTGATTGAAAATCAAGTCATACACATACTTGGGTTTAACCCCCAACTTTCTCAAGCACATCCTTTCCCAACATGTCTTTAAGCATTTTAACATATTGTTAATAATGTGTCTTAACAAAAATATAAAGGAATATAAGGGATTTTTTTATTTTATTTCATGAGTCACTAAATGACATAATGATAATAATATCCTCTATGCAACCAATATGCTTCCAAGTCAAGATATACAACAACTCAACATGCATGCAAAATCAACATTCATACATCATCAACCTACAAGTAAGCCTGTTGGCCCATTAGGCCCTAGCATTGTAACTCGCTCTGATACCATATGTAAGGTCCCACCTTACCCACCATCAGTAAGATAGAGAAGTAGATGTCACATAATCACTAATACTCATTTGCACAAAATCCTAAAGAATTAGTCACTATAAAATTGTTTCCAACAACAAGCCCTTTTTTTTTTAAGCTTTAGATAATGCAAGAAACAATTGTCTTATTCACACTTCAGCAAATTATTAAATTCATTTTCACATTCATACCAAAAAAATTGCAAACATAGGAAGCTACACCCATTAAATAGTTTATTTATAATTTATAGTAACATAAAAACAACAATAACTAATAATTTTACACTAACAATTTGTATGCACAAAAGCTACAGCCATTCAAGACTTTTGACAAACACTTTGCAGACATGCACTCTACACTCATTGAGCCCTTATGACAAACACTTTCCAAGCATGCAATTTAAATTCATTGAGGCATTTTGTCAAACACTTAGCAACAATGAATTTAAGATTATTCTTCAACATATTTATCTCATAAAATTCAGAATTGAAACTTTAAATCTTTCCATCTTAAAATAGGGACTAAATAATCTTAGTCTTTCATCAAAGACTCACAACGGGTGCACATAACTCACAGCAGCAATTTGCAAAATCGCCCAGATTTCTGATCTAGGTTCTGAGAAGTATTTTTTTGGACTGAACTCAGGGGTTACATGTACATTAGGCATGGATACCCCCTGATGTTGGGCTGAATCGAATTAAAAACGCTCAGGAATGTGATTCTTGAAAACAACAAAATTTATAGCCTAAATGTTTCATTTATGACTTTTGTCAAACATATGGAATGAAAACTTACAAATACACTTCTACATGAGGAAAAAAAACCCAAAGTTATGCTACTAAGATATGCTCATTGAAATCACACATTTCTAAATCCACCATATGAGGTCTTGAAACATTTTACCACCCACAAGCTAATTTCATTTGACATGATTGACAAGATTTTTGCACCAATTGCTACAATTTAACAAACATATGGCAGCCTTGAATGCTACAGCCATTAAGGCTTTCTGTCAAAATTCTTATAGTACTATTACAACAACTTGAATAACAAAACATTGAATTATTGATAAGAATATGAAACATAAGCCATGATTGAAATTTATCTCCAACTTACCTCAAGCATTTGATCTTCCAAACCATATTTTAATTGCCATTATTTTTGCATTTTCTTTTAAGGGTTGATTCTGTAATTCCTCCAGGTATGTTTTGGTTACATGTCCATTTTCTTACTTCTGATGTAAGTTGCAAGTTAGCAATTATTCATGCATAAATAACATTACTCATTCACGGACTTTGTCAAACACTTTGCAAACTATCCTAAAACCATTTCTAAAACATGCATCTAATTACTTGAAACAAAACCGTAAATTTTGAAATACTTACCCAAGTCCTTTGGAATTTATTTATTTCAATTACCTTCAACAATATTTGGTTTTCCTTTCTCAAATGCTACAATACCAAGATTAGTACCATAAACTACACCAATAATAACTCCAATATTGAGATCTAAACATGCATACATATAGATTAATCTATTCTTCATTTTTAACTAATCAATAACATTCTAGATAACATAAGCCTAAACCAAAATTAGATGCTTACAACAATTTAAATGTCTACTTTTTATTTTATGCTAAAGCTATACTATAATTTTAGCACTATGGAAATTATACCTGAAGAGATATTCAGCTCCAATCATTGAGAATATGATCCACCTTCGATCCCTTAACCAACTCATTTGAACCATCTGGTTTTCCACCCAACCATATCCAGGGAGAACTCCTCCCCCTGGAAGCCCCGAGCTGTAAAAGCTCACAAACAGTACCAAAATACAATAGTAGAGAGAGAGATGCAAGGAAAACTAAGGAAGATATTTTTCACTTCCTCTAAATACCACTCATGTTCAACCTCAATAGATACTTAGTAGATTAGTAAGAAATTCAGATTTGTTTTTGAAGTAATTGGATACTCTCCCTATCTCTCCCTCTCACAATATTCCTCAAGTCTCTTCCACTCTTGGCATTACCCCCCCTCACTCCCCCAAATGAGAATACATGAGACTTATATATAGGAGGAGCAACAAATTCTTGTCATAAATGAGGATTAATATGCATGCATTGTATTCCATTTAGAGGAGTGTAACTTATGCCATTAAGGAGACGTATGCATGCCTTATTTAAGGATAGTGTAACATATGCATTAAAGTGAGTGTAAGAGGAATATTTTATGACATATATTTAATGAGTCTAAGAGGAATATTTTATGACACATATTTAATGAGTGTAAGAGGAATATGTCATTCCTTGATGAGTGCATAAAAGAGAGTGTAATGTAATATTTAAAATAGAGAGAGTTACATAGAGCCATGAGAGTCATGAAGGAGAGAGGTGTGAAGTGATTGAGGAGATATAATTCCCTTTTAATAATAATATCATAGTCTCATAAAAGATAATATTAATATTAATAATATTAATAATATTGAGGATTAAGTCGAGATTGAACTATTACAATTGATTAATCATAATTTAAGTGATTTTCCTTCAAGTATACTTGTTTACCCATTGATTGGAGGTGATTTACTATTTTTGGAAAGTCATACTTGAAATAGTAGACATGACTTTCTATTTTTAGAAAGTCACTCCAAAATTGTTAGGAATGAGATCTTATTAAGGAAATTCATATGTTAGCAGCCCATGAGTGGTATTTTGGATAATAGGGATTCCGCACCCCTATTGTATGCATCTTCGTGCCTTAGTAGATTGAGGACTCCGTGCCCTGATCTACTCTAAAGATCCAAGATTCAACACCTTGATCTTTTTAAATATTCAGGACTTTGCGCCCCAAATATTTCATTATAGATTCAAGACTCCACGTCTTTATATTTCATGGATTTAGGACTCCGCGTCCTAATCCTTTTATCATATATCCAAGACTCCACGTCATTATATTTCATGGATTTAGGACTCCGCACCCTAATTTCCATGGCTTCTCATCTATTCTGCTTTTAAACTCCACGTTTCACCTTAAGGTACTGATTGTGAGCTCATACCCATCTGATGGTTCGTTGGTAAGGTCTTCTTCCAAGACCTGCACACATCACAATCTCATTGATCAAATAAATCAAATGAATTTCATAATTAACTTATTCAAATTTTATTAAATATTGTGCATGACTTCCACAGTCATTTTGGTTTTGGAGAAATGACTTCCATAGTCATTTATCACTTGAGCATCCCTGTCGGCAATGACCAAGTCCCCTACCACATCATGCTTAGTACGATATTACACACATATAATCATACAAGTCATGTATCATCCATAAATAATAATTAACCATATGTTCCACCTAACCATGATCATCCATGGATATGTGTCTCAATTCTGAATCACCATTCATGTCATACACCTATGTCCAAAATAGGATACCAAAAGAGAAAACATCACTAATATGCTCTTAACCAAAATCAATTCTTGTGCACGCAACCATAGATATTATCATAAGCACACAACAACCAAGTGACCCAAACCATGTCATAGCATGTAAGCATGTACATAAGTCTTTCATACATAATATTATATCATTATATCAAAATCACCATCTCTAAGTGTCATCAAAGCTATCTCACTAAGAAGTGACACTACAATGGCTCTCATCATTTTTGGTTAATCATTGAATGTATAATGACTATATGGCTTAACAAATGGTAATGCAGTTATTGTGATGAGGCATCAGTGCTTCTTAGTGATTCTCAGATAATTGTGAGACCCTTGTGCTCAGGTCTGTTGTTTTAACCTCTAGAATGCATATTTGTGACATGTTTGACGCAATGGTTGTCATGGCTAGTAGGGGTCCACTCAAGTCCTTGTTCAAGTATTTACATTTTTATCATTGTTTTGATGATACTTTTCATTCCTAAAAGTTTCATGGAGTTCTAGACAGTGGCCTGAGCCCTGGCCCTAAAAACGTGGCTCTGAATTTGGAGTCGTTGGCATAGAACTACATGGAAAAGTCCCTAGCCGTAGGCATTCCTTGTTGTGGGAGCGACTGGAGGTTCTAAGTCACATGCATGCCCATGTCAAGGGAGAGATTAAGGCTTTGATGCAGAAAAATGTCAGTTTGTCTCAGTGGTTAGTTACCTGGATGAGTTGGATGGCTCCTAGGGGTTCTGTTGCAATTGCAGAAGGTTAGGTTGGTTGTGTTCCGACAGTTCCACTTCCTTAACTGATATATGGAGAGTTTAATCATATCATAGTAACTTTTCATCACATGTTTGCCCCAGTTGGCCGATAACATGGGTAGATGTGGGAGGAGGGTGTTATAGAGTGGTATCATAGCATGGTTCCGTTCTCCTTGGGTGAAGTTTGGTTTTCCTTCCCCTTGGATGAATGTGTTATCGTATCTACATGTTGGTTACATATAGGTCCTTGTGCTTGTGATCTATGTTTTTTTTGTTTATGTATGGTATTGGTCATGATTGTAGTGGTGTCATCATGTGAAAGTTGATGGTGTTATTGTTGAATGTATTTGTTGTGTTTATGTTGCTCGTGCATCAATTATGTGTATCAGTGTTTATATGTTGTTATGCATACTTTTACTAGATGATGGTCATTGTGCATGAAGTCATGGTATGTGGTCAACATAGTCATGCATTAATAAATGTATAATGTTTGAAAATATGTTTATATGTTGATATGATTCTGTTTATATATGTGTGTGTATGTGTGTGTGTGTGTGTGTGTGTGTATTGCGCTAATATGGTTGGTCTTGCAGATGGGATATCCTCTCCGAGCTATACTAAGGTACACTAGTTTTCTTATGATTTGTTTTAGCTGACATAATATACCTTACAGGAAGAAGAGATCAAGCATAACTAACAATATGGTAGCCTATAGAGATTCTCCCTATGAATCATATGAGTAGCGTGGTGTTGGGAACTCTTTTGACTTATCAAACACATTGAGGAGTTTGAAGGAGGAAATAATTAACCCCTTGATCCCTTAAACCCCAAGCCACTAACCCCTTAACCCCTAACCCCTAACGTGGAATACTTGAACCCCATAAATCCTAATCCCATATCCTCTTAGAACTTGACCCTTAACCCGTTGACACCTAAATACCATAACCCTTAGGCACTTAACCCCTAAATCCCTTCATCTATAAGCCCTTGATGGCTAACCATTAACCCCTAAGCCCTTAACCACTAAGCTATTAACCTCTAACCCTTAAACCCCATAGACCTCAACCCCTTAACCCCTAAACCCCCTAAACCCTAACCCTTTACCCTCTACCTTTAGCCACTTACTCCTAAAACCTTAAACCCCTTATCCTTTCTCCCAAACCATAGGTGCTCCAACACTAATCTTCTTCGGCATATAATGCTTTTTCCTGCTAACCACTCCAAATACAACCTCTAAGCACTAGTAAAGTTCATGGAAAAGAGCTACAAGGTCCCCAAATCCGAAGTACATTTTATAGACAATCACATTCCCCCAAATATCCTACAAGTATTTGCCTTGGTGTATTGGAATTTGAAAAATACATAGGATGCCAAAAGTAATCCTAATCCTAAGACTCAACTTCCCTAATGACTAGGAGGCCTTGAAAATAAAACAACATCTTAACTTCTACCTAAAATTACTAAAATTTCCTATCCTAAAGATGTAATTAAAAATTCTGCAAAATTATAGGGCAACAAGGAAACCAACTTCCTCGTCTAGAAATATCTAAGACCTTCTTGAAGACAATTACACATTTTGAAATAAATTGTTGAAATTATGTCCTTGCATCAATAGCTACCAATGTATCCTTGTAGGCCACCCCCTTTAACAATAGTAATACCAATGTCCTTTTACCTAGAAGGAACTCCTTACATAATTCTCTCTTAGGTCCTACCAAGCATGAATGTTTTTAGTGAAATGGATGTTCACCCTACAAGATTCTATCCTCATGGCCTAAGATAAGGCATCCCTCTATGTCACCCACGACTATTTCATTAATGGTACACTATTAAAGAGAAACAAACTTTGAATGGATCATTTTTTTGCGTTGAGTTTCATGGATAATATAAGAGAGTTTGTTGATCAAGTTTTGTAATTTTTCATCATACTCCTGAGAACTTTTTCCAACCATTTTCTTAATTTTCTTTAGCTTAGTGATTTTTTGTTGATCAGTGTTTAGCCTCTAGAACTTATATATAAATATCACCTTTAATTTGTCCAAGGCCTTAGATACACCCTAGGGATAAATCTATATGAAATTCACGCACCATTAGAGAATCTTCGTCCACAATGTGGTTAGGAACTTTATCAACTTATAAACTAGCACTACAACCCTTTTCACCCTCCAAATGAATCCACATAAGAATCAATGCGGTTTTTCATCACCATCACCCTTCATAAATTTCTTGGAACTACTATAACCATATCGTTAGTTGAGTTGTTCACCAAGATAAGACCTTATGGGCATGTTTGATAAAACCTTATGTGCTCACCTTGATGGCAGCCTCCTTGTGACTGTTAGTACAAGAGGGGAATCTTATAAGGATCTTCAACACCCTAGATGCCACTTGATTTCAAAAGGCATGGCATTCATATCTACCTATTATGTTTGAAACATTTCTAAAGGCTGTTAAAATCCCCATCAGTCCTTAGTTAAAGTCTCATGCTTTGAAGCATTGATCTTAAAAGAATGTTTTATATCAGGGTATACATCCTCAAGGTCTCTAATCTTTCATTTTCTTTCGACAACCCAACCCTTCTTGAAGAATCGATGCTCAAGATTTCGATCCATAGCAAAAATGATGTCGTAATACATTTGTAGAGATATATAGATGAAATTATTCCCTAGCCACCACTATACTATACACATTGGTTTAATGGATAGGGGTTTGTAGTTATCATTCAATGTAATCACTTCTAACCAATATCGATCTCTATTTCTCTTCTGGATTGTTCTTGACTTAATGGCCACCTTCTTCGATGTTGTTCCTTTGGAAGTTCGAAAAGAGATTTCATTGTTGGAAATTAAAGAGGTTGAGGGTCTCCCATACCACTTAGATTTCGAGGTGATGGGCAAGGATTTGAAATGAATTGAGACCCTGGAAAACCTCAGAAGAAACAAATTTTCTATCACAACTCGCTGGCCTTACACCAACAAATGGCTACTTTGTTTCACATAGTACTTCAAGATAAACAAGTTGAGACCCATAATCTATTCTCTCCCCTTAAATATGTTAAAAGAATGCTTCGCAACCTATGGTACTGTTTCGATAGTGTGGACCCCTAATTGGCTCGCGTTGAATATTTTTTGGTTAGTGACTCTGCCTCCAAGGACCTTACTGATCCTCTAGTTGATCATATACAAACTCTTAGTATAATTTCCTATAATCAGGTTTAGGGATGGTATAATTTAGAGTTTTTGTTGTTATTTTTAGTTCAAATGGCTCATGGCTACAAATAGTATGATAGTCCACTTTTCTCGAAATGTTTTGTAGACCTCAAGTGTGGAAATTATGTTTTATTGTCACCTGTATGAGATTGTATGAATATTTATGGTCTTGTCGATGGTGGAGAGAGTATCTAGAGTGGCTCTTCGTTTAGTCAAGCAGTACATGCTATGGAAGTGGAGGATTCCCATTGTTGTTGTAAATATCATGCTTACCTGGTCTTTTTTTGGTGATTTATGTTTATGTTTTCATGGCCCTTTGGATTTGGTGCTAGCATCAAAGTATACTCTGTTTCCTCTCATTTTATGGGCACCTGCAACTTGAATTTTGGCAATTGAAGCTTGTTTCAACATATGCTTTCAACTTGGCTTGTTTTGGGATGGATGAGCATGTTCGCCTCTAAGAAAGTGGTTACTCTTTTCATGCTAGATGGAATATATGGTTTTGCGTAGAGGAAACTCACGAAGACTATGATTTACTAATGTTTCCCTCTGTCAAAGGATGCTCGTTTCTAGGTTTAGAGCTCTATTTTCTTCTTGTTTTCAACGCAAATATCACTGAAGCACATTCATTTTCAGTTTATGTGCACTATTTCTCTAGAATTGTCTCATTTTATGAGGGGCCTAAACTCTTGATGCAAATATTTAGTTGTTGAAATGGGACTGTTATTATTGTCATAGTGTTTTTGTGGTTATGGGATCTTGTGATCGTTGGAGAAGCTAGTGCTTTTAGAAGTATATAAATTTGATGTTTAATATATCAATGTAAATCTCCTATTGTAAATCTCTTATTTTGATATGAATATGAAGTATTTTAATTTACAAAAAATTATGGAGCAGAGAACAATAACTTCATCCTCGCGAGGGATAAAACTTCCAACTAATCACACTATTTAGCATGTTTATAAATTTTAAAACAATATGCAATCTATTTTGGAAAAAATAATTGAAAGTTTAGTTGTCTTTGTTTGTGCACTAGCGAAGCCATGCAATGATACATTTGTCCTTTTTGATATGAAATTTTTAGATAACTTAGAGAAAAGTATAATTAAAATTAAGGCCACTTGTAATGTTTATTGAGATAAACTAAGCCAACTTTAATTTTTTAAAAATGTCATATGAACATATATTATAATTTATTTTGAAATATTGAATATAAAATTTATTATTGATATCAATTTTAAAATATAAAATTAAAAAACAAAAAATAAATAATTCATTTTAATATACATATTTTTTTAATTTTTATAATAAAATTAAAATAATTTATAATTTGATTTATTTGATAAATTATAAAAACTAAAATTTGAACTCTTCATCCAGTCTGTATTTCAGGTCTGTATTCCAATGAAAGAAGAGTAAAAATACCAAAAAATTAGCGTGAAACATATTTCAGAAATTGGGCAAAATCTCTAAGAAGCCCTCGAACCGATGGTCCTCTTCCAAGAGACGAATAGATTGCAGGGATGTTTTCTACAGGAACCCAAATCCTAGCTCCCACATCAGAGGCATGTTTTCTGCGCTAGAGAAAGCCCCGGCCAGCCAGAGGCGTGTTTTCTGCACCAGATAAAGCCCCGGCTGGCCAACAGGCCAAAAAAATCCACTGGATCCCGCGCGGTTCTAAGGGCCTGTCTGGTGCGATAGAGCTCGGCTTCAAATCTGAGTTCGAGTTCTAGTTTCAGCTATGCAGTTATCGAGGTTAGGGCTTTAGAAGGCTCTAAGGTTTTGACAAAACTTGGGTTTTCGTATTGGACACAATATGAAAAGAGGGTTTTCATATTGGATACAATTCATCAACGGGAGGTTTTGTTTCATTTGTGCGAGAGGCTGGGCGAGGAGGAAGACAAGCAGCAGAGGAGGAAAGAGGAGGAAGAGGAGCAGTAGGGGAGGAAATATGGTGCACGTTTTTTTTTACCGTAACTATGGGAAGATGTTCAAGAAGCATCGGCGTCCCTATGAGAAGGAGCGGCTAGATGCAGAGCTGAAATTGGTGGGAGAATACGTGTTGCGACACAAGAGAGAACTCTAGAGGGTTCAATACACATTGAGCCGCATACGAAATGCAGCACATATACTTCTGACGTTGGACGAGAAAATCCCTTGCCGGATATTCGAAGGAGAAGCCCTACTGCAGCGTTTGAACATGTATGGTCTCCTGGACGAGACTCTAAGCTCAGCTCATTGGAAACTTTGTAAATTATAAATTTGGCAATAGTGAGCATGCATTTAAATTTTGTCATATTACTGGCTGTTGCAAGATTTTTGGTTTGTTAAAAATTCGTAGTAGGTTAGAATACACTTCAAAATTTGTTGGAGTTTGATCTATAAGGTATTTGATTATATCTTTATCTATATATTTTATGCAATTCTCGAAAAATTTTCTTTTGGGGTTTTTGCTTACTCACCTAGAGGGAATCCCATGACATGTTTTATTACCAGTGAGTCCCTTTCAGAACCCATTTTCCATCTTATTTACATATTTTCACCCATAAATTCGTGCAATAGCTTGGAGTAGAGAAGTGTTGCAGACAAGGAAATATTCTTACTATCTGGTCTTTCTTTGGATTTTGTGTCGTTTGTGTCTGTAACCTTAATTATATTAAGCTTTGCGGGTGATAATAATCACAATGTCCAAGAAATAGCTACCACGATTCACTGGCCAATTCCCATTCTTTTTTTTCGAAGGACAGTGCTCTGAAAGCTTCCTTCGAATCAACGAGTGAATTGGAGAAGAGACTTTGGCCTTTCTGATGGAAGTCTATGAAACGTAATGCCCACAATGCGAACAAAACAGAATAATTAACTTTATTCTGAACTGATGCAATTAAATGGCTCGTGCTCTTCTGTAATGTCTTCTGTTTCAATGATTTTGAGGGTAAATTTGAAGGGACACTGCTATGATGCAGGAGATAACGTAAAATTTGGCTGGGCCATGTCATTTAGTGTAACCCTCCTTTCTTGGGCAGCTTCTCAGTTTTACTTGGTGCTTTACATAAATGTTTTAGATGTTGTAGCCAATTGGGTAGATGGTATTAGATGCGACTACACTAATTTGAAAATTGCGTGTACAGGTTTGGTCCAAGGAACAAAGGCCTTTCCTAATGTGCACAGCAATGGAACCGCAGAAAGGGGAATTGAAGTCCGTAAGTCTAAGATTGTCGCTTTTGTGGATATCGAATTGACATGCATACTTTCTTTTTTTGTTGTCAAATATTTAATAGTGTCTCAGTTCATTTCCACTCTAGAGACTCTGGCCTTTCCGATGGCAGTATATGAAACATAATGCCCACAATGCGAACAAAACATAATAATTAACTTTATTATGAACTGATCCGAATTGATACTGAGCATACTAATAACAAAAATACTCATTTTTCATGACGTTAACTACTTCCTTGTCAAATTACTAATGTTATAATGTTAACTACGAATAGTTGTATTGTAGTAGCTTCAAATAAGTAATTTTTACATGTCGTTTGCACATAGAAGATTGACCACCTACCACAATTTGTTCATGAGCCCTAACCACACATATCGAGCCAACACTGTGTTTTGGGTAGCAGTTCTATTGTAGTAGTTTCAAATAAGTAATTTTTACATGTCGTTTGCACATAGAAGATTGACCACCTACCACAATTCATTCATGAGCCCTAGCCACACATGTCGGGCCAGGGTAATTTTGTGACCATATGGTACCTATTTTTTTTTTGTAATGAAACAAATCTATTTTTTCATCATTCTCTAAAATAAACTCTGGATAAATGACTTACGCGAGTTCCGAGATAGAGGATTTTCTCGTAGACAATGACCTCATTCCAATTCTGGTAGCAGTATCATTACACATTAGTAGTAGCAAAATAATATTGTTGTTGATATCACATTGTTCCTATATGATATCAGTCAATATTGATCTGCTACGGAAACAATCTTACCCTCATCGCTCTCCCAACTGTGAATTCATGTTAATGCAATCAACATTGGTTTAGTGTTAATGCATTGGTGATGCTAATGGTGACCTCCATGTTCATGTTGTATTTGTGGATGAGGTTACGTGTAGGCCATGGGTAACTTTGACCCCAAAAAAAATAAAATAATAATGCACTACTTCGTAGCCAAAAGTCATTGAATTGTAGAGTAGATCGTTTTTGAAGGAATAGCAGTTGCAAATGACTTTTTGGATCAAACTGCCAGAAACAGAGCACCGAAAAATCATAGCATAAGTGAAATTTTTTTGGAACCTGCACAGTGGAATATAAGGGCCCTTTCCGAAGAATTAGGAGTCGATTTTGATGCAATCAACAAATAACCAAGGTAATGACCTTAGATTAAAAAACCATGTATCAAGCGAGCCTGGTATTGAAGACTAGATCAAGTGCGTGCGGCTATAAAAAAAATCTTGGTATATTCAGTTCATTTCCACTCTGGAGACTCTGGCCTTTCCGATTAAATTCTATGAAACATAATGCCCACAATGCGAACAAAACAAAAGAATTAACTTTATTCTGAACTGATGCAATTAAATGGCTCATGCTCTCCTCTAAAGTTTTATGAGATGTTGAATCCATTTAATGGCTAGAAACCTAACTACCTAACTGAACAGAAACCCTAAGGATACCTGTAGAATTACAACAAGCTCTCTGGAATCCCCTCAATGTAGTGGTAGTGGGTGACTAGGAGGATTGGAAACTAAAGTGAATTGTCCAAGTTTGTACAATTGAGGTGTGCTGCTATAAAATGAAGAACAAATAGTGAATCAATGGGGACACGAGAGATATGCTGATGTATAAAATATTGTGTTTGAAACCTGTAACTGCAACTTGAAAATCTCTGGGTGATCTTCTTTCACCATGATTCTTTACTATTCTGTGATCTGGCTCCATCTCACCTTGCCAATTTCAGTGTCTCTGTCATTGTTTTCCAGAGAAACATTGTTGCATTTACCTTCTTATCCTCAGCCATGCTGAGAAGTTGGTATCCTTGAAATTGAATCAGATTGGCACGAGGTATAGGTTGAAAAATTCTTTGATCTTGCAGAAAATTCTAATACGAGCTTTGTGAAAGATGAAGATTCATCATCAACAAGTTTAGCTGTGGAGTTGTATTCAACATTTTTTCCTGAAAAAAGGAGGGTTTAGATTGTCCTAACTAAAGCCAGTAAAAACAATCCATGAAGCAGAGACAAAATTTACAATGAATCCAAAGAGAGAACAAACATACGTACCTTCTGTTAGTATGAATCCTTTGTCGAAGCGTACGAAAAAGGACCACTTTAGCTACACATAACTAATAGCCCTAACAACAAAAGTGGCTGCCAATATCTTCAGATCTGCGGTTAGTTGATCAAGAAAAGAGCTGCAAAAAACCAGATCTATGCATAGAAAGACATTAAGCAGTAAAAAGAAGGGTTTGCTCCATATACCAATAGACAAGACAAGAACAATTTTTGGAATAATTTTTTGTATTAAGGGCACCTGGGAGGAAAACAAGAAGGCATATCCAATTCTCCTCAATGTGATGGGTTCTTGGAAGTCCTCAGCACTTCAGATCTAGAATCTCTCTCTCTTGTTGGTGTAGAAAACCCACACAAAGAATAGAACTCAAAGGGATCTCACACAGCAAATAGTGGAAAAAAGTGACCAAGTGTATAGATCCAGAGTGATCTAATAGGCAACAAAAAGTGAAGAATGGTAGGAAAAACCCTCCTATTTATAACAAAATATTGGGTCATTCTAGATCTTGGTGCATGATTAAAATAATGTTAACCAAATCTAGATCCACCTTTTATGGAATATTTTATTATATTTGTTGGAGGGAAAAAGTATTTGACTTGGGTCAAATCCCTTTATTTGTTAATAATAAATAAATAAATGATTTATTTATCTTTTAAGGAAGTGGTTGAAGGATAATTAAATAAATAATGATTTATTTAATTATTTGTGGGTGATTTGGTCATATTTAACAAGGAATATTATCTAAATAAGATTTAAATAATTATTCGTAGAAAATAATAAGATAAATAAAGGTTTATATAATTAATTTATTTGTTTTTGGGTTAAACATGACTAGGAATAATAATTAAATTATGGTTTAATTAATTATTCCACGAGGAAAATTAAACAAAATAGGTTTGTTTAATATTTCCTTTTGGGGTTTCCTGTTTAGACCATAAACAACCTAATAAATGTGGTTTATTAAGTTATTTTACATAGTGAAAGCAATTTTACTTAGGGTAAAATCGGTCTTACATGGTGTACTTGGGTCCATCTAATGATAATAGGTTAGATGACCAAAAAATGGTGTAACAGATTGCCCCCCAGCGTGCGAGTGTTAGGAGAAAATCGTATGACTGAAGTACGTTGTAAGAACTCAATCACCACATATCAAGAGGGAAGTCAGAGAGAGAAATGTAAGGTAGAAGAGTGTGTTGAAGAACTAGACCCTGAGGAGACGAGACTCGCAGGTGCAACAAGTCTCTTTTTATGAGAGGGTACCTGTGCTAAAGGCGGTGGGGGAGGCATACCTATGCCTGCCGAGACAAAGTACAAAAGGATAGTGTGTCCAGTAAACAAGGGACCGAACCATAAAGTACAACCAGCATAAACATGAGCCGGATAATAATACAATGAGGAATCCCACATACATGCTGTGCCTGGGATAACAGCCAGGACTTATACAATAATATATGAGATACAAATACAACCCAAATGCCCCCTATAAGTGGGGAAGGGCTCACAAAATCTGACTGATACATGAAAATCAAAGAGGCGCTGCAAGCGGCTAAGGCCGACATCATCAAATATATGGAGCTGCATCGAAGGCTGCAATGAAGAGGTCATCCGGGCATGTGGGGGGCTACCTGCAGGGCCACCCCCTCATGAGGGCTGAGACATCTCACACACACCCGGGAGTCACCAATAGATGTTTTTGTATCACTGAACCATCAAGCATACGGATCTTGATCATGCTGAAAGGAGCTGGAGTGGAGAAACAATCAAGTCAAAGGGTAATGAGAGATCCCTTTGCCTGATCCGAAGCACCGAACAAGAGTGGAAGTTAGAACCAAGGTACACCGCCTTCTAGACCTGGCTTCTAGAATGAATGAGCTGATGTCGACAGAAGGAGGTCCGCCATAGGTGAGGCAATGAGAGATCCTCAACTAAGGCACGAGAGAAAATAGTAGAGCGACAGACTGACTGACACTAATGATGATGGTGAAATGGAAGGGAATGAGTAGCGAATGGACAATTTCCCTTGTTAGAGCATAAAGGGCATGAATGACATGGCAGTGACTGACGCAATATCATAAGGGATAGGGGACAGTGGGACTGAAGGTCATAATATGCGACACAAGAGAGAGACCAAGCAATGAAGGATGGAGGACTATAGCAGGGTACAAAGGGACTCAGGATAGACTCCATGAATGCGATGATGACTCAACTTGGATGCTCTAAACAAGGGCGACTCGATGGTGCTGCCACATAGTAAAGGCCCAATGGGGAACCATGAAAACATGAGTACAAGGTGGGAACTCATGACGAAAATCGACTCGAACATGGACAAGTACGGAGGTGAAGTGGTGCCCCAAGTACAAGTGTTGTAAGTGAGGAAATTCGATTTAAAGGGGAGGTGAAGTGACCATTCTTGGACAAAATGGGTCCAGGTGAAGTAGAAAATCACAAAAAACGAAAAAATATGTTGGCTATCTAAAAGAAAATAAAACATGCATTTCAGAAGGGAAATGCTAAGGGTAATATTTCTTAAGATAGAGTGCATTGCGGGGATTAGGAAGGGGATTGCCTTCGAAATCCTCTAAGAGGTATGCCCCCTTACTGAGATCCTTACTGATGATGTAAGGGCCTAGCCATAATGAGTCTAACTTCCCATGACCAAGGACATCATGGGCCTGGTCATACACTAGAACAAGGTCACCTTCGTGAAAAGTGTGAGGCTGGACTTTTCTGTCATACTGAGCTTTGGTGCATTTCTTGGCCGCTTCCATGGTGTGCAAGGCAACACGGCAGTCTTCAGAAGCGCGCTCAAGCATGATAAGTCGTTGTTCTAGAGGTTGGGTGTTAGGGAGAAGTTCAACGGCCAGATTCAGGGAAGGAATCTCACACTCGATCGGTAAGCCTGCCTCCTCTCCAAAAACGAGGTGGAAAGGAGTAAACCCAGTGGCGGTTTTAACAGAAGTTCGATAGGCCCACAAAGCAGGGAAGAGAATAAGATGCAAGTTGGTTCTGTGTTTATTCACCGTTCATTGAAGCATAGTCTTGAGGATTTTGTTGACTGCTTCAGCTTGGCCATTACCTTGGGGGTAATAGGAGGAGGAATATTGGTGCTCAAAACCCAACAGTGAGGACAGCTCACGCCATATCTCATCTTCAAAATGTCTTCCATGGTCAGAGACCAGTTGTTTCGGAACCCCGAATCAAGCGACAACATGGTTAAAGAAAAAGAGGGCTGCGGTAGCTGCTGTGTTGTTAAATGTTGGCATGGCCTCGGCCCATTTTGTGAAATAGTCGACCGCCATGATGATATATTTGTGGTTACCAGCGGATGGCGGGCGACACTCCATAAAGTCGATGGCCCATTTACAAAAGGGACCAGTTGAGATGACCGGATGGAGGGGAGCTGGGGGAGCTCGCGCCTTAGGGGAAAAATGTTGGCAATTGGGACAGTTTTTGACTGCCTCAATGCAATCACTGAAGAGGGAAGGCCAAAAATACCCAGCGCGCATGACTTTTTGGGCAGTAGCAAGACCGGAGAGGTGGCCACCGCAAGCGCCGCTATGGCAGGCATTGAGGACCTGTTCAGCTTCAGCATGTGTGAGACAATGACGAAGGACAGTATCGATCCCGCGATGATAGAGGTCGTCACTGGTAAGGAGGTATCGGGGAGCCTGGTGTCGGATACGTCGTCAAGCCTCACGATCAAGGTGGAGGGTGAACTTTTGGGTTCGCAAGTAAGTAAGAATATCGCCATACCACGGGTCGTCGGAAGTAATGGAAAATAAGTGTTCATCAGGAAAATCATCATTAACTAGGGGGTCTTGCGATCCGGTAGGTAATTCAGAAATGAGCTCGGCGAGGGCTAAGCCTTTCTTACTCTTTGGTGTGACAAATTCGAGGTCGAATTCCTGAAGAATAATGATCCAACAGGCGTACTTCCCAGTGAGGATACGACGACTCAATAGGAAGGCCATGGGGTTGGAATTAGTCACAACCTTGGTGGAGCGCATGAGGATATAACGACGAAGTTTTTGGACTGAGAACACGACAGCCAGCGCTAATTTTTCTTCATACGAGTAGGAAACAGGAGGCCCTACAAGGTTCTTACTGACGTAGTAAATCACATGCTCAATACCATTGTCATATTCCTGGATAAGGACTCCAGCGACCGAATAGGTGGAAGCGGAGATGTACAGGGTGAAGTCCCGATCAAAGTCAGGAGGGCGGATCAAGGGAGCGGATGTGAGAGCCTGCTTCAGGGCATCGAAAGACTCATGAGCATAGGTATCCCAAAAAAATGGGATATTGGATCAGAGGAGTCTAAGGAACCCATGTGCGGTGGTGGCATAGTCAGGGACGAACCGGCGAAGAAAATTAGCTTTGCCTTGGAGACTTTGGAGCTGGCGTAGGGTACGTGGAATGGGAAGTTCAAGAATTGCTTGAAATTTCAAAGGGTCAAGAGTGATACCGTCCTTAGACACTATGAAGCCTAAGAGACGGCCGGCGGGAATGCAAAAGACACATTTCAACGGGTTAAGGCAGATATTATACTTGCGACATCAGAGAAAAATGGTACGCAAATCATGTAGGTGCTGCTCCTGATGCTTAGAACGTGCAGTGAGGTCGTCTAAATAAGCAAGGATAATATGAGCTAAGTCATGGAAACAATAAGACATGGCCCGTTGAAAAGTGGCACCGGCGTTTTTAAGGTCGAAAGGCATGACCCGGTAAGAAAAAGTTCCCCACGGACTAATGAACGCGGTTTTTAGTTGATCAGCAGGACGGATAAAAATTTGGTTGTATCCGGAGAAACCATCCATAAAGGATAGAACCTCATGCCTCGCACACTCGTCAATGATTTGGTCAATGAACGGTGTGGGGAAGTTGTCTTTGGGACAAGCTTTGTTCAAGTCGCGAAAGTCTGTGCAGACACGGATGGTGCCTTGCTTCTTGAGAACGGGAACTGGGTTGGACACCCAAGTGGTGTATTCAATGGGGTAAATGAAACCAGCTTGCTTGAGCTTATCGATTTCGGCTTTGATAGCGTCACATCTGGAAGGATGAATGGGTCTCAACTTTTGACGGACCGGATTAGCATCAGGCCATGTGTTGATATGGTGTTTGACGATGGCGGGATCGAGTCCGGGCATTTCAGAATAGGACCAGGTGAAATTATCGCGGAATTCTTTGAAAAGCTTGGTGTAAGCTTCAATTTCTTCCGGGGTGCATCGGGCGCCCAAGGTGACATATTCTTCGATTCCTAGTTTGACTGAAATGTCAATTTTGATGGTAGGAGAGATATTGGCCATGTTTCCTTCTTCGAAAGAATCAGGTGCAGGGATGGGATTTTTGAACCAATCGACTGCATTGGGAATGAAGTCTTTGGTTTCCACAACATACTGGTCATGGGACTGCTGTGGGAGGAAGTATGTGTGATGGTGCATATCATCCCACGGAAAGTCAGGGTTGGTCATGGCTTCCATAATGTCTTCATCGGACTGGAAGATGGGAAGACTGGAGGAAGAAGGATCACCCGATGAGGTAGTGATGTGTGACTGGTCATCCTGGGGAGAAGGGCTCAGATGCGCAATGTCAACAGATCCAAGGTCGACTGGGGGGGAACTGAGAGTGTCTGCAAGTTGAAGGTTAGGTGAACTATCTCTCAAGGATGATGACAGGTACAAAATAGTGGTCGAAGGCTCCGTTGGTGCGATAGTGGGAGGAGGAATGTGAATGGGAGTAGAAATATCCTCTGGTCCTATCGAAGTAGAACTCGCAGACAAGTGAGAAGGTATCTTGTCGTGCGTAGCCTTGAATTGGTGGTACGTGTCTAAAGAGGAACAGTACTCGTCAAGGCAGGGACAGAGGTGGGTGTAAGGGCCGTGGAAATCGCACAAAGCACAAGGGTGATTTGTGCGCAAGGTTTTGAGTTTCAGGATAGAATCCGGGATAGTGATGTAGACTTCGGGGATATCAAAGTCGGGAAATGTCTCGTTGAACAGGATATTGAGGTGTGGCAATTCAGGACACATATGGGTGGCGTGACCGACAATATCGCACAAAGCGCACTGGATAGCGGGCTTTGGCGGGCGAGGAGGGGTAGGGTTTGTCGGGGCGGCTTGGTCCTGATTGGTTGCCCCCTTACGAGCTTTGCCTTTCTTTCTCGGGGCTGTCACCACAGGGGCAGGGGCCTGGGGAGGTGCGAGGGGCTCGGAGGAAGCGAGGGGGACCGGTTGAACCGGTGTCAAAGCAAGGTAGGGTTTGGGGTGACCGAGTGGGGTAGCGGCTAGAGGGTCAATGTACCAGACAGGTATGCCCAGGGTCAGGTTAGGGAGAGAGAGGTTGGCCATGACGGCGACCGTATAGACTCCGGGAGGGGGAGCCAGGAAGGGTATCTGACCAGAGGGATAATGTCTAGGAGGGATGGCTCCGAGATGGTTAAGGCCTAGGGGAACCAATCCAGGGGGATAAAGGGGTTCAGGGATACCAGCTGTAGGAGAAGGGCCAGAAGGAGAAGGTCCGGCTGGCGGGGATAAAGGGCTAGGAGTGGGTTGCGGTGGGCGAGGTTGCGTCTGAGGTTGCTGACTAGCCGAGGCGGGTTGCTTAAGGGCAGCTCGAGATGATTGCATCATGTAAACATTCGATAAGCTGGGATCAGAGACGTGAGGAGGGGGAAGACCAGGAAAAGTTCCAAGCAGGGAGGAATCTTTGTAGACGACGGGGGATACACTAGTCAAGGAATCGACAGTTTGCTTATTGGCTACAGAAGAGATGGTCGTCTCCGGAGAGGTCTGAGACGGCGGATCATGGTAAGACAGCTGGTCAATGGTGACTATCTTTCCATTGTGAGGGAAAGACATCTTGTGAAAAACCATGGATGGGACAGCAGACATGGCATAGGTGTAGCTTTGCCCTAATAGAATTTTGTAGTCTAGAGGGGCATCAATGACTTCGACGTCAACGCAAACGGTTTTACCGGCAAGGGTGATAGGACAATTACAAAAAAGGCCAATGGGCTGGGAGGCGTGGTCGTCCCACACTCGAAGGGTGATCGTGGAAGGGGCCAGCTCAGAAGATCCAAGTTGCTTCCAAACCGAAGCGGACATCACACAGGTGGATGCCCCCTCATCAATTATACACCGAGAAATGTTGGCGTTCCGGATTTTGACTGGGATTTGGAAGGCGACGGAAGTAGGAAGAGGAGGATGGTCTGATTGATGGGCGTCGAACACAATCATTTGGTCATCAGCAGGATCTACAGCGCCCATGGCAGATAGTAGATCCTTCTTTTGGGAAGGGCACGACTGGAGGAGTTCCAGTGTGGAAATGGCAGTAGGAGATTGCACCAAATCATCTACTATGCTATACGAATGAGCAGCTCGACCAGAAGCAGCATTTCGACGTAACGATCCTTTAGGAATCTTGGTATGGACCTCAACTTTGGGTTGAGGGATATGTAAGGGACCATTGGTTGTCGAAAGAGGCTCTGTAGAACCGGAAGAAGGGGACTTGGGGGCAGACTGAGCGGGAGGCTTGGGGTACTAGCGAGACCGACTTTGAAGGTGGAGGTCAACGGTTGGGGAAGGATCAGAGTGCATCATGAGGATCTGGTAATCGGAGGAACCAGAAATGGAAGGTGGAGTGGCTACCTGTCCATCAGGTGGTTGGGTAGCCACGAATCCTTGCTGAGGGAAAGGATCAGTAAACACAGCTGGTTGAGTAGTGGCCACATTAGGGGGAGCATGAGGGGAGGCATGTTGTCCTTGCAATGTGGCTTGAGACTCCCACATCTGCCGCATCTGTGGTAAGAGGGGACAATTGTGGGTGTAATAATCGTAAACACCACAACACGAACAAGGCTTATTGGTGCGAAGCGGCCTGTCCAGCTTGGGCTGAGTGCCCTGTTGCTAGTTAGCAGTGTTAGGGTCAACACCTGGAGGATTGGGTCCACGAGTACCAGGGGCAGATTGATTTGGATTGCCTCTCCGCCTTCTTTGAGAAGAAGGGGGATTAGTCGCGCCCTGCTGTGCAAATACTTGCCCTGGAGGGGGCTGTAGGTGCTGTTGCTGGGGTTGAGGAGGCAAGGGAGGTGGAATGTTGTGTAACCAGCTCCAAAAAGAGAAGAAAAGAGATATCAACGCCTTAGAAATGAGCCACTTCAAGGGGGAAACCTCCAATACACTACATAAATGAACAATTCTTGGATGATACAAATGAACAAAACCTCCTTTCTATATATAGGAGTCCATGGGGCCATAATGTAATCCTAGTGGGCCACAATGTAATCCTAGCCGACCTAACAATAATAATTTAAGGGCACAATAATAACAAAATGGGGGTTACAAGGGTACAATAATAACAATAGGGGGGTTACACTAACAACAATAAGGGACTATACTAGTAATATAGGGACCTAACATGCCCCTCTCCTTCAAAAAAGTGTTGTCCTCAACACTTGAGTAGCTCTGGGTGCTTCTGTATAAAATTCTCATCCTCCCATGTAGAATCTTCGGTGGGTAAGTTCTTCCACTTGATGAGATACTCTAAAATTGATCGATTTCGTAGCTATAGAGTTCTTGTTTCCGTGACCGCTTCAGGTTCCAATATGATTTTTCCTTCCTCATCAAGTTCTGGAAATATTGTTTGAACTGGAAGATTTTCACCTATAACCTTCTTTAAGCATGAAACATGGAAAATTTGATGCACTCGTGAAGAAGCAGGAAGCTCCAATTTGTATGCCATAGTACCAATATTTTGCAACACCTTGTAAGGACCATAGTACTTTGGCGATAATTTATTATCCTTCTTTGCTTGCTTGAGGGACATTTGTTTGTATGGTTGCAGCCGTAAAAATACCCAATCTCCTACATCAAAACTTCTCTCGCTACGATGTTGATCTGCCTGTTGTTTCATTCGATTTTGTGCCAAATTCGGGTTATCCTTTAAGAGTTGGAGAACTTCTTGCTGATGCTCGATGTGATCTTCCACTGCTTGAACCTTCGAATTTTCCCTTAAAGATGATGTGATCGATGGTGGATGATATCCATAAAGTGCCATAAATGGAGTCATTTTTGCTGCAGTATGGAAGGAAGTGTTATACCACCATTCAGCGAGAGGTAACCACTTGACCCATTGTGTTTGTTTATCGGATACAAAACAACGAAGATATCCTTCCAAACATTTATTTACTATCTCAGTTTGACCATCAGATTGAGGATGATAAGATGAGCTATGAGCTAATTGAGTACCCAAACAAGAAAATAACTTTGTCCAAAAATTTCCAGTAAAAATGGGATCTCTGTCGCTCACAATAACCCTTGGGCTTCCATGTAGTTTTTGAATTCTATCCATAAATGTAGTAGCAATTGTACTTGCTTTAAATGGATGAGATAATGCACAAAAGTGTGCATACTTGGTAAGTCTATCAACTACCACCATGATGACACTCTTTCCTTCGGACTTAGGTAAACCTGTGATAAAATCCATTGAAATCTCCTCCCAACGTTGACTTGGAATGGATAAAGGTTGTAGAGGTCCCGGGGTCTTAATTGTTTCCACTTTATTCTGCTGGCAAACCAAACATTCCGCCACAAACTTTTGAATATCAGATTTAAGGCCATCCCAAAAAAATTCTTTCTTCACCCTGTGGTAAGTTTTTAAAAATCCTGAGTGTCCTCCTAAAGGAGAAGTGTGCAATTCCGGAAGAATCTTTTGTTTTAGTTGGGAATTCTTACAAAGATATAAGCGATCTTTGTACCATAAGGAATCATTTTTCCAACTAAATGTATCAGATATACTAGGATCTTGCTGCAACTTTTGAATGAGTATCCATACATCTTTGTCCTTCTTCCATTCATCTCTTGCTTCAGTTATCCAATCTGGTTGGATAATAGAAATGGTACAAAGCAATGCTTCCACCTCTTCATTCTTTCTTGAGAGTGCATCTGCAACAACATTCAGCTTTCCTTTTTTGTAGATTATTTCAAAGTCGTAACCCAACATCTTTGTGACCCATTTTTGTTGTTCTTCTGACGATAGTCTTTGTTCCAAAAAATGTTTAAGACTATCATGATCAGTTTTTACCTTGAAGTGTCTTCCCATTAGGTAAGTTCGCCATTTCTTTAGTGCATGTAGTATTGCTAACATTTCCTTCTCATAAACAGGTTTCTGTAAATACTTTCCTTTGATTGGACGACTTTCAAAAGCAATGGGTCTTCCTTCCTGCATTAAAACTGCACCAATTCCATTTCCTGAGGCATCACATTCCACAATAAAGGTTTTTGTGAAGTCTGGTGTAGCTAAGACCGGTGCTAGGCACATTGCCTCTTAAAGACGTTCAAAGGCCTTAGTTGCTTCAGGAGTCCATGAAAATGCATCTTTCTTCAATAATGTTGTTAGAGGTGCTGCTATTCTCCCATAATTCTTAACAAACTTGCGATAATACCCTGTTAACCTGAGAAATCCTCGCAACTTCTTTATGGTTGTGGCGACTTTCAATTCCTTAATGGCTTTAATTTTGTTAGGGTCTACTTTAACACCCTCGTGAGATACAATATGACCCAAATATTCCACCTCTTGTACTCCAAAGAAACATTTGAATTTTTTTGCATATAATTGTTTCTCCTACAATAGTTTGAGCACCCTATCAACATGTTCAACATGATCCTTCCAAGACCTGCTGTAGATTAGTACATCATCAAAAAATACTAGCACAAATTTTCTAAGGAAGGGTTTGAAAATGGAATTCATCAACCCTTGAAATGTAGAAGGTGCATTGGTAAGGCCAAAAGGCATGACCAAAAATTCATAATGACCCTCATGAGTTAAAAATGTTGTTTTTGGAATATCTTCAGTCTTCATTCTAATTTGATGATATCCTGAACGAAGATCCAACTTGGTAAAATAAATTGCTCCATGTAATTCATCCAATAATTCATCAATCACAGGAATGGGAATTTTTTCTTTAATGGTGAGCTTATTGAGCTCCCTATAATCCAGACACATTCGCCATGATCCATCCTTCTTGTGTACCAATACTACAGGAGCAGAGAAAGAACTTTGACTAGGTTGAACTATACCCGCCTCTAACATTTCTGCAATCATACGTTCAATTTCGCTCTTTTGGAAGTAAGGATATCTATAAGGCCTGATGTTTGGAGGAACACTTCCCGGAATCAAATGAATAGCATGATCATGATCACGAATAGGTGGGAGTCCTTTGGGAGTTTCAAACACCTTGGAATGATTGTCCAAGACTTGTTGGAGATCTGCAGAAATAGATGATTTTGATGTCGGAACTTCTATTGAGCATAATTGTGCAATTACGCCTCGTTGTTCTTTCTTTATAAGCTTTGTCATGACATTAGAGCTTATTATCCTTCCTGGCTTCCCTTCAATACCCCGTAATTCGACTTCCTTTCCTTCTGAAAAAATTTTCAAGAAAATTTCTTGAAAATTAAAAGCTACCGTCCCCAAAGATTGTAACCATGGTACTCCTAGTACAACATCGGCACCTCCCATAGGAATGGAAAGCATTGGACTAGTCAATACATATTCCCCCATGGTTAGCTTAATATTATGGCATTTTCCAGAGCAATTTATAGTTCCTCCATTGCAACCATCACTTGACATTCTGGTGCTGGGTATAGGAAACAATTTAATTCCTTGGCTACCTTACAATGAATAAAATTATGGGTGCTACCTGAATCAATCAACACTATTACCTTTTTCTTCTTGATTTGTCCTTCTATCTTGAGAGTTTGGGGAGTGGTAATTCCTGCCAGTGCATTACACGATATGGTCGGATTCATTTCTTCCTCTTCTAGGGCTGGTTCCTGGTGTATATCCTCTTCTTGTTCATTTCTTCTTCCTCTTCACAATCTATGTAAAATAATTTCTTCTCAGCACACTTATGACCTTTAGTGTATTTGCTATCACAACTGTAGCAAAGCCCTTTTGCTCTTTTTTCTTCCAATTGTTGTGGTGTCAACCTTGTAGGTTGTGGAAATCTGGGCGTAGCAACACTTCATTCTTTATAGAATTGAGTGGTAGGCTTCCTTGTCGCCATAATTTTACATTCAACTTTTCTTGCCAACCTGAATGCCTTCTCCAATGAATCAGGTTCCAAAACACGAACTTCATGTTGGATGTTATCCTTTAGAGTACCTAAGAAGAGATCAATCCTGTGTTCCTCTGGAATATTAGTTACCCTTATATTCAATTTTTGTAAGTCCTCAATGTGTTGCCCCACTAAACCCTTTTGTTTGAGATTTATCAATTGGCTAAAGAAGGTGTTTCTCTTTGTATCCTCATAATGTGCTATCATTTCCTCCGTAAAAATTTACCAAGTGACAATTTTTTTACGGGAGCAAAGCCATCGATACCATACAAATGTATTTTGTTCTAAATGTAATGTTGCAATGAATACCTTTTGTGTGTTTTGCACATTATGGAGATCAAAATATTGCTCCATCTGTAGTATCCATGTTACAGAATCCTTTCCATCAAACTTCCTCATATCCATTTTTGGAATATGGTGGTTCTTCCCACCAACATTAGAGGTTATGAAATCACGATTAACATTTATTTTTTTCTCATCATGAGTTTCCTCTAATATCTTTTCACCATTAGGAAACATTTCTTGTATCAACTTTCCCAAACTTTCAATGTCTACTTTTAGATCTTTCTTCATGTTTTCCATGCTGTCTTTCATTTTTTCATCAATCTTAGCTTCCATGTCATCCATCTTAGCTTCCATGCCCACTTCCATGCCATCCATCTTAGCTTCCAAACCATTAATCTTAGCTTCCACGCCTTTCATCAAACCATCCATCTTAGTTTCCATGCCGTTCTTCAAAACTTCCATTTCATTTTTTGTTGTTCTTTGCGAGAGCGAAATTTGTTGCACTTGCTCTTGTAATTTTGATATGTCATGTTGCCATTCTTCGTCTTCATGAGTCATAGTAGAGCCTTCTAAAGGCTTAATGGGTGTTGAATTATTTTTAGGGGTCATTTTAGACTCCAATATTGATATCTATTCTACAATAGGCCCTTGCAATCAATTCAACTTGATTCTTCAAACAAGACTTATGCAATTCGGAAAAAAAATACACACCTTTTACTTGCTTTGAGGAGCTCGATATTGAAATTGAATTATCTATGTGATTACAACTCTTCAATATCTGAAATTCAACACTGAAGTAGCCCTCTGAATTCTCTTTTGAATGCCACAGGTCTGACCTGATTTGGATTCTCCAAGACAATGTTGTGTCCAATCTCCCACAATGACCTAATTATGGACTAGTTCAGTAGAGCAAACTTGTACGACTAGCCACGTGTCACTGTTTCGTCCTTTGTCTCTGAAATTTATAGCCAAGAAACTACAGTCTGTGTACTTGTGAAAATTTTTTAGGGCACTCCAATCCGATGCCCAGAGAGAGAGTTATTGAACTTTTCCCATGATCACCTCTTTGAGATGAAATTCAGGAGCCTGAAAAAGCACTACCTTCCACAGATCATATCTCCAAAAATATTGTGAACCAAGCTCTGAAATTTTTTGACGAATTTCCTCAGGATTTCAGCTTCGCATGATATGAATTTCAGATTCTGAAACTTCGTAGAAATTTTTTTATAGCGCAAATGCCACGATGACCTATTTATGATCCTGAAAAAAGACCTAACTTCCACAGATCATATCTCCTAAAATATTGTGAACCAAGCTTTGAAATTTTTAGACAAACTTCCTCAAGATTTCAGCTTCACACCCTAAAACTTTCAGCTTCTTAAGCTTTGTAGAAAAAAAGTTATAGCGAAAATGCCACGATGACCTGTTTGGAGCAGCGAAACCCTAGAATCCAAAGCTCTAATACCAAATGTTGTGTAACCAACTCCAAAAAGAGAAGAAAAGAGATATCAACGCCTTATAAATAAGCCACTTCGAGGGGGAAACCTCCAATACACTACATAAATGAACAATTCTTGGATGATACAAATGAACAAAACCTCCTTTCTATATATAGGAGTCCATGGGGCCATAATGTAATCCTAGCCGACCTAACAATACTAATTTAAGGGCACAATAATAACAAAATGGGGGTTACAAGGGTTCAATAATAACAATAAGGGGGTTACACTAACAATAATAAGGGACTATACTAGTGATATAGGGACCTAACATGGAAGCGCATATGCTGGAGGAGCTGGCGCACCAGGCTGCGGATAAGGGTAATGGTTAGGTTGGGCAACATTGAGGTAAGTAGGAGGTTGGGCAAAAGGATGAGGCGTGCCATATCCTGGATACATGCTACCTGGAGGGGGAAAGGTGCTAGAGGTGTTGGTCCCTCCTTGAGGGAGACCATAGCCCACAGGAGGTTGAGCATATGGATGAGAGAGGGCTCCAACGATACTGTCGGCGGAATGAGATGCCCCCGGGGCGTTAGCGCCGCCGGGCCTGGGGAGGTCAGGAAGGACGGTATAAACATAACCAGATTGAGCGTAGATCAGGTCATATTTCAAGGCTATTTGGATGGCGGCTTCTTCGGTTTGAGGAAAATGAGAGGCGACATCTTTGCCGATAGGAGCTAAGAGGGTGTGAAGGAACCAGCCCATGTAAACCCGATCTTCGAAGGAAGGGGCTCGACATAAGCTCCGTCTTCTTCGCCATTCGTGGACATGGGTGGAAAGGCGGGTTGAAGAGGTTTTCTTGAAGGAAGTCAAGAGCTCCGTGCCAGTATCGTATCGGAGAGGGAGCTAGAAATAAGATAAAAAGGCTTGGGAAATGGTCGCAAAGGTGGTATGGGAAGAGGTGGCTTGGTCAACATACCATTTAGAAGCTTCGCTGGTAAGCGTGCATTGGAACAACCGAAGAAGGATGGAATCGTCAGTAATGGAATTGGAGGAACACCACATGTGGAAAGATCAGACGTGATTGGTTGGATCTTCTCCAGCAAGGCCTTCAAACTTAGGGATGTTGGAGGGGAGCTTGGTTGGCATAGCAGGCCAACCAACATCGTGGCGGATGGGGTCATTGATCAACTGATTGAAATCGAGGAGGCTGAGGCCTGCGATGTACGGTAGCAAGGGTGCAGCCGAGGTAGTTCCTGTGGCGGTTCCGCTAGTAGTAGTTCTGGCATTAGGGTCGGGAGCAGCGCTAGCGTTAGGCCCTGGACCAGACATAGTGAAGGTGGTAGGGGGAGAACCAGAAGGAAAAGGAGAACCCAAAGAATCAGAAGAGGATTCAGAGTGCGGACTCGGAGGAGGACTCGCTCGACGATGGCGGGACGGAGCAGGTCGATCGATCGGAAACTGAGGGTGAAGGCCAAGAAGTCTCCGGGAAAGGTGCCTTGGGGGCACAATGATGGCAACACAAACACGACACAAGGGGAAGAAGAACGACCACAAGGGCACGGAGGTGCAGAATCAAGTGATTACAATGTCGAAACAAGGGCAGATAGGTGCAGTGTCAATTGATTTTAAAGTGTTTGCCTTGCGGTGTAAACCAGGCTCTTCTTCGCTTAGGGTGAGTGTGTGGCGTGCGTTAATTTTAATTTTTAAACCCTTTTCATTTTGAGAGCAAGAGAAAAAGTGTGTTGCGTAACTGAAAATAAATCTGCAGAGAACAGTATATAATGCTGAAATAACAGAAAAATAATAGCTACTAGTGCATTGATTCAACCCGTCACTCAAAACTAATCTAAACAAGGGCAAAAATCTAGTCAAAACACACTTAAAAAGAGGCCAATAGATATAGGGTCAAGAGGGACAGGGATCTAAAGGATAAAGCTGCTGAAAAGAGGTGCAGATCACAGCCAAGAGGCAGAGGCAAGGTGGCTGGAAAAAAGGAGGAAATCAGTAAAAAGTAGAAGGGGCAAGGAGGAGGCCCTAAAAGTAGATCCAAACAAATCTTTAGGAGGTGATTTGACAGGTAGAAGAGCTGATTAAAAGGGATCTGAAAGGGAGGTAACAGATCTGGAAAAGGGGAGGCTGAAACTCTGAAAAATCAGACACCTGAAGCAGCTAAAACTCTTCCACCAAAAGTGGAGGGTACTGAAGCCCTGGGGGGCTAGGTTCCCACTTAGATGAGCAAAACAGATTAGGAACAAGTCGAAATGGGTTGAAACAGAAGCTGGAAAACCCTGACAGAAGCTTCAGAAAAACCCAGAAAAATTGCAAAAAAACAGCTGAAAAAATGGCAGGTCGCAGGTTTTGACCTGTTTTCAGTGCAGGTCGCAGAAAATAGGTTGAAAAGTGCGACCTGGAGGTCTAGGTCGCAGGTTATGGGCCGAAAAGTGCGACCTGAAGCTCCGGGTGTCTCGGCGGCAGATTTTCAGAAAAGTTGCCGTCTCAGTTGCGGCTGATGTCGGTTACCTGTGCAATAGGGCCAGAAACACGCGGAAGTTAGAAATTTTAATGTTTTAGGGTTTTATGTGAGAAAAACAACATAAAAATAGGAAAAAAACAAAAAGCTGAAAAGAAACCCTAGGGCCTGAAGTAGTTGGATATGCAGGAATATGAAAAACGACAGCGGTCGTAATTTAAAACCCGTGTGGAGTCGCCATTTGTTAGTATGAATCCTTTGTCGAAGTGTATGAAAAAGGACCACTTTAGCTACGCATAACTAATAGCCCTAACAACAAATGTGGCTGCCAATATCTTCAGATCTGCAGTTAGTTGATCAAGAAAAGAGCTGCAAAAAACCAGATCTATGCATAGAAAGACATTAAGCAGTAAAAAGAAGGGTTTGTTCCATATACCAATAGACAAGACAAGAACAATTTCTTAAAGAATTTTTGTATTAAGGGC
This sequence comes from Pinus albicaulis, assembly GCA_034641835.2. Lineage (NCBI taxonomy): Eukaryota > Viridiplantae > Streptophyta > Pinopsida > Pinales > Pinaceae > Pinus > Pinus albicaulis. The sequence goes on along the minus strand of CM076583.1, from coordinate 1,045,617,671 downwards.
ACCTGGGAGGAAAACAAGAAGGCGTATCCAATTCTCCTCAATGGGATGGGTTCTTGGAAGTCCTCAGCACTTCAGATCTAGAATCTCTCTCTCTTGTTGGTGTAGAAAACCCATGCAAAGAATAGAACTCAAAGGGAGCTCACACAACAAATAATGGAAAAATGTGACCAAGTGTATAGATCCAGAGTGATCTAATAGGCAACAAAAGGTGAAGAATGGTAGGAAAAACCCTCCTATTTATAACAAAATATTGGGTCATTCTAGATCTTGGTGCATGATTAAAATAATGTTAACCAAATCTAGATCCACCTTTTATGCAATATTTTATTATATTTGTTGGAGGGAAAAAGTATTTGACTTGGGTCAAATCCCTTTATTTGTTAATAATAAATAAATAAATGATTTATTTATATTTTTAAGGAAGTGGTTGAAGGATAATTAAATAAATAATGATTTATTTAATTATTTGTGGGTGATTTGGTCATATTTAACAAGGAATATTATCTAGATAAGATTTAAATAATTATTCCTAGAAAATAATAAGATAAATAAAGGTTTATCTAATTAATTTCTTTGTTTTTGGGTTAAACATGACTGGGAATAATAATTAAATTATCGTTTAATTAATTATTCCACGAGGAAAATCAAACAAATATAGGTTTGTTTAATATTTCCTTTTGGGGTTTCCTGTTTAGACCATAAACAACCTAGAAAATGTGGTTTATTAAGTTATTTAACATAGTGAAGGCAATTTTACTTAGAGTAAAATCAGTCTTACATGGTGTACTTGGGTCCATCTAATGATAATAGGTTAGATGACCAAAAAATGGTGTAACACCTTCATTAAGTACCAACACCTTATCACTGTCTATTATTGTGGGAATTCTGTGAGCGATAGTGATCACTGTACATCCATGAGACTCTGATTGTATTATTTGTTGAATAATGGTGTCAGTTGCAGTATCCACTGAGGCTGTGGCCTCATCCATTACTAGAATATGGTTGTGCTTTAACAAGGCACGTCCTAAACAAAGAAGCTGGTGTTGGCCCAAATTCCAATTCTCTCCATTTTCTGTCACTGAATTGAACATCACTTGTTAACAAAATTATTCAAGTACACATCCATACATATATGAAAAATAGAAGAAACATAGAGAAACTGATCTAACTTATCAATCCATAACAGATAAAAGAGAAACTGATCTAACTTATCAATCCACATCCGACGACATACTACAACAAATACGAAAATTTCATGTGGGGGTGTTTTAAGACAATATTTAGGAGTGTCATACTACAAAAAATAATACTTGTTTTATCCAGGGAGACCTGAGTGGTGTCTTATATATTGAAAAAGAATGGGATTTATTGTTTGGACTCTATTGGAAAGAATGGGATTTACTGGAAAGGAGTTGATGTTCTGGTTTTCGAGTCATCACATTGGTGGACTCATGACAACGGAGAATCGTAAAGTCGATATTTCACTTTTCCAGTTTATTAACTAAAATATTTTAAAAAGTAGATTGGCTTTTTTGTTAGGACTATTGGAATGACAACTGGATTTAACTTTTCAAGTTTCTATCCTGAGAAAATTTATCATAATCAGATGTGGGATAGGTATTATTTGCTATTATTTCAGGAAATGCATATAAAGTTAGTATTTTATTCCAGGAAAGTCACACTATTAAAAATTATTAATTAGCTGATAGTCTATATTGATAGTGTTTAGAGGGGTAACCTTTTACTCTTCCCAGATTTTTTGGTAATTGCTTTTACTTTTTCTTGATTCTTGACCATCAAAAAATAACCAGAAGGGTAGAGTATACGTTTGGCTAGACTTAACAGTCAAATAATTGCGCTAAAATCATCAATCATCAATTATATTATAGACTCACATTTCTTTGATCACGATTATGTAATTGTTAATCATAATGAAAATGTTAATTTGTGATTGGACAAATGGGACTTGATCTTGCAAGGCAATAGGCTTTACAGAAACATGGATCCAATGCTTCCTTACAGAAAGGGGATGATGACATGGGCAAACTGGATATCTACAAATATCGATCCAAAAATAACGCTGGTCTTCTTTAGCACCACGTCCCCTAAACATTACAGGTATCCTTTGGTTCTACAAAATACAACAGTGTCTAGCATACTGTCTATTATATTAGGTATAGTTAGATATGTATAAAATTTATGGAAATCATGTTGCAGCTCAAGTGAATGGAATGAGCCAAATGGGTGTCTTAAGGCCCACAAAAGTACTACAATCAAGACTGCTAGTGAATTGAGAAACTTCGATTCCTTATTTTTATCCAGAATGAATATTTGCAAATTTATTGAAACTGGACACCCGATTACCTATAAAAATCTGAGATTATTCATCTTTTGAGGTAAATATTCTATCCCACAGTTTTCTATGGTCAAATATGTCAACTGATTCAGCTCTTCAAAGGAATCGAGCAGGCATTTCAAAGCTGGGCAATTTGATATCGTCAACCGCATCATCTGAGTCAATAGTCCAAAGAAGTTGGGTTAATATGCCTCTTTTTCTGGTTCATTTGTGTATGGAGCTCAAATTGATAATTCGTATATGAAGAGACATTCATTAAAATACTTTCCATCTCAATTCAAATTTTAAGCTCAACTCAAAAACTCTAGGAGCTCGATATGTTTTAGGTCTATATATATTGCGGTTATCACACACAAAAGCACTACAACCAAGACTGCTAGTGAATTGAGCAACTTCGATTCCTTATTTTTATCCATAATGAATGTTTGCAAATTTATTGAAATTGTGTATACAATTATTTGCTATAGTTTGTTTACATAACATCTTCTTTATTCCTCTAGCCATAAAAGAAATATGACGTTAAAAACTCAGGGTCATAATCTAGCGTGAGGCTACTTGGTGTCTTAACACATCTCGCTGGTGCCACAATTGAAACGCTTGCCGAAGAGCCACAAGTCCTTCAAGTTCATGAGATAAAGAAGCAAAGATGGCAGCATATCTTTTATATGTGCCTGACTGATTATAAGTATTTTGATGTTTATTAGTATGTTGATGTTTATTTTAAGTACCATCACTTATATTCTGATGAAACTGTTTCAGCATGGCAAAAGCTCTGGGTATCAGACGATCGCCATTCCATTCACTTATTGTCATTTCCTGAAGTGGATATTGTGAGGTTGACAAGAATATTGCTAACAAGAAGTCCCTAGAGCTCTCAGGTTTTTCTGTACAAACTCGATGACTAAGGTGATATTAGTTCTTTTTTTGAGGAAAATGCTTGTGGCCACAGTCTTAATATCTTAGTTAAAATGTCAGTTTTGTATTTTTCAATGCATCTATGAAACGAGTTAAATTTTCAGAGAACACATTCGGTTATAGAGTTGAATGATGCCATTGAGTTAAATGTTTGAGACAATGGTAAGAAAACATTTTCTTTCATTTCCAGGACTGATGGATAAGACAATATGATTTTCAATAGAGAGAATAGAGTTGAATGATGCCATTGAGTTAAATGTTTGGTATTTTCTTTCATTTTCAAGAATGATGGATAAGACAATATGATTTTCAATAGAGAGAAGAAGATTGAAATGTATTTCCTTACCAATGTTAATTTGATGTTTTATTTCTTTGGAGCCCATTCAAAGTTCTCAAATGGTGCTACAGAGGCTAAAGATATTCTGTTGAAAAAGATGGCATATGTATTCACTAAGATTTGTATTGGGTGTTGTGGCAGTTGACCAAGCAATGTTTCTTAGTGAGCCTGTTCGTGCCATATCTGCAATGCCTGTAAATAAAATAGTGGTATTAACACAAGGTAGGAGGAAACATTACTGATTACTAGCAGTAGGTGTAGGATATACACAATTATTGCAAGATTTATTGTTAGCTTTGCATATTATATGCATTTAAGTACTAGCACCATTTAATTTTTGGTTGGTCTTCTGATTTGATCTTTCTTGTTTTGCAGGAAGTATTACTGCATATTATGTAGCTAGAAGTTGATGCCTCATTATTAATTGCAGTAAATGGTAAACATGGAGTACATTTGTTGTCTCAGTGAACTCATTTTTAATTAGTATACAATGGTGTTTTCCTTAAGTTTTAGTGATTCACTTCTTTATTGATTTTTATTTTTGACATTGTTTCCTTTTAAAGCCAATTCATATTATATTAATGCCACATTCTGAAAAATCCTGGATGTTCTTTTGGAACATATTTTACTGAGTTTGTCACTTGTGATATGTTCGTAGGTGGATACTTCTGGGTGGCATTATATGACACCCAACCATGGGGTTGTGTGAGACATACAGAAGCCACCAGGAGGTGCTCTCCAATTCTGATTCGCGTGGATACGGATCATTTGCAGCAAAACTCTATAGTGGAAATCTGGGAGCTGCTAGTTCTGATCTCTGATATTTAACTGATTCGAGGCTGATATTTAACACAGATCTGTGTTATGACAACACTGAAATTAAGTGTAAATTGGGCAATCAACTGTACATTCGAATGCCATATACTTTTTTGCTAACTTTGTTATCAAGGAAGCCAATTCCATGTATAGAAAGGTGTTGAAATGGTGGAGCTAACCACTGGATATGAATTTATTTTTCCAACATTTAATATGATTCAACCTTTTCGATTTATATGTTAGAGATTAAACTCTCTTGTAAGATGGAGAAATATTGTGCATTTTTCTTTTACCTCATAATAGTCATGAAATGAAGTTCCAAATGAGAATCTTGCATGTTCAAATTCAATGACATGAATTTATTTTCAACGAATATATGTGTGATGCTTTATTATTTTCAAGGTTGCTTTCCGGAATTGTTAAGTTTTGGAAAATTGTTTTTTCACTTAGATTTAAAATGACTGTTGTTAGCTTTAAAAAAATGGAATTTATTCTTTTTTTCCATAAAAAACAGAGTTTTAAGGTAATTAAAATCACTATTTGGGAACTTCAAATGTTGAAACCACCTTAAAATAACATTTAAAATGATTTGTTTATTTTTTTTAAAATATTTTTTCATATTGTCTCTAGAGAGACAATAGTTTGAATTATGGACATATAGTCTCTGTAGAGACAATACGTTTTTTTATCTCAGCTATTGTCCATAAATATACAAATGTTATTGTCTCTACAAAAACAAAAATGAAAGTGTCTCTACAGAGACAAATTGTAGACAAATGAAATTGTCTCTAGAGAGACAAATGAAATTGTCTCTTAAAAGACAATAACGCCTATGTCTTTATAGAGACAATAATAATATGTGTTCTATATTGTCTTTATAGAGACAATTGTTTGAGACACTAATTTTGAGACACTAGTTTGAGACACCCGCTTAAAGACAATATTTAAGACGATACACAATTTTATTTTTGTCTCTAATTAAGACAATTCACTAGAAAATTGTCTTAAATATTGTCTTAAAACACCCCCACATGTAGTAGTGTCATTATGCCAATAAGAAACTTTATATTGGAATAAGGTTTTCATAATATGAATGTAACTATTAGTAATTATTAATTAGATGGTAGGGATTTAATTTCATAAAATATTCTTAGAAATATATGTAATTCAAAAGTCTTCTAAATATAATATGCATTTCAAAAATATGACCACATTCACTAACCTAAGTATGGATAATTTTGATAACACATTGACTAACCATTAAGTATGGATGATTTTGATAGATTTCTATATAATGTGATTCATTTTATTAATTTCAATATCACTTCTTCACTCATGTGACATGAGTGGTAAGTGGACTATTCAAAAATCACCCATGTGATATGAGTGCTAAGTGGACTATTCAAATATCATGAAAAATTAGTGAATGATGACTATCTCTTGTAGAAATAGTCATAGATGAATGATTACTTAAAAAATTTGAATCCCAGAAAATAATATGTAATATTGATGAAGTTTGTATTATCATTGTAAGAAGTTGGTTACAAACTAGAGAACTTTGACCAAGTCATTCAAAAGGGTGACACACCCGAAGTTAACATAAGTGGCTTTTGCTGAACAACTAGGACAATAGAAAAATAGGAAATAGTTAATATGATTTCAGGAATATGAACACAACTATTGTTAGGAGTAGTTTAAAAATCTACAAAACAACTTAGAAATTCCAACAAGATTATGAAAAATTCTAATAGAAATTTTTAAACTTCAAGTTTTTAGACGCTCTACGCAACTCTATTCATTATATATATTACTTTGATACGTCATTGCTTCGTGTACATAGTATCAATTATTTTTAATACGTTTTTTATTACATAGATTTTGAGTAGCTCTCTTGGTTGTTATTCGAGTGGTGATTAATTAGTGTTGTGTTTCACATTATATTTTCTTGCTTTTCTTTATACTAGTAGTGGTGGTTAATTACAGTTTTGTTTATAGTGGTGATTAATTAGTTGTGTTTCACATTATATTTTTTTTATTAATTACATTTTGATGTGAAATTAAAGTTTAATGTTTTTTTAGTTAGTTAAATTAATATGGAAATATTTTAATTATTTCATTTTATAAATGGTATTTTTAAAGTCAATTAAAGGTGTAGTTTAATTTATAGATAAATTGGTATTTTCATAATATTGTGTTTTTTTGTTATTTAAAATATATTTTTCAATGTGCGAATGGATTCAATAACCATAAAAACTCTTTGCTCACTTGAATTTTACTAAAAAAAAAAAAAATCTGAGATTTTAATTAAAATTAACAAAAGAAAATCATTTGAAAAAATATCATTTAATTTATAGAGCTATTTTTAATGACTTTCTAAAATTTTGCCACCAAGGAAAAATTGAAGTGAAACTTTGATTTATGTTATTTAAACTGATTTTTTTATTACATATATGAATTTAACAACTTGAAAAAAACTTCCATTATGAAGAGTCTACCCATTAAAATTGTCATAAAGTTTTTTTAAACAAATTAAATAAAAATAAATAAATTTAAAAACTTTTCAAAAAATTCCACTATCCATAATTTATAAATGGAAAAATTCCAGTAAACAAAACTCTTTAATTTATAAGTTGAAAATAAATTAAAAATATAAATGGTTTGACTTTTAATTTTATACGTTTCCATACTACTAGGATAGGGACTGTAATAGGTTTTGGTTAGATAGGATGCTGTTCGAAACTGACTACGTTTCACATTGTAACAAGATTTGGTCAAGCGGAGGTGTTTCACATCTACTCTATAAATTCAACACCAAAAAAGGAAAGCAAACACAATGTGTTGTTGGTTACACTCTCTGGAATTGTTTCCTTCTGGGGTAACTGACATTTATTTTTTCAGTTCTCTCCATGGCTAGATCATATGAAGGAGGAGCAGGCAAAGCGGAGTATGTCGAACCGTCTCCTGCTCCGATTTTAGACTTTGACGAGTTATGTCACTGGTCCTTCTACAGAGCCATCATAGCCGAGTTTGTAGCTACGTTTTTGTTTGTATACATAACAGTGGGTACAATCATCGGTCAAGCAAACCAGAAGAATGCCTGTGCCAGCGTTGGAGCCCTCGGTATTGCATGGGCTGTTGGGGGGATGATTTTTGTACTCGTGTATTGCACCGCTGGGATTTCAGGTTCTCGTTACTTTCTTCCTATTTCTTTCTCGACTAGTTCATATTTTTACAAAATCACCAAGATATCTAAGAAAAAAAAAAGTATGTGTGATTCAAAATTCAATTTTGCGTTGTGCAGGTGGCCATATAAACCCTGCAGTTACGTTTGCTATGCTTGTTGCTCGAAAGGTGTCCTTGAATCGAGCGGTCTTGTACACGCTGGCGCAGTGTGTGGGTGCAATCTGCGGGGCCGGAATGGTGAAATGTTTGCAGAAAACCAACTATTCTAGAGGCGGCGGAGGCGTTAATTCAGTGTCTGCGGGATACACAAAGGACAAAGGGAGCAGCCCTTGGCGCGGAGATAATCGGCACGTTCGTTTTGGTGTACACCGTTTTCTCTGCAACCGATCCCAAGCGCAACGCACGCGACTCTCACGTCCCTGTACAAATATTCCACCCATCAATATATTATATGTAAGATTTATAGGGTTTTGGTTTTAATCATTCACCAATGGAAATTATTAATGTGTGAAGTGCTTTATGTAGGTTTTGGCTCCGCTTCCAATTGGGTTTGCTGTAATCATGGTTCATTGTGCAACCATTCCTATCACAGGCACGGGCATCAACCCTGCAAGGAGCTTTGGGGCAGCTGTGATTTACGACCACAATAAATCTTGGGACGACCAAGTAACAAAAATATGTTTATGATTCTTTGTTGTGTTTTATTATCTCAATCGAGTCTATGACTGAGAAAAGTACTTAATTCTTTAATTCTTTGGATTAATCTATGCACTGCAGTGGATATTCTGGGTTGGTCCGTTTATTGGAGCTGCGATAGCTGCTGCATACCACCAATGCGTTCTAAGGGCCAGCAGTTTAAAGCCCTCGGAATCCTGCCATGGCCAGTCTACTACAGTCACCAGCACGTTCTAAAGGCGATCACTTTCGAGCCCTCCGGATCTTGCCCTGGCCACTCCACTACGCCCACGAGAGCGTTCGAAGCGCGAGAAGCTTCGACCCGGAGGCACTTGATTGTGGCTACAAAAATATAGGATGAAAACTCGCGTTATATCCTTCATAAATTCGGTCGTCCTGTCTCTCACTTTAATGTCTATGATCTGCTGAAAGCCCTTATTTACCAGGTAAAACTTAAGCTCTTAAGAGACTTTCTACGTGAGAGATATGGACTTCCAGTCTTTACATTTATTTGTATGTCTGTCTGTATTGTCTCCATGAAAGGGTGAAACTTATATATGTATTTTTGCAATGGATGGACATCATTGTTATATTAAATCGTGCGTTTCACTAGATACATTTATTATGCCGTAAGGCGTTCATATAATTACCTAATTGTACTTAAAAACTATTACATGTTTTTTTAATTTATAATCATAAATAAATTTCAGGATGTCAAATTTACTTAACTTTTTATTCTGAAATTTTAAACAAAGTTTTTCACTACAAAATTTTAGCTTTTATAATTTTTTAAAATTTTTCAATTCAAACAAAACTTACAAAAGAAAAAACCCATTTAGTCCTTATTGTAGATTATAGTTTTACAAAAAAGGCACTATGTGATTAACAATAGAGTAAGTTGACATAACCCTAAGAGGTTCTTTTACAAGTTTTATCATAACCTTTCCCTTCATCCAATATATATTGTAGAGTCTTCTCAAGGGAGAGTGTATTCTAGTTTATAACCTGATCCACAATCAAAGAAAATGGCTAGGTATTTCACAAAGTATTAGTTTGTAACTTGATCCACAATAATAATAAAAATGACGAGGGATGTCACAAGCTATCATTCACATAGTGATCTATTGATGTTCTCACTGAAATGGATCCTATTAGATGCATGGTGGCCAGAGACACTAAAAATTCAAAATAGATATTTGTTATGGCATCCATATTCTCAACAAACCATCCAAATTTTCCATCTTATACAACAATTTCTAACAATAAACTCTCAATTTACTCTCCAATTTTTGAAACCCCCACCCATGTTGGGAAATAGAGTGTAAAATTAAATGTTTCTGTGGTTTTTTTAAAGGGTTCATAACACAACAGACGATGAGAAAGTCAATAGTGTGGTATAATAACTTATTTTTAAATCATTGTGACAAACAAAACATCACATTAGCTCACAAAATATATCTAATGCTTTAAGGATATGAGACAATAACAATGTTTTGAATCATGATAACTAGGTGAGAACCAAAAATAAGTTTTAGACGGAAGAAAAAAAATCACAACAACTCACATAATATATCCAAGGTTGCAATGAACCCCACACATAGTGATGGACATCATGGAAATTTTAGTGAACATAGAAAACCACCCTAAAAATTCTATACTCTTTGATCAATTTAGAATAACCTAAGATGTCTAGATTGGATGTCGAGGTGGGTGGTACAATAATTGAGGATGATAAGGAATAAGGGAATTTAGATACTCTATCCTTCCACCAAAGCTATAAAAAGTGAGACTTGTAGATTATAGCTTTACAAAATTGACACTATGTGAATAAGAATAAGTTACAAACATTAGGTATTTTAAAAGGTATTTAAAAAGTAATAAGATGAAGGTACACGAGGGTCATGGTAATTAATGTGACTCTTTGTACTATTTTTATGGTTAAATGTGTTTTCATATTTTTATTTAAAATAGTAATTTATATTTGTATTTTTTTAAATGAATATTGCTAAATGTGTAATTGAGTAAAAAGTATTAAATTGATATTCTAATTTTCAAGATATTTATTTAAAAAATTCAAAGTATGGTGAGTTTAATTTTATTAAGCTTTGAGTCTAAATGTGTAGAGAATGAATCTATCTCAAGTCCCAAACAAGATTCTCATGTCCCAAACAAGATTCTTCTCTCTTCTTATGCTAGATCTCACCTTTACACTCCTCTCCTCCTCCCTACACAAATTTAAACTATGAGGCATAAGGCAGTTGTTGCATATAGGAAAATTTAGATATGATAAGAGAAATGTGATACTCCATTCTTTTTTTCTCTACAAATGTAATGGTAAGTGTGCACTAAATGTTGACAATTTCATAGTTAATGTAATATAAGCTACATGCAAAATTGCAGTCTTGTATACAAGATCAAGAAAGCTATTCCAAGTATCCAACACCATAGAGCAAGACATGTTCACCAATTCAATAGTTGCTTCCAAATATCTCTTAGTGATTTCTCAATAAACTTGTTTTACTACTCTTGAACTGATGAAAGTCATCATTGTTTCATATAGGAGCATTTAGTTCTAATAAGAAAATTGTGATACTTTATATTATCCCTTTTTAGTTTTTTAATGATTCAATTAAGATTAACATTTGTATGTTGTTATGAGGAGATTTTTTTTTCCATGTCAGTTACCTTTTATAACTCTAGGAGGTTCTTAATATTTCCTTTGTTTTTAATAAATGGAACTCAATTATATATTTAAAAATATGATTAGGTAAGAGAATTTTAGGATTATAATTTTTTTTCCAAGCTGACAATGTGAATGTTTATTTAAAGTTGGCTCACATGTTCAATACTTCCCCATGGGGTTTGAAGATAATAGGTAATGGAAATTCAAATACATATCAAAGAAATCATTTATACATCAAAACATTTCTTTGGCATTCAATTCTTTATTAATAAAGTTTTTTTTAATTAGTAGGGAGTACAATAATTTTGTAATCAAATAATAGGAGAAAACATATTCACAATATAATTTATTTGAATAAATAGATGTGTGTAAAATAGTTTAATAAGAAACTAGATTTATAATTTTAAAATATAAAACTATAACTTAAAATTGCGAAATTACTTTGTATTTTTTGGAGTTAAGAAAATAAACCATAACATAAATAACAATCTCTCCTTCAAAATATGTTTCCATATTAAAAGGCATTCAATTTCTTATATACCAAGACTATTGTTATTCATATACAATATAAAATTTATGACAAGCATGAAATTAACGCTCAAATATGTAGATGAAATTGGAGTAAACTCTATTTCTGTTAATAAATATTCTCTTTATTTACATATATGCTAGATAGATTGTACTTGAATGTATTTAAATTATTTTATATGAGTTACATGCTCATTTCATGCTTGTTTCAGAGGATTATTAATCACTAAAGGATTTTCACCCCCAATTTCCTATTTCAATAACTATAACAAAAGTTTTATATATGTGAACATATTATGTTGGTTTATATATACGTTTTCACCCACAATTTCTTATTTCAATATCTATAACAAAATTTTATGGTTGATAACTCTTGTCATCAATATCTTTAAAACCTCCACGATTTGATTCCATGGAAGAAAAAAATGCCTTTCATTCCCTCACAGTGGCTCCTTATCTGCAACAACTTATTTCCTCTAGACTACTCTTTCTTATGCTATTTCCTTAAGCCGTTTCTTTTGCAACATGTGGTGCAATTGCTGGTATATGTTTGTCTATATCTACTCTTATTCTACTCAAAAGTATTTACTAACTAGCAATTGTCTAAAAGTGTTTATGAGATTTGTTAATTTGGAAAAGTTGTATGATGACTTCCTTTCTAGACATATATGTTATATGTTTTATATTTTTGAAAGTAGCAAGGTTAATCTTATCAAATTCTAGATTTGTTTTGGTTTATATTTTTAATTAAAACTAACAATTACCCACATCCCAATTGAAAACTATAAAAATCATATTTATGTTTATTTTAATGTTTATACATTTTAATTTCAAATAAAATTATTGTTTAGTAGTGTTATAAAATATTTTCTTTTATATAAAATAATATATATGTTAATTATTTTTATTTAAAAGAATTTTTTTTCTTTGTCTATCTTATAACTTTCATCATAAAATATAAGTTTTATATTATAATAAATATAAAATATATTTTAAAAAAATTATTTAAATATTATTATTCTAAAAATTTTTACCCAAATTTTATCTTAACTTCTTTACCACCCCCTTTCAAAAAAGATTTTAAATAACCAATCATATTAAACCAAATCTAAAATAAAAAATATTACCAAAATTTTACAATAATTTCATCATCACTATATGTAAAACAAATATGAAAACAACAAAAAATTATGACTCAAATCTCAAATTCCCTAGTTACATACCTAGAAATCAAACAAAAAAGACAAGTATTAAAGCGATTGTTCTAAACAGTTTTACCCACTTTTTCTGGTAAGCACTCTCATCTACCCACTTTTTCTTCTAAACATGGTCATCTTTTTCTTGGAATTGGTAGGTACAGAAAATATTGGTTGTCATTGAGAAATTTCTAGCCCATGGTAGCCCATGGCGTATTCATAATTTTCTTTTTGGTTATTAAGTTTATTGTTTTTTAGTGTGTATTTTTTTCTTCATAGCCCAATCTATCAAGACATTTGGTAGCTTTGGGAAGTATTTAATGTTGTCACAAATTTCTAAATCATATTTTTTAATTAGTTTTTACTACATATAGATTCTTACTTTTCAATTACTCAACAAAGACTAACATGAATGACTAAATAAAATAGATATAAGAGGTTTATTTTCATAGAAAATATTAAACTAATTTTCAGATTTCATACCATATACCTCACAATTTATAAATCAATTTAAGAAACAAGACTATATTATGGTTAGAAAACCATAATAAGAGAACTCAGAGATATATTGGTTTTCATATAATTCTTTGACATAACCATTGTAAAATAGTATAAAATATTGGGTAGTCTAAACCAGCCATGGTTTTCTGGTCTGTATGCATGGACCTGTCTTCTTCTCATCTGTATTCATTATTTTTTCATTCTTTTAAACAAAAAGGGTAAGACTCCCCAAATTTTTAGATTAGCCAAAAATGATAGTAGTTGTGAATGCATTTTAACACGAGAAACTCATACCATCTCCATATGAGCTTTTTCCTTCTCTTTCCCTCTCCCAAAAGGTGCCAAAACGTGGCTCCTCCATATGCTCTTCCTTGCTAGCAGAGGCATATATTTGTTTATAATTCGCATCAAACAAATTATCTCTCTCACCCACACGGAAATGCTCCTCCTTTCTAGCAGAAGCATATATTTGTTTATAAATCGCATCAAACAAATTATCTCTCTCACTCATACCGAATCATGAGTCTTTGCACGATTTTCCAAACTTTGCAAAGAGAACTGACTATTTCAATGAGCTACTTAGGTCGTTCTCTAACCAGCTTAGCACAAATGAAAGTTGGCCTTCCTCAATTGTTCAAGCAAGTCTTTATGGTTCAAATCACAATTCAATATATCAGTGCAATCTCTACATCATAGTACACTAAGGAACATGTTACTATAATAATGCACTACGTGCCTGTAAAATTACGTGAATGAATGTAAAAATTAATCGATGCAAAGGATGGATTATTGCAATGAATTTTAGTGAAAATTTACTATTCAAACTTTTTAGTGCTATCCTTCACTACGAAAATATTTGTTCTTCTTGGTTCTTCCTTTAACATCTGGTACATCCAAATACTTGCATTTAAAAGATAGATTTAAGTGTGCGAAATAGATTTAGAAATCATCATGTTGTAAACAAAATTGCAGGTTAGCTTTTACAAATTGTTAACATACCTTCGATGCAAATGCCACCGCAACAACAAAGAAGAATGAATCACGCGTCATAAAAGAATTTATGTTGTAAGTTTATTATAATCATGTGAAAATTTGAAAACCGAAATAATGAATGGGTAGATACCAACATGAAACTACTACAAGAAAAGCTATGTTAAACAAATAGAGTAATTTATTAAATACATAGATATGATAAATTAAAAAAAAAAACCAACAATGGTAATCTGAGCACTCTTGCAAATTGAAACTCCATTATAGATGCTTGGGAAATGTTTCCATGGAAATATGGGAAACTTCACATGGAACGTTGTCTAAATTAAAATAAATTTTAATCAATTCACAATGAGAGGGAATCAAGATACATTATAACAAGATGATGCAGTAATTCCTTGGGGTAATAAATTACGATAAAAATAATGATACAATTCACTAATAAGATTTTTTAATTTAGTTCAGCGATCTCCCTTAGAGATTGGATATGATTTTAGAGTGGGTATGACTTGGAAGAGGACAAGTCTCAACACAACCATGTAGGTCTTATGCACGAAGGCAACAAATTCCCAAGACATGAAGAGAAAGTGGGTACCCAATAACTATGGATTTGCATTTGCACCTTATGTATGTGGAAACCTTATAAGACCATTTCATCTTTAAAATTCATCTTTATGGCCATCTAGAAACCTGTGAGGTATACCTACTCTAACTCAAAACTCTTTACTTCTTACTTTCCACATCTTGATGATTCCAATCATAAGCGACATCAAAAACAAAACTCCAATATCACATTAGCTAGGCTGCATAGATTTAATAAACAAAACTAACGGATGTGAACAATTGCATTACATAATGCTTTTTAACCTTGGATTTAGAAGAATTAACATATGATAGCCATGTTGATATTGAGCTTTTTCATTGTACTTAGAAGCTATTGTCTTGAGGGGTCCTAACCTAGGTTCAGAGTTAGCGCCTAACCAACAAAACCTTCTTACTATTGGCCCTTTCAGCAATGACCTACTTGCAGAGGCCAAAGTCTCACCTGAAGAAGTATGGAGGGGTGTTGGAACAAGGTTTCCACACACTGAGAGAAAATTAAAAGAAGAGGGCATCCAAAGATCTATCTTATTAAATAGACTATATTGTGTACCACAAAGCCTAACCAAAAACCCTAGGTCAACTAACACATATTAATCATGTGCGCACAAACACTAGATCTGCAATCCCTTTAACTTTTCTAACAATCTGATATTCAACCTTTACAACAATAGATCTATGCAATTATTATTCACATCAACAGTAAAAACAAGTACGCAACCCAATCCAATCACAGATACTATAAATCATGTGCAGGAAGCATATATCAGACACAGAAACAAAACATAGAAGTGAATCATAGATGTGTTCGGTACATAAAATTACCAAAACAGATATTTATTCATTAGTCTTTCACGAAAACCTTTTACAATTCATAGAAACCCTTACAGTTCTTTAGATCTACCCACGCACACAACCAATAGGGTCCGCACAAAACCAGACTAAGGTCTCTGCGCACATAGCCAACATGAGCCTTTCAGTCACAAAAAACTTACAACAAGTTCACTTCAGAGTTATATCATCAATCTGTCCATTAACTTTCATAATAAATGACTTATCCGACTTGGTCTAGACTTTTATTTATACCTTTGTGTGTGCTGATACTATGGTCCTCAAACTGTGGCTTGCGGCCACTAGTTTACCCATTGACCCAATTACAACTCATGAAGGGACACTTACCCACCCTAAAGCCCCTTGACTCTTCATTTATTCACGCGCACTACTCAAAATTAACAAAGATACTAACATTTAGCCCAAAATTGTAGTCCTAAGGGACCCAACTCCAACAATTCCCCAAAACAATCTTGTGACTTGTCCTGAGTCATAGAGGCGTTGGGGTCTTTATCTTCGTCTTTAGCTCTTCAATGGTAGTGGTGACGGGTGCAAGGAATCCCATGCTCTGATCATCAATGCTTTGAGCCTCGTCCACGAACTTCTGCGATGTAAGCACGAAAAAATTTAAGGATGAAAAATTATCTTGAAATTTAAAATCATTGGTGAATCTCACTAGTCTCTAATATTCAATCTATAAAATGTTTATTGATGTATTTGTAAAATTATTCAAATTGATAATGATTTTATATATACTCTCTATATAATTTTGGCGATTTTATAGGTAAAATAATTTTATATTATAAAATTTGGGCGAATAATTTTTATAAAAAAATGGAAATTGGAGAATCTTTTTTTGGAAAAATCATGGAAAATTAGCCCACCTGCGAATATTAGCCCCTAAAATTTTCAATGGATGTAATTCCTTTCGCTACAAGACCAATGATCCATTGTGTGTGGCTGGGGGTCTTCACGGAAGCATCTATATCACATGATAACTTCATTGCCTCATGAGCCCATGACTTCATATGTGTGGTGGGGATGTTCTTCTTAAGGCATAGATCTTCAATTTCGTCGAGAAACACATGAATTGTCTACAAACAAGTCATTGACTAAGCAGGCACAAGTGTTGGCAGCACCTCCTAAATCTCATAAAAGGTTTGTTCTTTTGCGCGCAAATACTGTGAAATTTTTTGGATAAGGGGGTTTGTCTACACTGAATTCCATAGTCCCATAGATGTATCGAGGAGTTCGGTTCCCTTGTAAACTTTTGTTGCAATGATAGATGATGCTTTTCCTAGTGCAGCGCACTGGATTCGTACTTCAATCAGTGTCTCTGGCTGGAGCTTTGCCTATAATTTTGCAATTTGTTGTTCAAAATCAGCCTTCACTGCTTGGAATTCTGAGTGGGAGGCCTTCAAGGTGGCCACTAATCCTTCGACCTTGTCCTGAGGTGCAACAGAGGGAGGGATGGAAACCTTAGGAAGGTCACCACAGAGGCGATCAATAAGGCTTTATAACTCTCCGTGTTGGGCCACCACTGCTTTCTAAGCTGTTTTAACCTGCAGAGACTCTTGTGTTCGAGATGCAACTTTCTGCTCTACCTCTATGAGCTGTTGTTGCATGCATACCTCTCGACACTACAACTTGTTTGTGATAATTGTCTGGATGGCGTTCAACTTACCAATGGGAAGCATTTTTAAGTCATTACCTGCGTGCGCAAATCGGGCTGCTCTAAAGTAACCACAACTCTAGCAAATAGGAATATGTGGTTATCTATTGTGATGATGACCATGCTAGTACTCACGCTCACTTGATCCGGTCTCACCTGAGAAATGATCACTTGAATGTTGTCTGTGTTGAGTTTAAATACCTGCAACCTGGCCTGCATTGCCTGTACCACAACTTTATATTTCTCCTCTAGTGCAGTCCAACGGTCTTCAGATGTAGAGGTGGCCACATCTGCAATTTTATCCAGGTCATCATCTGTGAGGGTGACATCTTTTACGCCTCCTGTCTTCGATCCTTTTCTTTTCTTGCATGTACCCTTGGGAGTCTCAACTCCACGCTTCGTGCCTCTCGGGGACTCAACTTCAGTAGCATCCTTTCCATCTACGCCACCAAGATCTACCTCCACCTCAAGTTCCTTCTCCACATCTTTCTTTGCTTATTTCTCAGCTTATTTCTCAGCTCCTTTGTCTTTGGCAGCATCTGTTGTCTCTTTTCTAGATGTTGAGGCTATGACAAGCTTTGTGGAGCCTAGCTTAGTCTTCCATACAGTTGGCCAAGTCATAATGACCTATTCAATCTCGGCCTCTGTCACCATGTAGGGCAGGTTGTACCATACCCTATCCTTGTGCGTGTGTATCTACATGTTATGTATTGACACCTAAAATTTTTGAATGACCTTATTCTTGTCATATGCAGCTGGGGACAACCAGGGGTGTGAGTGGATTGTTGCAGCCAACGCACCTTCGAGTAAGACCCAAAATATCTTATTCTCCATGACACGCTTAGGTTTTGTAGAATCCCATAGGTTGGTGTAGCACACCCCTTCAAATACACCAGGCTCCAATATTGTGAGGACTGTAGTCTTTGGTGTATCCCATGCAACCAGAGCAATGAATACGAGAAACCATGAATAGAAAAAAAAATCCCTTCCTCGTGCACCTCACACACATTCTCCAGGAATTTAGTGCACGGGAAGTCAGACCAATTATAACTTGCACCCTTCTTTCACTGCCCTACCAATGTGATGACATATTTTGGGACCACCTTAGGACAATACGTGTGCATTATTTTACACCCCAACACTAAGGTCCCAAGGCGTAACGTTGGATCATCAATCTGCTGCACCAAGAAGCCCCTAGTATCACGTCCCACCTTATAATCGGCTTTCACCTTTGCGGTGAATTTTTGCTCCTGCCTCTTCCTGTAATTCGCCATAGGGTGACGTACCTTCTTCGACAGGCTAGTGGTCTGGTGGATCAGTGCATCATATATGGGAATTCCATTTTGAATCCACAAACACCCATTCTGCACCAACACTAGTAGTTGGAAAACACCCATAGCCATGATGGGATATTTTTCGAAGTGGGGAATCCTCAACAGGATGAAAATTCAGCCATTTCTTAAGTCGCTTGCCTAAGGCATGGGCTTGAATTACACCACTCCACCATACAAAACACGTTCAAGATAATACTTTGGCACAAATTCCCAGAAAGTATTTTCATTGGCCACATCATAGTCATCAAACTTGACAGAAGGGATCTTTCTGAACATCTCTCCCTCCAATGTGACCACCTCACAGATCAATGGCATATGCTGGTAGTCATGCACCGTATCCACATCCTTTTGGGCTTTAACAAAATGTCTATGTGGCTTCACATACTTTGGGAGCCACAATATAGGCTCAACAAAGAGCACACACTCGTCAGTCGATGTCATAGGCATCTTTGTTGGGTTACCCATAGGGGATCTATCCTTTGATGCCTGACGCGAGGATGTAATCTGCCTGGGATATTTATGCGACTTTGATGATGACCCCTTTGTCACCTTACCATTTCCATTGGCAGGTGTCGATGCAACTTCATGCACTTCATGGATAACTTCATGAACTTCTTCAGAGCCTCGGTCAGTAGACATCGTAATCGACACAAATTATTCCTCACACTACGCACTCTCGGCAACGGGGTTGGTGGCTGTCATCCTGGGCTTCAATATAAACTTTGGATTGCTTACTTTGGGTTGGCGAGTCTCATGGGCAGACATACAACACACACTAATAATATAGAGCACAATTTACTCAAACAACAAAGGAATAGAATGCGACGCGCTTCATTACTTTTATAGTTGATCCATGGTAAAAATGGTCAGAACTTCATTAATGGCATCTTATCCCTGTAAAAATGGTCAAAAATATTGTAAGCTCTCTTCATTAGTTGTAGAAAATTTGCTCCATCCAATGGTAAAATCGAATTTTCACTTAGAGCCACTATTCCAATGACTAGTTTATCCCACCACACACAACCTCTGCCCTCATGTCGCACCTGCCTATGTATTACCTCCATGCAACACCCACACAATTGGATTCCTTTTCTCTGGCCATATAGACATTTTATAGGCATAGGGTTATCCCCATATGGCTTCAATCGGCTTCCATTGATGTATTGTGGGAGAATCTAATCGTGCAACATGGAAAATCACACCACACCTCCATTAGTGATCTCCTTCACAATATACAGCCCCAACCAATGCTTTCTAAACTTCCCTGGGTGGAACACAAAATGAATGTCATACAATAAAAACAGATCTTCTCCCTTGAATTCCTTCTTCTGGATGTGCCTATCATGTCAGGCCTTCTCGCGTGCCTTCTGTACTTGATGATTAAAGTTGGAAATAAACCGATCATCCTCTAATGAAACCAATTGTGACAAATGTTCCTATATGATGTCCGGTTCAGCCATATTAGTTAGTGTTGTGATGCGTAAGCTTTGAACGATATATTACATCAGAATGATGGCTTCTTTGCCATAAACCATCCTGAATGGTGTTTTACGAGTCAAATTCTTGCATGTGGTCCGATAACACCATAAGACAAAAGGTATGCACACGTCCAAATCATTCTAATTCACATTGGAGATCTTTGTAAGCGCATTATCCATGATTTTTTTAAAGGATTCTATTACACCATTTTCCTAAGGGTGATAGGGAGTACTCTTATGATGATGCATGTATAATTATTCTCTCAGAGCTTCAATAGTCTCATTAACAAAGTGTGTACCCCAATGACTCATCAATATCTTTGGGCAAACAAATCTAGTCAAGATATTTTCAAAAATAAATTGCGCAGTCGTGTTCATAGTACAATATTTTACTAGGTTAGCTTCTTCTCATCAGGTTACATAGTCTATTGTAGTGATGATGTAGCGCACATCGATCTTCTTTCCAAGAGGACTAATAGGGCCAACAAAATCTATGGCCTATTTATCAAAAGATTTTAGAGCCATCTAAGGTTGCAATGGCATCTCATCCTTACGCGATGGCTTCCATGTTCTTTGGCATGCATCACATGCTTGAAAACATGCATGTGCATTACCGTGTAGTTTGGACCACCATAATCCAGCACACAAAACCTTTTGTGCAATATTTTCACTGCATAGTGGCTTTCTACTAGTCCCCCATGAGTTTCAATCAATATGTCTTTTCTTTCATGTTCTAAAACATACCTTCTTAAAACTTCATCCACAGCCAACTTGTACAGTTGTCCAGAAATCAATGTAAATTCATATGTGTGCGAAACCAACTCCTTCTTTTGTTGCACTCAATATTCACCAGGTGCACTACCAGTATTCATAAAGTGAATGATATATGGAAAGTGTTCATCGACCAATTTAATGGAAAAGAGCTGCGCATCAGACAATCCATACTCCAGACTGGTCGGTTCTTCCCCATTCTCAATGCCTCATAAGTGATTAGGTCCAAAATTCAATCTACTAGGCTTAACAATTATTTCAAAATCATATTCTTGGAATAGCAGTAGCCATCTATGTAATATCCCAAAGGGGAGAATGCAGTAATAAAAAAACACAATATTTGAAACAATAGATTACATACACATAAGTTATGATCAAAACAGATATAGATATAATAACTGAGCCATTTTATTATGTGGAGATGAATAATAGATACAATAGTGCATAAAATAGAAGTGCTCAAGCCAAGAAAGTGGCCTAGAATGACCCTGAAATCGTGCCAAAGCAGGCACTGTATAACTGGAGCTGCTGGAAGTTATATACTACATTTTCACTTCAGCTGATGGTGATATTAAATCTGCTGACTAAAAGGTAAAATTCAAGTCTATGGTTCTTTGGAGCTCTGATGATGCCAATATTACAGATCTGGGCACTATGATGGAAACCAAAGATAACCCAGAAAGGAAATCCAGATCTAAGAATATCAGACATTCACCCTCCTAGGGTTTGATCCCTCGACTGCTGGGTTTATGCAGATATGAAGAAAAATTTGAAGTAATATGGTTGAAATGTGTTAGAGATCAAATCTATGCTTTGAGGGTTGATCCCTCCTTCAGATCTTTAAGCTAGAAGCTTGAGATCTGGCTTCTTCTTCCTCCTCTCAAGATCACAACTGCTACATACACATAAGCTGAAAAAATTGTACTGCATGGGAAGGAGAGTCTGATTCCTACTACAAAGTATGTCTAATCATATCAAGAATGATGGAACTAATAAGTACAATGTGAGGGGAAGACCCCTCATGGGAGTTCCAGCTGAATTATTGGAAACTTCCCTCCTCTAATGGATCTATAAGACTGGACTGCGCAATCCTTAATGGGACTGGTGTTGCATGGAGGTGTAAAATATTTGGCCTGATGCCTCATACATATCTGAAGTGTTGTAATTCTTGTCTTGAAGTATAAAGTGAAAGGATAAACCCTCCACTGGTTCCTCAATTGAAATACTAAAGGACAACCTCCTCCTCTCAAACCCTGATGCAGAAATGCGTTATTTCTAAAGATGTATGGGCTGCAGAAAGTAGGAACAATGTGGCACTAATGCCTGATGATGAATGGAAGCTCAGAATAACCTTTCCATAGTAGGAACTTGAAGCCCCCCATGGGTAATGGTGGGATTCCGGCTCGGGAATACCCTGTGCTAAAAAACACTGTAGATTTAGCTAAAAAGCATAAGCGTGCATAGAAATGTCAAATGACAGATCTAGATCTAAACAGATCAATACTCAATAATAAAAAAGGTTTCCTCTAATTCTCGCTTCATATTCATTATATAGTTTGTGACCCTTCCCATGCCTTGGCCCACCTCATAACTCTGTTGCACATGTGGACATAAGTCTCCATGTTGATTGCACTGTCTCTCCTTGATCTCCATGATCGCTGCATATAATTTTCACCCTCTCCATCATGTGTGCACTAATGCACCACTTCCTTCATCAGCTCATCATTTATTTCTCTATGATATTACTTTTAATTCACCATGATCTCAGTTGACTCACTCATATCCCCATATTCTTTCTTATTAATGATGTTTGATACCCCCTCGTAATTCATTACTAATCTTTTCCACTATTCCATGATGTAGGTTTATGAGATAATTAACCATGTTCACACTCTTAGGAGTGGTTTTATTCATCTCAAGGGGTTATGGGTCCCTCCACCCATTTATTTATTTAGTTAAGAAAAATAAGTAAGAACTCTAATACCCCAATAAATAGATGTAAAATTTGGAATATTACAGTCCTCCCAACCAAAATGTTGCTTGTCCTCAAGAAATTGCAAAAGTAGATGCCCCAGCAATTTATCCCCCTCCAAATGGAATCCACATAAGGAAGGCCTCCCCATTTGGTGCAATGTGTTATGCATGCCCATCTCCAAAGTTTCCTCTCTAGAATGTTTAGAGTGACCTCGAATTGTGTAGTTAGATGCCTCTCGTCTTCAATGGAGTTCCAAGTGTCAACCACATGATGTCCAACATCATCATCAATACATGAGATACATGAAATGAAGTGGTTCTCCTCACAAAAGGAAAACCCCAAGTCACAAAATATTTCTCCATTCCGTGCTTCATGAAGTAGACTATGTCTCTCCATGCTTTCATCTTTAGCCCTGTTGGCTTTGTTGGATCCAAGCATCATCCCAACATTGTGCGAAATAATAAGTAGAGACATATGGGTAGACATGAAATATGTCAAACCATATTCTCCCAATAGAATCCATTGTAGCAAAGCTTCTTGCTACCACACCATACCATCATCATACCAAGTGGGTTGGCCATACTCTTTCAAGAGGAGCCAACGCAACAATGCATCTTGTTGCCCCACCACATTATCATCATACCAAGTATGGTATCCATACTCTCCCAATAAGAGCCATCAGAGGAATGCATATTTCTTCCATCCTCCAACACTACCATGTAAAGCAGGGGAGTATGTCAAGCCAAACTCTCCCAAGAGTAACCAAAGCAACAAGATCTTTTGCTGCCTCTTCACATCATCATGTGAATCATGGAGCAACAACAACATACTAAATGGCATATGGAATGTCATATCATCCCAATACAAACAAACTCCATCATTACACATCATGAGAGTGTTATGCCATATTCCAAACAATACAAAACACATGGAAATGGGAGATGTCATGTGATGGACAAACTGTGTCTACAAAAACCAATGTAACCATGTCTTCTTTTGCCGCATTATGCCATTGATATTCAAGGCATGATTCAAAGAAATATGAACCATTGGGTAGTAACCATACTCACCCAAGAGAAACTAGCATATCCATGCCTCCTCCTTCATTACATCAGTGTTGTGCAAGGCATGGATCATGGAAATGTGCGATTTTTTGTAGTAATGATACTCACCCAAGAGCAACCAGCGCAACCAAGATTCTTGTCGGTCTATCTCATAGTTCTGCTAGTGGTCTTGCAACCTCTTTCTCCACATCAACATCCACTCATCCCAATGTGGATGATGGATCTCATTATTAATAAACTTTGTATCCTCCCATTATAGGACACCAACCTCCTCAAACAATTGAAGATATTTTCACTCCATGATATTTTCATCTAACTCTCAATTGCTTCATGAATGAAGGTACCATTGGAATGTTCCAACAATGAATGGGTCCTCTTCTCATCACTACTGCTTATTGACAGTGTTGTGTTTGTTGTCTCAAGGCAAGGCACAAGGCTAAATTCATAGCCAGATATTGTACATAGGATTATGCTCATCCCATCTTCTGAAATTCCACACTTAAACTAAAAGGGTTGAGTGTAGCTCAAAAATGGAAAATTAGGATAGATATTCATCTCTTCCTTGATTAGATTAAGGGTCCTCTACGTAGTGATAGATAGCTTCCTCAAATCATCATGTTTCTCTACTCCTTGGTTATACAATTGCCTTGATGACATGTCCCCGCAAGCTTTAATAAGAGGTACTGAAACAATATGGGATGGAAAATATTTCAAAACTTGGATCAACTAATGTTTGGGAACTTCTTGCAGGGCCACAAGAGCTCCTTCAACCAGTGCAATGGCCTCTCCAACTGCTGGTAAGAGTGATGGTTACTCCTATATCAATGTACCTACACTGGAATCTGCCTCTTCTTCCTCATGCATCTCTTGAATCATGCATGGGATTGTACATTTCAAGAGCTTAAGACCACCTTGCTGAGATGCAAGTGTCTCTCCTCCTGATACAAGTACTTTTGTAGCTGGTGGTGAATGTAGTGACTCTTTTTCTAGAGTGACAAGGATGACACTCTCCCTTGACTTCTCAGGAAATGACTCTTTGTGAAATGTCTCTGGTTTTCTTCTATCAATCTCCTTTCATATCCTTTTAAAGAAGTCTGAATATTTAGTCACTTTTGCATGCTCCATGTGACCGAACCACCATTCATTTGCCTCACCTTGAAGGTGAAGAGCTTCTGTCTGAACAACCTCTTTCTCAGCTATAGGATATAGCCTGAAGAATGCAACTAACTCTTTACTCAAGGCCTATGCAGTGCTTGAGTAAGATCTATAAAATGTAGGAAAATAGAATCTATTGTTCCTCTTCCTTCTATTGCTGTTGTAGGATCTTCATTCTTCCTTGAGTTTGAAAAACTGTCGAAGAGTTAGATTCTCCTTGAATGCTCTAGAATGTGCTTTGTACTCTTGACGACATAAACTTAGAGTCTCATGAGTTTCAGGCTCTGGATTTCTTCTATCTCCATACCATTCACTTTCCTCTTCAAAGAAAGTGGGCATAGTAGATATTTGAGGAGCTCTATGCTTCTCCAATATTCTTTGCTGGCGAAAAGAAGTACCGGAACCTTATTCATTCTGAAACCTTCTTTATTTATTTATTTCATTGATCTCCTTGGAGATATCCTT
The DNA here is from genome assembly GCA_034641835.2 of Pinus albicaulis. Taxonomy (NCBI): domain Eukaryota; kingdom Viridiplantae; phylum Streptophyta; class Pinopsida; order Pinales; family Pinaceae; genus Pinus; species Pinus albicaulis. Next base: position 1,045,592,146 of record CM076583.1, on the reverse strand, counting down.
GATATTTCTAAATAAATGTGCAGAAAAAACTAATCCCTCCATTATTTACAGATCTCTACTATCTGCTTTTCATATGTTGTCAAGAATGTCCATAAGCTGAGCCAAATATCATGCTCTGATACCACTATAATACCCCAAAAGCGAGGATGCAATAATAAACACACAAAATATTTGAAACAAAAAATTATGTAGACATAAGTTATGATCAACACAGATATATAAAAAATAAGTGATCCATTTTATTGTGTCGAGATGAATAATAGATACAACAATGCATAAAATAGAAGCACTCAAGCCAAGAAAGTGGCCTAGAATGACCCTGAAATCATGCCAAAGCAGGCACTATGTAACTGGAGACGCTGGAATTTGTATACTGCATTGTCCCTTTATTTGATGGTGGTCTTACAACTACTAAATGAAAGGGAAAATGCATATCTATGGTGCTCTAGAGCTTTGATGATGCCAAGATTGCAGATCTGGGCACTTGATGGAAACCCAAGATAACCCAGAAATGAAATTCAGAGCTAAGAAGATCAGAAATTCACCCTCTTAGGGTTTGATCCGTTGAATGTTGGGTTTATGCATATCTTAAGCATAAACTGAAGTAAGATGGCTTCAATGTGTTACATATCAGATCTCTTCTTTGAGGTTTGATCCCTCCTTCAGATCTTCAAGCTATAAGCTTGATATATAGCTTCTTCTTCCTCCTCTCAAGATCACAACTGATGCATACACAACAACTGGAGAAAATTTGTTGTATGGGAAGGAGATGATGATTCTTGTTGAAAAATATGTCTAATAAGCTCAAGAATGACGGAAATAATAAGGAAAAAGTTGGGGGAATATCCCTCACAGGGTTTCTAGGTGAAGTACTAGAAACTTCCCTCCTCTAATGTATCTATAGGACTTGACTGTGCAATACTTGATGGGACTGCTGCTGCATGGAGGTGTAAAATATTTGGCCTAATTCCTGATAAAAATATGAAGTGATGGAAGGCTGGTATTGAAGTATAAAGTGAAATTATGAACCCTCGATTGGTTCCTCAGCTAAAATATTAAAGGACAACATCCTCCTCTCAAACCATGGTCCAGAAATGCATTATCTCTGAAGATGTATGGACTGTGGGAAGTAGGAAAAATGTGGCACCAATGCCTGATGATGAATGGAAGCTCAGAATAACCTTCCCAGAGAAGGCACTCGAAGTCCCACATCAGTAAAGGTGGGATTCCCGCTCGGGAACACCCTATGCTAAACAACATTGCAGACTTAGATAAACAACATAGGCGTGCATAGAAATGTCAAATGAAATATCTATATATAAAAAGATCAATAATAAATAATACAAAATCTTAACTCTAATGTTGCCTTCATCTTCATTATATAGTTTTTGAACCTTCCCATGCCTTGCCTCACCTCACAACTGCACTTCACATGTGGACATAGGTCTCCATGTTGACTACACTGTCTCTCGATGATCTCCATGATATTTTCATTTAATGTTCACTCCATCATGTGTGCGCTAATGCACCACTTACTCCATCATCTCATCATTTATTTCTCTATAATCTTACTTTTAATTCACCATGATCTTAGTTGACTCATTCATCTCCCCGTGTTCGTTCTTATTAATGATGTTTGATCCCCACTCTTAATTCATTAATAAGCTTCTCTAATATTCCATCATGTAGGTTTATTAGCTAATTAACCATGTTCACACTCTTAGGAGTGGATTTATTCATCTCAAGGGGTTATGGATCCCTCCACCCATTTATTTACTTAGTTAAGAAAAATAAGTTAGATCTCTAATATTTCAATAAACAGATGTAAAATTTGGAATATTACAATCTAGAAATATTCCCCCCTCCCAACGCTAGCTTGTTGACCAGGTACTTCAAATAGGAGTGGTTAGTGAACATCTTAAAGTGCCCTCCTGGAAAATAATGCATATATTTCTGCAGAGCATAGACCATAGCCAAACCTTCCCTTTCTGTGGTCGAACAGTTTCTCTCTGCACTCGCGAGCTTTCTACCTGCAAAGGCAATGGGGTGGTCAATATCTCCTCCTTTTATTTCCACTAAGAAAACTTCAAGTGCAATGCTAGATGCATCAACATCTATGTGGAAGACCTTGGACTAATCATAAAATACTAAAAGAAGCATAGTAACCATATTTTCCTTCAGCATCTCAAAGCTCTTTTTGAATTCCTCATCCCAACAAAAGGACACACCTTTCTTCAACAATTTTTCCATGGTTGTAATGATAAGAGCGTAGCCCTGAATGTATTTTCTATAATATGTTGTGTCCCAGAATAGAGGGAAATTGTTTTATATTGGCAAGAACCTCTAAATTGACAATAAATTCAATATTTGCTAGATCTACCATCAACCCTTGCTGAAAAACAATATTCCCCAACAAGATTCCAAAAGGAACACAAAATATACACTTCTTCAAGTTCAGAGAGATCTGATGCTTCCTGTAAGTGTCGAGCATCATGCAAAGGTTGGAAACATGCTTCTTGAGTAGCCCAAACATATTCCAATCATCAAAGTACACCTCCAAAAACTTGTACATGAACTCCTTGAATACAACTACTACTATGTGTGAGAATATAACAGGTGCATTCTTCAATCCAAAGGGCATGACTGTGTATTGGAAGGATCCCAATTCTGTTGCAAAGGTGGTCTTACCTTGATCTTCTGGCGCAATCTTGATCTGCTGGTGCAATCCTGATCTGATGATACCCTAAAAATCTATCAGTGGAAGAGTAGGGGTATTGTCCTCCAGCATTTTCCAATATCTCATTTGAAAATTGGGTAGGGAAGGGATCATGTACTCATGCATCATTCAATTTGTGTAGTTCCACACAAATCCTTATTTCTTCGTTAGTCTTCTCTTCCTGAACAACCATCAGGCTTACCCAATTGGATTGTTACACAGGATCAATGATTCTTGCAACAACCATTCTCTCCAATTTTTCCTTCACTTTTTTCTTATATTTTGGATTTAACTAGTATGGTCACTGCTAGATAGGGTGTGCATCTAGTTTCAGAGTGATTTTCATAACTCCCAAATCTCCTACAATTCCTTTGAGCTCATAAAAATTTGTGGGAAACAGTTCGTGCTATTCTGTCAACACCTCCACAATCTTTCCCACTATGTCATCATCCCAATAATCTCCTATTTTGGCCAATTTGAGTTGTTCCTCCATCCAAATTTTGACTTCCATTAGTTTTAGGGGCTTAGTAACATAAATAATTCTTAACAATGGGCCTTCAACTACACGTTTCCCCTCTAATTCTAGGATATTCATATTTCTTGGATCTTCATCGTTATCTTCCACTGACAGATTTCTGCAGTTGGAAATATCCTACATCAGTGCCTCGCATGTTGGCGCAACACATTCTATCTGTGGTTTGGAATCATCAAAGACAAATTCCTCTATATCTTGTGGGGGTTCATTGAGTCCCCCTAATCCACTAGCCAAGTTGAAGGTTAACAGAAAGATTTCACTCATTGTAACCCAATTAAGATTCCCTTGATGCAACTTCGTCTGCAAATACCGAGCCATAGGGATTGGTCCCAACGTATGGATAAACATGTGAACCCAGTCAGCCATGGGCTTCTTATCCCATACCTCCATCCACATTTCCAAGTGCTTGCGCGGATCACCCTAGCCACAAAAAACCTCATTTGATTGGGGAGTGGGTTGCTCAAAGTGCAACCGCATCATTCTGTTGCATTCCTCCCAATCCTCAAAATTTTGTTTGTGGGTATCCCACCAACGCCTTGGAGTTGCGCGCATGGAAAGATCGAGTGCCCAGAACCTTCAGTATTTGGGGTCAACCTTTTCCATATTTTCCAAAAATAAAATAAGATTACCAAAACCATAAAATATGGAAATTATCATACCTCTGAGGAGATGCATCATAAATTTTTAGTGACTTTGAGGCAGCGCAGAAACATCATGCGGGTGATTCTGCCAGGTTTCCATTTCCCGATCCGAATTAGAGAAGCATGAGTTATCCTTTTCCCAATTCAGCATCCCATCATTGGTTGGGTGGATCCAATCCTCATCTTGTGTAGTCAATTTGTATATGTGGTCGACATCATCATTTGCGCACACTGGCTCTTGATATATCTCCCGAGTACAATTTTTTCAAATATCATACTCATGTGCTTCAAGTTGATGATGCCCCCATGTCGATAGCCCAATCTAGTCCTAGCAGCACATGGTAGGGGTCTGTATCATCAAAAATTTGAATTACTTCAAAATTTGTGCATACCTTGACTCCAGCAATATCTACCAAAACCTATGGGAGTCTCCCCAATCAAATAATCCTCTTTTGATTAGCCATGTGCAGCTGAATGATGGACCATTCCAGCTTTGATTCACCCCTATTCTTCTAGGTCTTCTTATATGGGAAATACACATCGGATCCCATGTACAAAATGAGCTGATCCATCTCATATTCCCAAATCTGCATGGTCATGCACATATTTTGACCGATTCTCTTCCTATTCTTGTAGATCTTGTTTACAAAATTGGTATTGGTTTGAGGCAACTCTTTATCTACACAAATATATATCAGATCTTGAAGGTTGTCTACTGCTTTCTGGTTACGCAATAACTTGATGCATGCTTGTAAGAAGGGTTTGACTTCATCATAGATCTTTGCTTCTATGATTGACTTGGATGTGGAAGCACTTGTAGCAGCAAAATCCTTCTGGCTTCTACAAAAATCTCCTTCTCCCTATGTAGGTTGAGTCCTTCCTTATTTTCAGAAGCCTTCCTGATCCAAGCTTCTGTGGAAGCACCACTCCGTGTATTTATGTTTGCACTCTGATCATCTTCTCGCAGATTTTCTCTAACCATTTTTATATTCTCTGTAGGTGTTTGTTGTTTCTTCTCCTACATTATAGCAATCAAAACTAGAAAATCTTCAATAACATGACCAAATTGTCTACATACTTTTGTGTAGGTTTCGAACGAATGCGCGCAAAGTTCCCACCATCTCCACAGTTGTACCAGATTAGGTGTCCTCTTCCGCGACCTACACCTCCAACTCTCCCTCCTCCCCTTCCTCTGGCTAGTGATCCACGATTCCCAGAGGGGGATGCTGGTGAATATGGGTCAGCTTGCACTCTATAGAGGTTGGCATTGTCTATCATCAGATTGAATGTGCAACAGTGGTGCTCATCATGGCGAACTAAAGAGAAAATCCTACACTATTGCTCCTTCAGTTCTGGTACGTAGCTTCTTAATCAAGGGAAATGGTTTGTGTCATGCCATCTAGCCACTTCACCATTAGCGAATGACAACGTAGGAGTACCGCTCGGTCCTGCACCATCCCTGGGTTGCAACAGATTTAGCCCTCCCACTTGCATGTAATCGTGAAGTATGAGACAGTGATATTTTGTGTGACCGGACCCTTTACAGCGTATACACCATACCTCTATGCAAGATTCCTTCCCCCTTTCCTTGCATAGGTTCAGTACTTCCAAATGGATCACTTCTAATTAGTTCCGGATTTGTAGAGATACAAATTGATCATCAGTTCTAGGTGTGATTTCTAGCTTCATGGCAACTTCAAGAGATTCAACTTGAGAATCAATTTTCTATTGATTCAGGGGGCTACACATATGTGGTAGGAGCATGTAAATAAACCATTATTTATGTTGCTTATCATCATAGACAAATCCTCCATTGTTGATAGTGCGCTTCAATCATTCATCTGCCTCCTAGACAGATTCCTTTGGCTCTTGTCAGATTTATTTTAGCTCTGCTACACATTGAGAGTAGGACTTAGGTTTTCTGAACTTTTTCTTCGAGGATTTCTTGATGTCATTGAAAATAGGGTCAGCATTCTGAGCTAGATATCCAATAAACCAATCCAGAGCACGACTCTCAAATGCCATAGCTATTTTTTCCCTCTTGATAGTGGTAGTGTTTACATTTTTCGTAGTCCATACTGTATCTGAAACAAACTAGAATCTATCCATGTCTTTATCTCCCACACCCTTGAAGGTGGGTAGCTTCATATGTGTGCCCATATCACCTCCTAGTGGTGGCGGAGGTGGAGTAGGAGATGACCTACTCCTGTGCAAGTTTGATTATGGGGTGGATGGAGGATTACCTGCTGTGCGCATAGCTTCACCACTCTTTGTATCACTATTAGAAATATTTCTTAGAGGGTCGTATACTGATCTGTAGCCTATTTGGTTAACCCAGAAGTAATTTCTGCTATGCATAGTTCTTTCCAACTCTTTTGGGGTCATTCACTCGGTGTGACTACACATAACACATTTTCACACAATAGAATCTTAATTAGCAAAGGGTGAGATCGTATGAAATTACCTCTTAGTCCTTTGAAGAACCTCCTTTCTGCTTCAAAATATGACACAAAATGATCAAATGCAAAATCTGTCACAAACCCACCAGAAATGTTGTCAACATAATGGTCTACAGTGCGAGTGATGGTGTTATCAGACTGTTCTAACTGTTTGATCAACTCAGGTGTCCACTGAGTGATTTTATCGTCCTTCTAGTAGGTCTAAAACTCAACTAACCTTAATAACCACTCTTGTAATTCATGTGAAAAGGTCATAAATAAGATATAATGGACCTCTATGAAAATGTATCTTTGTTCCCACTATTTAGTAGACAATTTATTACTTTTGTTCTCCTTGATGGTGAATTTGTGTATCTTTTTCTCAAACCAGTCTTCTAATTTAGCCTTTGATGGCTACCACAACATCTAATCTCTCTCAAAAATATCCTAGTCTTGGCAACATAACCATTTTTTGGCTTGAAGGGTCCTAACCAAGGTTGAGAGTTAGCGGGTAACCCACAAAACCTTCTTACTATTGGCCCTTTCAAAAATGACGTACTTTCGTAGGCCAAAGTCTCACCCAAAGTAGTATTGGAGGGTGCTCGAACCGGGTTTCCACACCCTGAGAGTGATTTAAATGAATTGGTTGTCCACAAATCTATCTTATTAAAAAGACTATCTTTCACACTAGAAACCCTAGTTCAACCAACACAGGTTAACGTTGCACGCATGTACAAATAGTAGATTTGCAATCCCTTTACATCCCTACTAAAAAACTGGTCCTGAGTTAGTCATATGCTTTTTCTTATATATTATAAATTATTTGGCTCCAAATTCTTTCACTGGAGAGGACTCCTCTTTCGTAGTCCTTTTTTCCTATTTCTCTTGAGGTACAAGGGTTTGGGATGTAGTTGTGGATATGACCTATTCTTTGACTTCCTGTAGTGTGTTCTCCTCCCACTAATTTTATTTCATGAACTGTACCCCTATCCTAGGAGGATGAGTGTAAGGAGTGGTCTTCTGTTCCACTCTCAAATTGGAAATTTGGCCGAAAGGATCATAATACCAAGAGAAAATTATTTTCAATTTTTCACTTGGTATTGTAAACAAATGGTCCAATTTGAGCCTTGATCTTGAACTATTCTTTTTTTTAGTTGAAAAAAACTGTAAGTCATCCATGTCTACCATTTTCCTTATGTACTCCAATGATAAAATCCTCATGGGAAAAAAAAATGGAAGCATATAGGGTTGCAATTGATACCCATAAACCCTGATATCAGTATAGCTTTGGTATAAATGCCAATCCCCTATCTTTACCTAGTCATTAAGATGCAAAAATATTTGAATGTTTAATCCTATTCTAGGTTCTATATCACTGTTCATAAGAGAAATAATTGTGTAAATAAATCGATCAACACAATCTGAAAATGTAAACTCAGTGGAGTTTTTCCTCACCAAGGAGATCCAATGGATGACTGACTGTGCATTACCTTGCTAATCTTATGCAAAGAGAATGAAAACATGTTTTCTTGATGATAAATAAAAAATTAAACTAAATCAAAAGTATATTTGAAAGCTCCCTTAGTAGAAAACTTTAGAAATTGGTCATGAATTGCCTTTGCAATGAACTCATTGTAGCTAAAAGAAATATGTTTTTCACCTATTGTAAAAAATTACAAAAATACTACAATGGTGTCATTAATCCACTAGTAAAAATAGTAACGAAGTATATATGAAATAATAAAAATTATATGTTTGGTCTTGTCTAGGAACAAGGAGGATTAATATGGGGGTTTTTCGTGGGTAATTCTTATCCTTGGGGAGAAAAGCATCAAAAAAATTTACTCTTTTTGGGAAGGTCAGATCTTTGTAGAATTCTATGAGGGAATCTAATGAAATTTGTTTTAGGGATTCAAAAAATTTCAATTGTAGCAGCTTATAAATTAATCAAAGGTTATGGTGAGAATAACATCACCATTTTGATTGATTATGGCTCTCTGGCTAGGGGAATATCTATTCTGGCACGAAGATACTAGTTCTAGGAAATGGTGAGTCTATGGGAACATGAATTGGATTAGGGTGGACTCCCACAAGTCTAATTCATCACTAACATTTAAATAATTTGCTTCAACCAACTATGAAGTTTGCACAAGTTAAAAACACAAATGGTTTCTACAACTTTGTATTGTTGGTCTACTAATGTTAGGTGGTCCAGGTCAATTGTAGGGGCTATGAATGAATTTTCTTGGGGGGGTTTGGATTTTTTCTCGGGGGTGTTTCCATTGGGTTCCATTGTCAAAGTAGGAAACTTAGGAAGCTAGGAGTACCTGGAAAATTTTGGTGAAAGTTGGATGTTGAAGTGGGGCTGATGATGACGTTCTGGTTGTAGTATATTATTAATTGATAGGATGTTGGGACAACATGGAACACTTGGAGGTTCTTTCTAGTCATGAAAACAATAGAGAATGGAGATTAACCGTTTTTTGATGATTTAATATAGAAATTATGAATTTTCGTTGTGATTTATCGTTTAAACTAGAGTGAGACCATTGTCACAGGAGCGAGGTCACTTATTGTTATAACAATAGGCTAACGTTGACAAGATGATGTTAAGTGGAAATTTTTTATTGGGAGTGGAAAAGACAGCAAGACACTATTTGGTGGAAGGGAAATGGGGACGTGTGTTCCATAGAGGTGAGGTGGAGGATGATGACTGGAGGAGGATAGAATAATGTGGAGGTAATTGTAGGGTCAGGATGTTTTCGTGGCAAGCGATTATTAGCATGTGGGGGGGGGCGGGGGGCGGGGGGGGGGGGAGGGGGGAGGGGGGGCAGAGTTAAAGGAATCAATAGTCAATGCAGGAATGATTTTTGGAGGGGGGGAGGGTGGGTGAACTCTTGTGGTGCTACCATTTTGGACCGAACCCCCCCCCCTGCGAATAAAGAATGAAGGAGCTCGGGGGGCCTAAAAACGATCCCTCGTCTTTGATCCTGTTAGAATCGGGTTATACATCCCTCCGTCAGAGATCATTTCTCTTATTGCATTTCATTGTTTAGGTGTCTCATTCTGCTCATTCATCTGCATTTCATTAGGAGCATGCCATTAACTGACGGAAGGGTTTTGTTCTTTCATTTTCCCTCATGCTTATACCTGCTGGGTTGGTCAAAATCTCCTTAAAATTTATCAAAGTTCAGTTCATGGCATCTACAGTCATAAATGACATTTTGGTTAAAAAGAGTCATTTAGTTTCTGATTCTAGGGTTTAGTCTTCTGAGATATTAAATAATTTCCGCAGGCCATGAGGAGGTTTTCCATAAGTTTTTAGTTCAAAATTTTTATTATCAAACATGCTCGAGGACATTTCTTGTTCAAAAATCTGTTTTGAATAAGAAATTGTCAAAATTTGTTTTCGTAATAATCATGTATTTTTCCGCCATGAAGACTTCAAAGCAGACTCTGGTTTTCCTTTGCCAAGTTTCAATGCCAACACCCTGCAAAAAATCAACCAATTTCATCATTCAAAGCTCAAAAAGTCAGTGAGGAAACAAAAATACAAAGTTGGATTAAATGAAACAATGCCAAAGGTAAAAAACATTACAACATGGGTTTTGAAGAAGCAAAGATTAAAACCATGTCTCTATGAGATATTTCAAAAATCCATTCATTCATTTGCATCAAAAGAGATCCAAAAATCCAAAGGAGAAGTCGAATTGAACATTGGGAGAACAAACTGCATTTTAGAAAGGCTGTGACTGTGTGTGAAGATTGCGCGCGGCGCATAGGAAAGTGGCGCGGCGCACAGAATCGACGCGGCGGATTGGGTCGAAATTGATAGTGCATTTTTCCACAGGCACGGCACACCCACAGAGCGTGGCGCACTGGGTGTGCGCGCGGCGCATTGAGCCATCAAGCCCGAAATTCATCAACGCTCTGCAATTTTTCAAAATCAAACAATTTTTCTTGCTCCAAGTAAGTGGAAACTCTTTGCTCATTGATTTGAAGACGTGCTTGGTGTGTTTGGGATCGAAAATCAAGAGTTTAATTGGTGAAAAACAAACCCTATGTTTATACCAAAATCTTCTCCTAGGGTTTATGTGTGAGGTTTGAAAATTGTGTTTTGGTGCTAAATTCTTGCCATTTGTCACCCTTTTCTTTGTATTCCATCATTGTTATCATATTGTTACCACAGTCCCACTCCTATTCTTGCTGTCCCATATCCCTCATACCCTTTTGATCCCATGTGTTAATTCCCAAACCCTATCACTTGCTACCACATCCCTCCATTGACAAAATCTTAATTGCCATAACATGCAAGGGTTGCCTTTAGGTCCTTGATTTCACATATCTGTTGACATTTCATTGACTCTTATTCCTAAACTACCCCCCATCACTACCACCTATTCCACATCACTTATAAATCCCCAAATCCCTAAATTCCCCAAACAGTGACTGTCCTCACACTTATATATCATTTGACAGTCCTTATCCCACTGTGATATTTCTTCATAGCACCTTATTATATGTGTCACACTTGGTATTGAAAAACAAATCTTGTTTTCACCATACATATATCAGCATATACTTGTTATTAGCATCATGTCAGAAACAAATTCATCATATGAGCAGGGATATGAGCAAGACAGTGATTCAACCGCAGAGCTAAATGTGCCGAGGAGGTCTCATAAGAGTGGCAGGCACATCAGGGAGGAACCCAATTCTTTGGCTCAATTGTAGGCTTGCCCACTTGCAATGACATGCTTTCAGCAACATTCATGTTACCGGTATTGCGAGATGATATCTCAGATTCAGCACCATCCAGAGTTGGTTCGCTTATTTGTCCTACATTTGCGTGATGGTCATGTAAACCTTGCTGGAGTGAACTTCACTTTGACACTAGAGACCATTTCTGAGGCGACCGGGATACCGAACATTGGCGAGGAGTGGAATAAGAGACAGCAGCTGGATAGAGCATATTATGAACCTTACATCAGGCCTGGATATTTGAGGCAGTTGAGCAGAGTTTTTCCGTTCCGGTTTCTGATGGAGTCCTATGCGCCATTAATGAAACTCATCATTAGATACTTCAGCTGTGAGGGTAGATTCTCGCGCCTTTATGCATATCATGTCAGACTCTTGATGCATTTCACGAGGGTGAAAATGATGAATATTCCATACTTCATGTACCGAAACATAGAGCGGATGACTACCCTAGTGGAGAAGAAGACTCCAGAGTAGCATCATAACAGCATCTATCATTATGCGCTCATCAAAATCATTGTGGTACATCAGCTTGGTTTGCAGGGCATCACATGGGATGAGTTCATTTCTCGTGACTTCTTTGCAGCTCCCCAGCCTCCTCCCGAGATTGTTCATGATGAGGCAGAGCCTTCACATCAGTTTGAGGTTCCTCAGACAGAGCCTATTAGTGCTCCAGTGTGTCTGACATATCAGAGAGGCCACAGAGCCTTATTTTCATCAGCATGATGAGTACTATCTCCACCAGGGGTGGAAGGGGTCTTGTTATCTTCATCAGCAGCGCGAGTACTATCTCCACATGGCGTGGAAGGGGTCTCACCTTTGACATCAGCATAGGTACAGGTTCAGGATAGAGGCAAGATGCCTATGATTGATGAGGGCCCTTTAGGAGGCCAAGACACTGATTTTATACTCATCGATGTTGATGCGAGCTCTCCCAGCTCAAAGATGAAAGAGATAATACAGGAGCAAAAATCTGAGATCGGCACAATGACTGAGAAATTGCAGAGAGCTCAGTGGGTTATACATTAATTGGAGTAGTGGAATAAACAACTAGACGGTCAACAGACACTCATAGAGTTGCGGCGAATCCGTGAAGACCGTGAATTGGCCCGAAAGAGACCAGGTGAGATGACACCATTTGAGCGAGAGAATTTCCTTACGAGGGTTAAAATTCATCTGGAGAAGCTCTTGGAAAAGGCCAATAGGGACAAAGACATGCTCAGACATATGAAATACCACTATTGGGCCCGCACACACGTTTGCAGAGCAAAAATGAAGATCCTGAAGGCGAGGTTGAGAAAAGCACTGAAACGTCGGAAAAGGCCGGATCCACTCCGAATCTTGGCCAATGCTTCCTTGGCTGAGCATGAGACATGATGGGAGACCTTCGCTCCAAATTTCAGCAAATTTGGAGAATATTTTTTCATTTTGAAAATTTTGGTTGCAAAACAGGTTTTTCCGCCCGACGCGCCGTGCCACCCGACGCGCGCTTATGATTGGGACATCTTCTGGAGGAAAAATTTGCATGTTTGGGTTTTTCATGATATATTATGTATGTTTAGGAATGGCTGAAGCATTTCATCAAATTCTGGGCTGCCTAAAGGGCCAAAAACACTCCAAAAATGACCTTTCTGCCACTTTTTGCACCAGCAGGAACCAGTCTTGGGAGATTGCAGTTTTGGAGGGGCAAATGACATCCAAATTGAACAATGCCACTTGGGTTGGATAGCAGACATCTAGGGATTTCCAACGCGCTATTATGAGCTCAATTTGGACTTTGGGAAGTGCCTCAAAAATAGGTCCAAAGTGGCGCGACGCATAGAGAATTTGAGCGCAGCGCATAGAGGAATTTTGCCCAAATTTCACTTTCCAGCTCAGAAATTCGCCCAGTTTTGACTAGTTTTACTTTTTCATGTGATGATTGATCCATATTGATGTAATTTGGTAACTATGATGTAAATTTGTCATGTTTTTACTTTTTTTAGAGAATTCATTCACTAAAAAGTGAAAATTGAGTGAATGGATCAGTTTCCTAGCATATAGAGGCAAGTTGTTTGGCTGCCTAGATTTTTGCTCCATGTTTAGAATTGGTTGAAACAGCTCCTAGAAGGATGAGATAGACCCCTAGAGGCGTGGGATGGGTCTAGGATGGTCTATATATTGTATTTTCTGAGACATTTTCAGGGTTGGACTCTTGGGAAAAGTTTGGCACCTTATTGTACATTCATTTCAGATTTTTGGCAAAGGAAAGACTAGAGTTTTGCAACACTTGTTGGGAACCTTGTGGCTTCTGAGTTTTGATGATGTTCTTCTCATTTTATTGTAAGTTTCATTAATGTTATGTGTATGCCATTTTCCTTCTCTTTGCTTCTGAATTAAACAAATGAGTTATTGAGGTAGAATTCATTGATTTGCTGGTGCTCTGCCTTAGACTTTTGTTTAGTTTTATATGTTTTTTGTCAGTTTGAAGAGGATCCTTGCACTCTATTTCCCTCTTCATCTCCTCAGCTGTCTTTTCTATCCATCCATTGAATCTAATACATCAAAGTCGCTGCCTACCTCGCCCCAACTTGAACTCTGCAAGAAATTGGCCTCATCCCTAAGCCCAAAAATTGTCTTTCCCCTTTTCCAACAAATACCCCAAAAAACCAAAATCAAACCCTCCTATTTGTATATCTAGCCTAAGATCAGTTGTTTTTCAGTCATCTCAAGCCCCATTGAATACTTTTCATTGAGATTGACCCGGAGAGAGCCCTCTCCTGTCCTCGTAGGGCTAGCTACGAGGCTGAGCATGGTTTGGTGTTGTCCTCTTTCTGCTTTATTTCAACCTGAGGTGGATTTGGGAACTAACATAGTGGCGACCATACTGGGGAAGAAAATGGTTTGCTTGTTGATGTTATTTGTTTCATAAGTTACAGACGGAGTCTGAAGTCACGCCAGGTAGCTTTCGAAATGATTTTACCTTGCATTGGCAGAAGTAGATAAACGTTGCTTCAGCCGATCTCTGGTTTAGCTTGTGAACGTGACGTTTGACTTGTGAATTACCCCAGTATATTACATCGTTCTAGAATTTTGGGTTATTGAGTCTAGAATTTGATAGGCTGAATAGATCGGTTTTGTCCTTTGATTTTTGAATAGATCAACACACTGGCTTCCAGAAGACATACAAGAGCTAATCCTGATCCTGATTCGCCTCCAGTGTATGAGAATCCCAATCTAATTTCAAGAATTTTCCGTCGAGAAGGTCCTGTGATCCCTTTGATTAAATTTCATTCGTACCCTATTGTATTTAAATTCATTGAAGATATTGAGTTTGATGATCAGTTCGAGTTGTCGTTGTTTGAAACTAAATCTGAAAGTGATACTAGTTCCACCGTCACAAATCCTGAGTTTATCAAGTATCTTGAGGTTGAAAAAGCTAATAGATCCATTGATAATTACATATTGAACCTTCAGAATCCTATTGTGGCAACGAATATCCTTGAATTCATAGAATCTGCTTCTGAAACTCTTGGTCCATCAGTGGTTACATCAGATTCACAAGTTCACGCTGAGCCTTCTTTCATTCCTACCATTCCCATACAACCATCTATATCTGATCAAAAATCCACAGTAGTTCCTCCTCCATCTCCACCACATACACCCCATACACCTACTGCTCCTACTCCACCCGTTTCTCCAAGACAGATCATAAATCCACCAAGAGCAATGGCTGCTAGATTCACACCTCTTGTCTTGCCAGCAAATTTGGATCCTATGCCCGTTGATTATCAGAGTAAAATACCTTTGTTTGATGGTACTCCTCAGAGTGTTCTTTCTCAGCAGCATATTGATAGAATGACATACTTTTTGGACCTCCATGAAATTGATGAAGAGAATGTCTCCATGAGATTGTTTGTGCAAAATTTTGGAGGTGAGGTACGTAAATGGTTCAGAGCTTTGCAACCCAGAAGTATTAATACATTGGAAGAGCTTCAGAGATAGTTTCTAGACTGGTGGGAAATGAAGAGAGATCTACTTCAAATCACTTCTGAGTATACCAATATCAAGCGCAATCCTGGTGAGTCCGTCAAAGACTATATTATCAGATTTAATGCGGTTTATAATGCTATTCCTGATGAATTGAGGCCTTCTAAGAAATCAGCTTTGTTAAAATTCCCGGATGGTTTTGATCCAGAGATGGCTTATTCATTACGAGATAGAGATCCACCTACTTTAGAGGACATGCAAAAGATTTCCGTGAGTGTTGAGGCGAATTTGAATGATAAGAGAGCAAGATTGAAAGCCGAGAAGAAAGTTGTGATAAAAGAAGAAGCTTCTACATCTACAGATCAGATACTTCGCAAGGTGGAAAAAATGTTCGAGAGATTCACTCTTGATAAGCCCGAACCTCAAGTTCAAAATCCTAACTTCCGTGGTCAGCAGCAGCCACAATTCAGGATTAAGCAACGAGAACAGCGAGCACAAGAACCAACAGTCCAGCAGCAAGTAAAGACACCTCTTTAGCAAAATTTTGTTGGTCAGGATTTGGATGATGAAGATGATGTAGTAGGGGAGGAAAATCATTTCTTTACTCCTGATTATTTTCCCATTTATATCACCAAAGATGATGAGTATGCAGAAAGTTTAGCAGTACAAAAAGATGAGGATTTTATCTTGGCTAATGATGCTGCTCTTGAGGAAGAGTCGGACGAGTATCAGAGAGGTTATATGAATGCATTGTCAGCTCAACAGAAGCAATATTCTCTTAGAAACAGAGATGTACCAGTCAATCCAATTCAGAAGAGAAAGGAAGTTCAGCACCTAAAAACGATTCACCTGTTGCACAAAAGAAAGCAAAAGAGATAGTTGATCCCACTGCCACCAAATCATCATCAGCAGAAAAATAAAATTAGCCAATTACATCGAGGGAGAAGGCTGAAAAGAAAGATGTTCCAGCCAAAGAGATCGAGAAGACTTCAGCCTTTAGTTTGGAGAATGAAATTTCTAAATTGAAGGTATCCATTCCCTTGACCGAACTAATAAGGAACAGCAGTTATAAGGGTCAAGTCTCTAAAATTTTGAATTTCGATCCCATGTCTGATATGGTGAATATTGAAGATGATCAACCGGAACTGATATTTGGACCAGCTTTAGATGGTGAGTCTCCGGACAGCGAAGTGCCTCCTTTTTATATTAGTCTTCAATTGAATGAGTTTGTATTGCATAATGCCATGTTCGATTCCGGTGCTTCCCATAATCTTATGCCGAAAGCAATCATGGAGAAGTTGGGTTTAGACATTACCAGGAAGTACCATGATCTTTATTCATTTGATTCTAGCAGAGTGAGATGTATTGGGCTCATTAAAGACTTGGTTGTAAGTTTGGATCAGATTCCTACAAAGAATGTTTTGATGGACGTTGTTGTAGCAGACATTCCTCCGAGATTTGGTATGTTGCTTTCCAGATCTTGGGGAGAAAAATTGAAAGGGACATTACAGTTAGATTTCTCCTATGCGAAGATTCTCATATTTGGCCAAATGAGAAAATTGTACCGGGAACAAAAAATGAAGTATATGATTACGACCAAGGAGAAACCGGTCAATCATCCGATTAATTATGTACATATAGATTTAGAGTCTTTTGTTTTGTTTGCCGATAGTTTCAATGATGTAGATAGTCAGTTAGTTCAAGCAGAAGATATTCTAGAGATTACCGAGAATTTTAGAGAATTTTTACAGAAAGAAAGGCAACAACGAGAAAGCACAGTGGAGCAATCAGCTAAAGATAGTGGACAGCAAGCAGAAAAAATAGAGCTAGCACAATTTCAGCACTTAGAGGATGATGAAGAGGGTCTATGGACCATGGATTTCAATGGTGCAGTTGGGAGTGATGGTGCTGGAATTGGTATTTTGGTACGCAGTCCTTTTTCCGCTCCAAAAAAGATACCGAGCAATGTACGGGTATGTTCTTACAAATTAGCATTTGATTGTTCGAACAAAGAGGCTGAGTATGAAGCTCTGATTGCTGGCCTAAAGATTCTTAGAAAGCTGAATGCTAAGAGAATTTCAGTCTATGGCAACTCTGAATTGGTGATTAAGAAAGTCAAGGGCGAATATCAAACGAAACATCCCCGGATGCGAGCTTATCGGAACGTTGTCCTTGATATTTTAAGGCAATTTTCAGATTATACCTTGACTTGCATTCCTCGCATTCAAAATGGAATTGCAGATGCACTTGCTAAGGCAGCAAGTAACTTGAAGATCCCAATGAATTCAAGCAATAAGTTAGAAATCCATGTGAAGCACCATCCTACTGTCCCGGATAATCAGAGATGTTGGCAAGTTTTCCAAGATGATGACGAGATTAATGATTTTCTGCAAAGTAAACGTAAGTTCAAAGATACCTCAATCGATGTAGAATTTGATAATGGTGATGATGTTCAAGTAAATCAAATGGAAGTGTTGCAGCTGAAAGATAACATTATTCCTAAAGGTTTGCTACCTTTAGAAGAACTCTTTGATCAGGATGATGTGGCCAAGAAGCCAACCTTACGGCCGACTGAAAAAGGAGTGGAAGATGTAAATATTGGGACAGCTGAAAACCCCAAAATGGTGAAATTATCCAAATCATTGTCACTAGAGGTAAGAGCTGAATATGTGAGTTGTCTTCATTTGCTGATGCTTTCGCTTGGGATTAATCAGATTTAAATACGTATGACACCAATATAATCCAGCATACTATCCCTATCAAGCCTAATCAGAAGCCTTTCCGACAAAAGCTGAGAAGAATCAATCCTAAGTTGCTGCCATCGATTGAGAAGGAGGTAAACAGGTTGTACAAAGCAGGAATCATTGTTCCCATCAGATTTTCTGATTGGATTTCCAATTTAGTGCCAGTGCAGAAAATGACAGGTGAGATTCGATTGTGTATTGATTTCGAAAATTTGAACAAAGTGTCATTGAAGGACAATTATCCATTTCCTAAGATGGATCATATATTGCAGCGAGTAGTGGGTGCATCTCGGATGTCACTACTCGACGGTTATTCTCGATATAACCAAATTTTGGTTCATGAGGACGACCGCGACAAAACAACATTCACAACTCCGTGGGGAAAATTCCACTATGCCAAGATGCCATTCGGTTTGAAGAATGCTGGTGCAACTTTCCAGCGGGTGATGGACATGGCTTTTGCGAATGAAAAAGATGTTTTCCTTGTTATATACCTTGATGATTTGACGGTTTTTTCCAATTCAGATGAAGAGCATATGTATCACTCGAAAGTTTCTTTTCAGAAGTGCAGAAAATATGGTGTCTCTCTTAATCCTAAGAAGAGATTATTCGCCATGGATGAAGGTAAATTACTTGGTCATATTATTTCCAAAGATGGCATACGTATTGATCCAGCACGTGTTGAAGAAATCCAACAAATTGACCCTCCCAGGAATAAGAAGGAGATTTAGTCTTTTAATGGTAAGATGAACTTTCTGCGTCGTTTTGTCCCAAATATTGCTGAACATTTAAGAGAAATAACAAATATGTTGAAAAAGGACAGCCAAGTGAAGTGGACTGAAGATGCCGTAAAGTCCTTTAATTTGGTGAAGTTGGCAGTATCTTCATCTCCGGTGTTTATCAGCCCGGATTACACCCAAGACTTTATTTTGTTTTCCTTCGCTTTGGAACATACCATGGCAGCTGTGTTAATGCAGAAAAGAGATGGACATGAGAAGCCTATAGCATTTTTCAGTCGAACTATTAGAGACGCAGCCTTGAAATACAACATCATAGAGAAGCAAGCTTTGGCACTGGTAAAGGCATTGAATGATTTCCGGGTATACATTTTACATTCCCATATTTTAGCTTATGTTCCTAACGCTGCCGTGAAATATGTTTTAGTACAGACTGATCCAGAGGGAAGATGTGGTAAGTGGATCGCAGCTTTGCTGGAATATGATGTGGAAATAAGGCCCACGAAGCTTATCAAGGGACAGGGGTTGGCGAAGCTTACGACTGAATCAAATTTGCACGCATTAGACATAAATCTGATTGCTGCTATGTCTGATGAGGATGAGGAGAATTCACCACTTCAGGTATCAGAAATGTTTGTTGATTCCCCATGGTATTCAGATATCGTCTATGTTCTTAAAAATTTGTCATCACCGCCCGGCATGACTAGAAACAAAGGTAGAACCTTGAAACTGAAGGCTACAAAATTTTGCATTTTGAATTCCACACTTTTTTGGAAAGATCCGGGTGGTGTGTTGTTGAATTTTTTGGTGGAGGAAGAAGCGAAGAAGGTAATGGAAGATTTTCACAAAGGATACTGCGGGGGTCATCATTTTTGGAAGACAACTGCCAATAAGATTTTGAGAGCAGGGTACTATTGGCCAACATTGTTTGTTGATGTCTATAAAACAGTCAAAGGCTGCCATGAGTGCTAGATTTTCGAAGGAAGACAAAAATTACAGCCATTGCCACTCAAGCCTATTGAGGTGAGCGCCCCTTTTCAGCAGTGGGGTTTGGATTTCATTGGGGAAATCCATCCTCCTTCCTCAGGATAGCATAGATGGATTATAACAGCCACCGATTACTTTACGAAATGGATCGAAGCAGTTCCTACAAGACAAGCCACCAATTCGGTAATTATTTCTTTCCTTGAGAACAACATTTTGTCTCGTTTTGGTTGCCCGAGTAAATTGATCACAGATAATGCAGCGGGTTTTAAGTCAAGAAATATGATTGAGTTTTGTGCTAAGTATAAAATTATTTTGGGACATTCAACCACCTATCATCCGCAAGGCAATGGTTTGGCGGAATCTTCCAATAAGTCCCTAGTCAATATCATTAAAAATTTGTTGGACATCAATAAGAAGAGTTGGCATAAGAAGCTGGTGAATGCGCTATGGGCTGATCGGGTAAGTCAAAAGAATTCTATTGGTATGCCCCCCTTCGAATTATTTTATGGAGTAGATACAGTCTTTCCTACATCACTTGCTGTTCTGGTGGTCAAGCTTCTTCAGGAGGCTGGTAGTGAGGAAAGCCATATGCAGAGAAGGATAAATCAGATGATTCATTTGTAGCAAATGCGAGAAGAGGTCTTCCAGAACAAATTCAAGTTGCAGGAGAGAATCAAAAAGATCTATGACAGGAAAGCGAAGGCAGATAAATTCCAGTTGGAGGAAGTGGTACTGAAGTGGGATGCTAGGAATGAGGATAAAGGTAAACACGGTAAGTTTGAAAACCTCTGGAAAGGTCCATTCAAGATTGCAGCATATCGAGGTCAGAACGCCTTTCTTTTGAAGGGGATGAACATTGAATGGTGAAGACTGTCCAGGAGGGCCAGTCAATGGTCAGCTGCTCAAGCGGTACCATTTCTAAGATGTTTTCTGTTGATCACATTATCATTGTACATATCATGTATTTCAATTTCAATGTAAGTGTGCACTGTAGTCTTTTCTTCAGTCTAGGGCCCGAAGTGAAGGCTATAATTCTGAAGAAGGATTTCAATTTTCGTTTGAGTCTGTTTAGTCAGTTTGGTTCATTCATTTATGTTTCAAGAGTTCAGTCAGTTTAAGTTAGAATTTCAGTAAAATAAATTCAGTCAACAGTCTTGAGTTGTTTTGTCAAACTAATCGATTCCATAGCCCAATGGACGAAACCACTGGTCTGCTATCCAAAGATCTGCCATTCTTGACACCTCCAAGGAGCTACAATCCCCATTGGAGCCAATGTTAGAGTCGGGTTATACATCCCTCCGTCAGAGATCATTTCTCTTATTGCATTTCATTGTTTAGGTGTCTCATTCCACTCATTCATCTGCATTTCGTTAGGAGCATGCCATTGACTAACGGAAGGGTTTTTTTCTTTTATTTTCCCTCATGCTTATACCTACTGGGTTGGTCAAAATCTCCTTAAGATTTATCAAAGTTCAGTTCATGGCATCTACAGTCATAAATGCCATTTTGGTTAAAACGAGTCATTTAATTTCTGAGTCTATGGTTTAGTCTTCTAAGATGTTAAATAATGCCCGCAGGCCATGAGGAGGTTTTCCATAATTTTTCAGTTCAAAATTTTTATTATCAAACATGCTCGAGGACATTTCTTGTTCAAAACTCTATTTTGAATAAGAAATTGTCAAAATTCGTTTTCGTAATAATCATGTATTTTTCCGCCATGAAGACTTCAAAGCAGACTCTGGTTTTCCTTTGCCAAGTTTCAACGCCAACACCCTGCAAAAAATCAACCAATTTCATCATTCAAAGCTCAGAAAGTCAGTGAGGAAACAAAAATACAAAGTTGGATTAAATGAAACAATGCGAAAGGTAAAAAACATTACAACATGGGTTTTGAAGAGGCAAAGATTAAAACCGAGTCTATATGAGATATTTCACAAAGCCATTAATTCATTTGCATCAAAAGAGATCCAAAAATCCAAAGGAGAAGTCGAATTGAAGATTGGGAGAACAAACTGTGTTTTAGAAAGGCCGTGACTGTGTGTGAAGATTGCGTGCGGCGCATAGGAAAGAGGCGTGGCGCACAAAATCGACGTGACGCATTGGGCCGAAATTGATAGTGCATTTTGCCACAGGCGTGGCGCACCCACAGAGCGCGGCGCACTGGGTGTGCGCGCAGCGCATTGAGCCATCAAGCCTGAAATTCATCAACGCTATGCAATTTTTCAAAATCAAACAATTTTTCTTGCTCCAAGTAAGTGGAAACTCTTTGCTCATTGATTTGAAGACGTGCTTGGTGTGTTTGGGATCGAAAATCAAGAGTTTAATTGGTGAAAAACAAACCCTACGTTTATACCAAAATCTGCTCCTAGGGTTTATGTGTGAGGTTTGAAAATTGTGTTTTGGTGCTAAATTCTTGCCATTTGTCACCCTTTTCTTTGTATTCCATCACTGTTATCATATTGTTACCACAGTCCCGCTCCTATTCTTGTTGTCCCGTATCCCTCATACACTTTTGATCCCATGTGTTAATTCCCAAACCCTATCACTTGCTACCACATCCCTCCATCGAAAAAATATTAATTGCCATAACATGCAAGGGTTGCCTTTATGTCCTTGATTTCACATATATGTTGACATTTCATTGACTCTTATTGCTAAACTACCCCCCATCACTACCACCTATTCCACATGACTTATAAATCCCCAAATCCCTAAATTCCCCAAACAGTGACTGTCCTCACACTTATATCTCATTTGACATTCCTTATCCCACTGTGATATTTCTTCATAGCACCTTATTATATGTGGCACACTTGGTATTGAAAACAAACTCTTGTTTTCACCATACATATATCAGCATATACTTGTTATTAGCATCATGTCAGAAACAAATTCATCATATGAGTAGGGATATGAGCAGGACAGTGATTCAACCGCAGAGCTAAATGTGCCGAGGAGGTCTCATAAGAGTGGCAGGCACGTCAGGGAGGAGCCCACTTCTTTGGCTCAATTGCAGGCTTTCCCGCTTGCAATGACATGCTTTCAGCAAAATTCATGTTACCGGTATTGCGAGATGATATCTCAGATTCAGTACCATCCAGAGTTGGTTCGCTTATTTGTCGTACATTTTCATGATGGTCATGTAAACGTTGCTGGAGTGAACTTCACTTTGACACCAGAGACCATTTCTGAGGCGACCGGGATACCGAACATTGGTGAGGAGTGGAATAAGAGACAATAGCTGGATAGAGCATATTATGAACCTTACATCAGGCCTGGATATTTGAGGCAGTTGAGCAGAGTTTTCCCGTTCTGGTTTCTGATGGAGTCCTATGCGCCATTAATGAAACTCATCATTAGATACTTCAGCTGTGAGGGTAGATTCTCGCCCCTTTATGCATATCATGTCAGACTCTTGATGCATTTCACGAGGGTGCAAATGATGAATATTCCATACTTCATGTACCGAAACATAGAGCAGATGACTACCCTAGTGGAGAAGAAGACTCCAGAGTAGCATCATAACAGCATCTATCATTATGTGCTCATCAAAATCATTGTGGTACATTAGCTTGGTTTGCAGGG
Source organism: Pinus albicaulis (assembly GCA_034641835.2). Lineage (NCBI taxonomy): Eukaryota > Viridiplantae > Streptophyta > Pinopsida > Pinales > Pinaceae > Pinus > Pinus albicaulis. Next base: position 1,045,569,036 of record CM076583.1, on the reverse strand, counting down.
CATCACATGGGATGAGTTCATTTCTCGTGACTTCTTTGTAGCTCCCCAGCCTCCTCCCGAGATTGTTCATGATGAGGCAGAGCCTTCACATCAGTTTGAGGTTCCTCAGACAGAGCCTATTAGTGCTCCAGTGTGTGTGACATATCAGAGAGGCCACAGAGCCTTATTTTCATCAGCACGACGAGTACTATCTCCACCAGGGGTGGAAGGGGTCTCGTTATCTTCATCAGCAGCGCGAGTACTATCTCCAAATGGTGTGGAAGGGGTCTCGCCTTCGACATCAGCATAGGTACAGGTTCAGGACAGAGGCAAGAGGCCTATGCTTGATGAGGGCCCTTCAGGAGGCCAAGACACTGATTTTATACTCATCGATGTTGATGCGAGCTCTCCCAGCTCAAAGCTGAAAGAGATAATATAGGAGCAAAAAGCTGAGATCGGCACAATGACCGAGAAATTGCAGACAGATCAGTGGGTTATACATTATTTGTATCAAAGGAATAAACAACTGGAGGATCAACAGACACTCATAGAGTTGCGGTGAATCCGTGAAGACCGTGAATTGGCCCGAAAGAGACCAGGTGACATGACACCATTTGAGCGAGAGACTTGCCTTACGAGGGTTAAAATTCATCTGGAGAAGCTCTTTGCAAAGGACAATAGGGACAAAGACATGCTCAAACATATGAAAAACCACTATTGGGCCCGCACACACATTTGCAGAGCAAAAATGAAGATCCTGAAGGCGAGGTTGAGAAAAGCACTGAAACGTCGGAAAAGGCCGGATCCACTCCGAATCTTGGCTGATGCTTCCTTGGCTAAGCATGAGACATGATGGGAGACCTTCACTCCAAATTTCAGCAAATTTGGAGAATATTTTGTCATTTTGAAAATTTTGGTTGCAAAACAGGTTTTTCTGCCCGACGTGTCGCGCCACCCGACGCGCGCTTATGATTGGGACATCTTATGGAGGAAAACTTTGCATTTTTTGGTTTTTCATGATATATTATGTATTTTTAGGAATGGCCGAAGCATTTCATCAAATTCTGGGCTGCCTAAAGGGCCAAAAACACTCCAAAAATGGCCTTTCTACCACTTTTTGCACCAACAGGAACCAGTCTTGGGAGATTGCAGTTTTGGAGGGGCAAATGACATCCAAATTGAAAAATTCCACTTGTTTTGGATAGCAGACGTCTAGGGATTTCCAACGAGCTATAATGAACTCAATTTGGACTTCAGGAAGTGCCTCAAAACCAGGTCCAAAGTGGCGCGACGCTTAGAGGAATTTTGCCCAAATTTCACTTTCCAACTCAGAAATTCGCCCAGTTTTTACTAGTTTTACTTTTTCATGTGATGATTGATCCATATTGATGTAATTTGGTAACTATGATGTAAATTTGGAATGTTTTTACTTGTTTTAGAGAATTCATTCAATAAAAAGTGAAAATTGAGTGAATGGATCTGTTTCCTAGCATATAGAGGCAAGTTGTTTGGCTGCCTAGATTTTAGCTCCATGTTTAGAATTGGTTGAAACAACTCCTAGAAGGTTGAGCTCGACCCCTAGAGGCATGGTATGGGGTTAGGATGGTCTATATATTGTATTTTCTGAGACATTTTCAGGGTTGGACTCTTGGGAAAATTTTGGCACCTTATTGTACATTCATTTCATATTTTTGGCAAAGGAAAGACCAGAGTTTTGCAGCACTTGTTTGGATCCTTGTGGCTTCTGAGTTTTGATGATGTTCTTCTCATGTCATTTTAAGTTTCATTAATGTTATATGTATGCCATTTTCCTTCTCTTTGCTTCTGAATTAAACAAATGAGTTATTGAGGTAGAATTCATTGATTTGTTCGTGCTCTGCCTTAGACTTTTGTTTAGTTTTATATGTTTTTCGTCGGTTTGAAGAGGATCCTTGCACTCTCTTGCCCTCTTTAGCTCCTCATCTGTCTTTTCTATCCATCCATTGAATCTAAGACATCAAAGTCGTTGCCTACCTCATCCCAACTTGAACTTTGCAAGAAATTGGCCTCATCCCTAAGCCCAAAAATTGTCTTTCCCCTTTTCCAACAAAAACCCCAAAAAACCAAAATCAAACCCTCCTATTTGTATATATAGCCTAAGATCAGTTGTTGTTCAGTCATATCAAGCCCCATTGAATACTTTTCATTGAGATTGACCCGAAGAGAGCCCTCTCATGTCCTCGTAGGGCTAGCTACGAGACTGAGCGTGGTTTGGTGTTGTCCTCTTTCTACCTTATTTGAACCTGAGGTGGATTTGGGAACTAACAGATCCGACCAAGAGTGTATCTCAGCCATTAAAAAAAACTTTATAATTTTATTACCTCATATAAAGGTTTATATCCAAATTATTTAAATTTGTGATAAGCTTGATTAACAATGCTAATCCTAAATTTATTTTCTAAGGCACATTTTTGCATGAAACCCTATATTTTTTTATTTTTCTAAGGTTTTTCATTTTTTTTATAATTTGTAATTAGCCACAATTAAACAGTTTGGTTAAATTGATCGTTTATTTTAACAAACCCAATAATCACAATTAAATTTTGTGATTGATTATTGCCTAGCCTAAGCAAATTTTATTTCAGTCTAATCATGTTTAAACAATGTGATTAGCCATAACTATTCTACTTCTCCTATTACAATGTAGCATTTTAACTAGAAACACATTTTATTCAAAAAATATCTAAGTATTGATTTATGCATTTTTTCATTGCTTTAGTGCCATTTAGGCTTGCTCACTCATATATATATATATATATATATATATATATATATATATATATATATATATATATATATATATATATATATATATATATCCGTGTGTTTTTATTCTTTTTTTTTCTCATGTTCTATTTTTATTTTTTGTTCTCTTCACAAATATATTTTTTATCCCCCTTTGTTTCTCATTTGTTTTCTTTTATTTCTTTTCCTTTTTTGGAAATAAATTTGTAGAATGAAAAAATATTTACAGCATATCATGTACAACATTACAGCTACAATCTAGTCATCCTATAAAATATAGGATTGTAATAGTGGCTCCAATGGGGATGGCACTCTGCTTGTGCGGTTCCAAGAACACTGCAAATCTGTAGCCTTAATTAATTGGGAATGTTGTCTTTATCCTGCAACTAAATCTAATCCACCTAATGTTATTTATAAATGTAGGAAATCGATCACCATAAGCTTAGGGCCTTCTCTCTAGGCTTCAACTTGTGATGTAAACTTCCTTCACTCTTGCAATAAAAAGGTAAAGTAACATATATAAAATGATTATAAAGTGAAAATGATTTATTCTAATAGAAAGTAATGTTTAAGAAGTTTTCCATCCACGGGTCCGCCAGGAAGTTCTCCTTCATTTAATTCCTTCAATAAAAACACATTGGTGCCTGCAACACCTTCAATGTTGTATGGGCCTTTCCAAAAACTATAAAACTTCCCATTCTTTCCTTTATCGTCAATCCTTGAATCCCACTTTAGAACCAAATATTCCATCTGGAAATCATCATTTTTTTTTCGTTCTGTCATATATCTTCTTTACTTTTTCCTAAATTAGTTGAGTACTATTGTAAGCTTCTTCTCTAGATTGTTGCAAATGGATGGTTTGTTGATTCTTATCTGTAAATCATTGGTTTCCAGTTGTGCTTCCTACAATAATTTTAGTACAAGGATTGCTAGATAAGTAGGAAAATTTTCATCAACAACATACTCTATTTGAAATGGAGACATTCCAATAGATATTCTGGTAGTAATTTGGTCAGCCCGCGGAGCATTGAACCACTTTTTATGCCAGGACCTTTTTTTTCGTGCAATAGCTTTTTGATTATGTTTACTATATTTTTTTTTGAAGGATTAGATAATCCATTTCCTTGTGGGCAGTAGGTAGTGGAGTGTCCTAGTTCGATATGGTTACTATTATAGAATTCCACAATTTTCTTTCATTTATAGGCTGCAACATTGTCAGCGATAATTTTATAGGGACACCCAAACCTACAAAAAATATTACCCTCTAGAAATTTTATAATGACAATATATGTGGCTTGTCTATTAGGGATAGATTCAATCCATTTTGTAAAGTAATTAGTGGCTTTCAAGGTCAATTTGTGATGGCCTGAGGAGGTTGCATGAATTTCACCTATGAAATCTAGACCCCACTATTGGAAAGGGAATTCAGCTAAGATAAGTTTTAATTGTAAGGGTAAAATATTTATCTTGCCTTAAAATATTTGACATTGGTGACAAGTGGTGACTCTCTTATGCGCATCTATAAACAAAGTGGGCCAATAAAAACCAGCTCTTAAAATTTTATTGGCAACAGTTTTCCAATATAAATGTCCCCCACAATCCCCTTCATGGAATTCATATAAGAATTTCTCTGCTTCCTATTTCAATAAACAGATTAGCAAGATACCTCCAACATCTTTCTAATAAAAATTCTGATCTAGAATACAAGATTTCATGGCATTCCATTTTAGAAGTCTATCTTTAGTCTTAGTTAAAATAGGCGGATTTTGTAAATTTTTTAGTACAAAAATGATGTCTATATACTAGGGCGAGGTACAAAATTCTTCTGATACTTGTAGGGTCGTCAACTCTTCCCGCTCATCAAGTGCATCAACAAAATTTCTATCAAGGGCATGAATATTGGACTCTGCCATCAATTTATCCAACCCTTGACCCTTGATGAGCTTAGTTGGTCTTATCTCTATGTCATATTCTATGATGACAACAATCCATTTCCCTCCCTTTCCATCTGGGTCTATTTGTAAGAGAATATCCTTCAACATATAATTTGGTACAAATGCAATGGTATGAGAATATAAGATGTGAACCCTAAAGTCCTTTAATGCTTTGACCAAATAAAAGGCTTGTTTCTCCATGATGTTTTACTTTAGTGATGCATCTGGCAAAGCTCTGCTAAAAGTGGCTATGGGTTGTTTATGTCCCTCACTGTTTTTATGTAATAATAAAACTGCAAAAGTATGCACAGAAGAAAAATAAAAAATCATAAAATCCTTAGTAAAGTCAAGGATTATCAAAATATGGGCAGTAGTTAAAGATGATTTTACTTCAATAAACGATTTCTTGGCTTTAGTATTCCATCTTGTTTCAATATATGTTTTTAGAATGTTTGTAATTAATGTTAATATTTCAGCCAAATTAGGAATACATCTCCTAAGAAAAATTATTCTTCCTATAAGGGATTGAACTCCTTTCTTGTTTCTAGGAGGATCAAATTTAAGTATGGCCTCAACTCTGCTGGGATAAATTCTAATTCCTTCTTTGTAAATGATATGGTCGAGAAGTTTTCCCTCCTCTAAACCAAAAATATTTTTCTTCGGGTTTAGCGATATGCCAAATTTCCTGCACTTTTCAAAAAAATTCTCAAATGTAATCAATCTTCTTCAACTATTTTTGAAAATATAGTAATACCATCTAGGTACATTACAATGAACCTCTCAATTTCATAAGAAAATTTTATGTCCATTTATCTTTTGAATGTGCCCCTAGCATTCATATGGCCAAAAGGAATTTTTACATACATAAAAGTGCCCCATGGTGTAGTAAATGTTGTTTTGTGTTGGTCATCAGGAGGAACTTGAACTTCATTGTAACTTGAAAATCCATCTAACAAGGAGATTCTACTGGAGCCAACAACCTTTTGTAATATGTGATCCATTTTAGGGAGTGGATAGATTTTTTTTATTGATACATTTTTCAAATTCCTAAAGTCTACACATACTCTAATTTCACATGTTTTCTTCTTAGCTGGAACTAGTTTAGAAACCCATTTTGAGAACCTCAATGGTACTATGATTTTTGCATCATATAGTTTCTTCACATATTTTTGAATCAGAGGTAGTATTATTGGATTTACTCTTCTTAGGTTTTTATTAAAGAGGTTTTGGTCTTCTTTGATGGTGATGATGTGATTAATTATAGAAGTATCATAATATTTTAATTCCTCATAACTCCATGCAAACACATCAGAGAATTCCTTACGAAGTTCAATGTATTTTTTCTTTTCTTTAGGAGGCATTTATTTAGAAAGTTTTACAATTTTTGGATTTTCATGCGTTACAATGTTACAGTCTTCTACATTATCACCCATAGGTTAAATTTTTGGTTTTTTGGCCACATCATTGAAATCAAAAATATCTTCCAATGGTACTAATCCTCTTGGAAGCACATTGTATTTCAATAGTAAAACTTATAATTCTTCTTGCTTATCATCATTTTCATTTAGTTCCATTTCTTTTTTGTTTCTATTTGCATTATTATTACTATCATTATCTTTGTCAATATTTAAATAGTCAAATTCATCTTTCATCTATAAAAAAGTATTATTTTTCTCATAATTTTTGAAAACTTGCCAATATCTTACATCGTCAGGGTCATCTGGACTATGTTTGGCTTCCACCACATATTTACTATTGTTGTGGAAATGAATTTTACAAGTACTGGGTCAAACAACCAAGGCATCAGCTAAAATGTTTTGGCTTCTAGGGATAACAGAAAATATAAAATTGTGTTTAGTAGTATATTCACCCTTGATCTGTTTGAAAATTATCTCAGAATCCCCATGTATATAAATCATTTTTTTTCTTTCTTTGTTTAAGATTTGTAGCCCTAAGATCAAAGCTTCATACTCTGCTATGTTATTAGTGCATTGAAAATTTAGTTTATAGCCATGTCCCTTGGAAATATTGGTTGATGAGTTGATGATAAAAACACCAGCTCTTGCACCATCTTTACATACAACCCCATCAAAATCCATGTTCCAAAGAGAATCATTCTCTACATCTTGTTTTTCAGTTACAATTATTTGGTCTGTTTTGGTGGGTTCAGTCTCATGTTCTGACATTTCCTCTTCAATTGGTTTTTCATTGTACATAATGAAGGAATAAAAGTCAGAATGCACAATGTACAGGCAGGATTTTTTTGGTTTACCTTGGCTACTAACCATTTATTTCATCATATTTTCTCTATATAACTCTCTTTGCTGACCAAAGATAGGAATGGTTGCAAAGGTCATATCCATTTGCAAAGTACCCTATAACTTTACACCCCATGATCTTGAAAGTAGCACCCCATTCTTGGGTGGTATGTTTGCTACTACAATGTCCATGACTAGACTTTTGGTTTGTATTTTAATGATCCAGGTGGATATTGGTGGCCACCTACCTATTCCAATTGGGGCCCCACCATTTCTTCTTTGATTTTTTCAGTTTCCTTAATTGTAGCACAATTTACTATTTTTAGGAGTTTTTTGGGTCTTGAACTTCCAGAGCCATTTTTAGGCCCTAAACGATGTTTTTTTGGGAAAACCTCGAAGTTCCTTCGAGGTTTTTCGCATCAAAATTTGTATTCCTTGAATAGATATTTCTAATGAGGTGTTGTGCGGGTCAAATAGAGATTGTATGCCAAAGTTACATCCCTAGGAAGATTGAAGTACCAGTTTACCCAAACGGGCCCAATAGTTTTGGTGCTTCATCTCGTAGCATTAGGTTTTTGGATGTTTATTGTTTTCCATTGTTTCTCAATAATAAATAGGCCCTCGAGCCTCATTGTAACATGGTTCAGAGGTCTATAGCTTCCAGATGTATTCTCAAAGATAAGCTACCAACACCCTAGCTAGTTTATTTCCATTCTATCTATAAGCATATTTCAGTTATTTGTTATTAATGAAATGAAGTTTTATTTCTGCTGCATCTCTACTTTCATGTGTATTTTTGTATTTCATTGTGTTCCTACATAAATATGGATAAGTGGTATCAAAGCGGTTTTCTCTTTCTCGATCCTTATTTTAATGTCTCCAAAAAGGTTGGGGTATACGAAGTTAGGGCTCGATCTAGTTGAACCTTTGCAAGATCAGCCTCGCAACCCCGACGATTGCCCATGGGGGAGTAAAATAAAGATGAGGGAGCAAGAGATCGTAACAAAATATTGATCAAGGAGGCCCTCTAGAGACAAAGGAATGCGATGATGGATAAATTTTCTAAGATCCTTCAGCGGCTGCCCACCGGAAATGCCTGTACATCCAGCAGTCACTATGGAGGCGTCACTCCTTTTAAGGTAAAATTGAAATTTGACATTCCCATATTTGAGAGCCAAGTAGATGCAAACATCATAGCTATATGGTTGAACCTATTAGAAGGATATTTACCGGTTCATGACTTTCCCGATCAAGAGAATATTATTTTTGCACTCCTCAAAGACATCCCCCATGTCAAGGACTGTTGGGAAACCTTTTGTGAGAAAAAGGAAGAGGGGGAACCCTATATGTTCTTGAGCATACCCACCTAGAATTATTTTCGAGATGCCATCAAGGAACAATATTATCCCGTGGGGAGATATGAGTATAAGTACATATAATGGACTACGTTGTGGCAACAAAGGGATCAAGATCTGCATGAGCTGACGCATCTATTCCATACCTTGCGCAAAAATTTGGGTATCAAAGATTCGGAGAAACATTTGGTGCTGAAATACTGCATTTTTTTGCATTGATACATTAAGTATGAAATGGATTTCCTTGACATATCCTCTCTTATTATGACATACCAGTATGCTGCCAAGATTGAGTAGAAATTCAAACAAAGGAAGCGAGACTTTGAATCTGCAAATCAAAAGAAATGGAAAGGTGTCCCCAATCTGAAGAACAAAGGACAAAGCCAAGGCATGGGGGCCCAAGACAACCTGCCAACACCACAAGTAAAGAACAAAATCGTGAAGTTGAAGAAGGACATGGGGAAGTGGTGTGAGTTCCATAAGGGATCAACTCACAACACAAGTGTGTTAGGCCAAGCAATCGTTGGTGGTTCAGATGAAGGCTTTTGAATCAGATGGATGATCCAAATATGAATCATAACTCGATAAGGGGAATGACGAAGGGATGTAGATTGTCGACGTGGAGCCCAACACCACTATTCCCACCATGAAGATCTAGAATAAGGAACCAAAAGATCCAGAGGAGGAGGTCTATCTCCTCCACTCCAAGATTTGGGTAAAGGGTTCCCCACTACAGTTCATTGTTGAGGATGGGAGCCAAAAGAACCTCATTTCATTAGAGGTATTGAAGTGATTAGGCTTGTCGAAAAAAACACACGCATAGCTATACAACATCGAGTGGCTTCCCCAAGGACGAGATCTCCCCGTCATCTAGTAGTGTCACCTTCCCTACAACATCAAGCCCTTCACGAATGAGGTATTATGTGAAATTTCTCCTCTTAATGTTTGTGACGTATTATTAGGCCAACCATAATTCTGAAGTGACATGTTGTGTATGAGTCCCAAACTCGCGTCGTTATTATTACTTTGGGAAATAAGTTGTATAGGATACCAGAGGTACCACTGCCTTCCACTATCTCATTGGTTACTGCAAAATAATTCAGTAAGCTCATTTCTAAAACCATGAAATTTGTTTTCCTGCTGATCCGCCCTTAGGGCAAGAAATATATTGTGGCCACAACCTCTATATAGGGCTCCTCCAAACGACAAAACAAAATGAAAAAGTTCATGGAGGTGTTGGCTTGAGGGGTCTTGACCCAGGTTCAGTATGCAAGGTTTTCTAACAAACCCCTATACTACCGGCCCTTTCGGCAGTGACCTGCTTGCTCAAGTCAAAGTCTCACCCGAAGTAGTATGGGTGGGTGCTAGAACCAGGTTTCTGCACCCTGAGAAAGGATGGGCAAGGCAAGTAGATTTGCGTCATGTTCTGTAATTCCTAGATTACCTTGTTTTGCAAAGAGTTAATTACGTCTCTATTTCCATCCACGTGCACTAGATCTATAGTTATATTATTTTTATAACATCAACACAGTATTACATAAACAGAGTGGAATAGATCTAGATCCAAGCATTCAGTTACACAGATCTTCGTATCTAAAAGACAGAAAATACGCAACACAACAATTATCAGCAACTCACACAAAAGTACTCACAGATTCAGATCTCTAATAATCCTTTTCATTCATTCATTCATCAATATTTCCTTACAATTCCCTTCCCAACCTACGCACACAACAGCAAGGTCCACACACAGCTGGACTAGGATCTCCACGCACACATCTAGCAGGAGTCTGTTCCCCAAAACCCAAACAGATAGCTTAAACAACAGATCACATCAATAGCTCATCATTTCTTATCCTTTACAATACAAAATACATCTCTATTTATAAAAATCTAGCCTCGGATTTCCTATGGTCCGCAACCCATGTTTTTTGGACCCCTAGTTTACCCTTTGACCCATTACAATGCATTCGGGGCTATGACCCGCCCCAAAACCCCTGTGCTAGACTAAATATAATAAAAAATATTCATAATGGACTAGTTTCGCAGCTTGTTAGGAGACCCCGTTCCAACAGTCCTCCAACACAATATTGTGACTCGTCCCGAGTCACTGCAGTGGTACGGCTTTGATTTATGCGCGCAAGGTAGCCAGAGTGCAGAGGAGTGAGGGAAGCACTTCCTTACTTTGTTCTGTAGCTCGTTGCACAATGTTGACGAGTGTCAGGGAGGCAGGGCCATCTAGAGCCACGGAAATCCATTCTAATAGTCGGTGGAGGCACGCAATGGTAGACTGAGCGTCTTCGGCGAGCTAGAGTGCAGTGTCGGCCCATGGTTTCAACCATTGTCGGATGACATGCTTGTTGAGGTGAAGGTTATCAATCCTGTCCCAGATGGCTATATGCTACGTGGAGACGGTGGGGGGTGAGGAGGCTCTGACTTGGTCCAAAGCAGAATCCGCCTATTGTAATTCCTTCTGGATATGCTGAAGTGTGGAATGGTGCCGCACTGTTGTCCATAGTTGTATAGCTATTTTGACCAATTGTGCACCCTGCATCAGCTACTCCTGAATAATACACATTGTTTCCATGACCACTGAAATCCGTTGGGCCCGTACTTCTAGAGGTACGTCATACTGCTATTGTGCAGCCCGGTCTCGGTGGCGAACCTCTCGCAACACTCTGGTGGATAGTCCTTGTAGCTCTGTGTAAGTTAGTTGCGTTAAATAAATTTGGATATCCCCCATAGTTGGATCACAATTGTTAACTAGGGTAGTGCAGAGGAGTGAACACACATTGTTTCTACTAGGCGGTGCTCTGGAGTTGCGGAGAAGGCGCAGCATGTCCCTGTATATTATCATTCCTTCTGTGCATGGCTGGTAGACAAGCCTTTCTGCTGGAAGCCAGTGCCCACTCCTGTGACTACACTCAGCATTTCCAGGCCCTCTTAAGATGATATCTGCAGGTGCCGAGAAGCCTGGGACAGGGTCATTCGATAGGTTAGGGTCCATCTTAGCAACCAGAAAACGAGCATCCCAGAGAATGTTAATGAGCGCAAAAACCAAGTACACAGATAGCAGGAGCATGTTGTAGGTTGAACAAATAGCCTAGTGTGAAGTCTTCCAATCATCTGCACACCATCCGGAGCTATTTAATGGTGAAATAACTCGCTTGTGGCACGTACCATCGATCATTCAGATCGTTCTTACCATAAATGGTTGCATTAATTATCTGCCACCTATTTTTCGTATTTGTAAAGTTATTTTCTCATCAAATCGGGATGTGTTGATGGTTGTCCTTTGTGCCCGAGGTCATGTCCACGGAATTTCAGACCATGGATGACACCTGGATGGCATTCGCGTATCCAGAATGAAGGTCGACGCGAGGTTTATCTGCAAGTTGGCCATCAGTCTTTTCGAGCCCTTTACTTCGCTCATGGGCGGGACGTCCTTGTGTGATAGGGCTATGTCACACGTCCTTGTGCCATCTATTACTTGAAAATTCTCCTAGTTACCCATGGGTTCAAGCAGGTCCATAATCCAACGCATGCTTAGGTCAGTGGTATCTTGGCAAGTCTGTCCGGGTAAGGCTCGATCGCATCCTTGAGTGTTGCACATCACCAAGTATCTGCGTAGGTCGACTAACCTCGGAGCCCATATGGCCACTGGGGTCCCTAAGCGCAAGATCACCCTACTCCAATACTTCCCCTGAGTGAAGAATATTGGTCCTTTCATAGGTGCTTCGTGTAGTGTTAGTGGTAGGGCTCCTAGCCTATGTTTCGTGGGAATATTAGGTTCAACAGGGTTCTGACTATCACCTACGTCCTCCTGGCAAGGCAGGTTTCTTTCTATGGTAGAGATGCGACGAAAATTCCTGATGGTTTGAAGACATCAAAGCGCTGAGACCTCGTGTAATTGACCTTGCCAATTTTCTGGCTCCTCATCAGAGTCAGAAAAACATTTACTGTCCTTTTCCCAGTAGAGCATTCCTTCTTCCTTGGGGTTAACTAGATCTTCATCCTACGCAGTTAATTTATAAATGTGATCTAATTCCTCCTTCTCATAGGTTGGCTCTGTATACCGCGCACCTTCTGTTGGATCTAGTGGTACTATGACACGCGTACCTTTGTTTTCGAACACCATGCTGTGTTTCTTGAGATTGATGACACCCCCCATATCTATTGCCCAGTCCAGACTAAGGAGCGTAGGGTAGGGGTCCGCGTCTTCTACAATTTCTGTTACTTCAAAATTAGCTAGGACCCTTACCCCTACGATATCAACCATGAATTTTGGTAACCTACCTAGAGGGATGATCTTTTGTTGATTTTCCATTCGCAATTGTATGGTGGACCATTCCAATTTAGGGTCTCCCATTCATTGCCATGTCGGCTTTGGTAAGACGTTCGCATCCGATCCAAGATCTAAGATAACCTGATCCATCTCATAGTCACCGATATTTGCAGTTAATCGCATCTCTCTTTTGGTGCCTTTCTTGTAGCTGTATATTTTGTTTACATCCTTGGTCTCAGGGATCAAATTGGGTCGAGCTACACAGGTATTTAGTAGTTCTTGGAGATTACCGACGGCATGTAGATTCCTTAACAACTTCAGGCATGCCTTCAAAAAGGGCTCAACTCCTTCTTCTATCTGAGGCTGCGTGACGACTGCCAGTGGTGCGTGTTACTTTAAGTACACTCCTTCCCAAGAGGAAAGCTCTTCATTGGCTCCCTGGGTGACCAGCCCGCTATGTGTCATGACTTTTACACTCAAATCTGCCTTCCTTAGCTTAGTTTTAACTCTTTGTACTTTCTGCGTAGGGGTGGGCTGCTTTTCCTACTTCTTAGCTATTAAAATTGGGCAGTCCTCTACCTCATGGTCCAGCTGCCTACAATATTTGCACGATGGCCTGGTGGGATTTGGAAATTCTCTGGCAAAGTGCCCTATTTTTCCATAGTTATAACAGATTAGTTGCCCAAGTCCTCACCCTACGCCTCCTCCCCGACCTCCTCTGCCTCGGGCTAGTGATCCTCCAAAGTGCATAGAGAGTCTCGGCAACGCAAGGTCCAATTGTAGCCAATATAAATTCCCATGATCCATCATTAAGTAATAAATACGACTGTTCTGCTCATCATGTCCCACTGATCAGCAGAATGTTGCTTTAGGTATGGGACATATGCACCTAGCCGATGGAAATGGTTCATATCATGTAGTCCGACTACCCGAAAATCATCACACCATAGCATAGGTCCACTTGAACCTGGTTGTATCAGGACATGTTCCCTACTTGCCCCTGGGCATATAGGACTAGGTCCTCCTTCTTGCATGTAATTCGTCAGCAGAGGGCACTAATCCTTCTTATGGCCAGACATTCGGCATCGTATGCACCAGATATTTGCGTAGCTGTCATTTCCTCGCTCTTTTTTCAGGTTATTTATCTCCATATGCATAGCCCCAAGTTGTTCCTGGATTTGTTGTACCCCTGCTGACGTATCCTCTCAGGGTGAATCTTCTAATTTCATAGCGACTTCCACATCTTTCTCCTACGATTCAAAGGTCTGATGACTCATCGGCATGCGTAGGTGGGGTAACAACATAGCGATGAACCATTCAGTATGTTTTCTATCATCATATTTGAACCTCCTTCACTGATCGCCTTCTTCAATCGCTAATCAGCCTTCCATACTGACTCAAACGCACCTTGTTTGAAGTCTTTTACTTCCGATACCAGCTGGGAATAAGATTTCGGCGTTTAGAATTGTTGCTTCAGAGGATCTTTGATATCTTGAATGGATGTGCTCCCGTTCTGGGAAATATATCGCATATACCAGTCCAGGGCTCTGTCTTCGAATGCCAACGATAGTTGTGCCCTCTTTATCGTGTCACTCGCCACATTCTACATAGTCCAAAGAGAGTCTGCCACGAACCAAAACCGGTCCATATCCTCATCTCCTACCCCCTTGAAGGTAGGAAATTTCATATGCGCAGCCATATCACTATCCAAGGGAGGTGGTGGTATGGGTGAATTCTTACCTTTGTGCAGCCTAGGCAGTGGTGTAGCTGGAGGATCTTGCATAGCTGGTTCTTGTCACAGATTATAGGTAGATCTCCCTTTGTCAAGGTTGGTTCGATAGTATTTACCACTGTGCGTCACACTCCCGTCTAGATCTGAGGTCATTCAGTCAGTATGACCACACAGAATGCTCTTTTCGCACAGTAATTTCTTGATCAGCAATGGTAATGTCCTCAGAAATTTTCCCCGGAACCCTTTGAATAATCTTCGTTCGACCTCAGAGTATGATACAAACTGATCAATGGAAAATTACGTCATAAATCCTCCCAGCACATTATCCACCCGGTGATCCACCGTGCGCGTGATCATATTATCATTTTTTTTTCAGTTGCTCGAGCAACTCTGGGGTCCATTGAGTGACCCACTCGTCCTTCCAGCACTTTTGGAATTCCACAAGTCTGGCCAGCCACTCGTGGAGTTCAATCGCAAAGGTCACATAGAATATTTTTTAGCTTTCAGTAAGGATGTACCTATTTTTCCACCTTTCTGCCGTTAGCTTCTCACTACGATTTTATTTTACTGTGAACTCCTGGATCTGTCTTTTCAACCAATATTCGATCTATTTTCTTTCAGGCTTCCAGTATTCTCTTTTCATTACCTTATTCCTCTCTCAGAATTCTTCCAGTCGCGACAACGGAATCATTTTTTGGCTTCAGGGGTCTTGACCCAAGTTCAGTATGCAAGGTTTTCCAACAAACCCCTATACTACTAGCCTTTTTGGTAGTGACCTACTTGCACAAGTCAAAGTCTCACCCAAAGTAGTATGGTTGGGTACTGGAACCAGGTTTCCGCACCCTAAGAAATGATGGGCAAGGAAAGCAGAGTCACGTCTTGTTTTGTAATTCCTAGATTACCTTTTTCTATGCAGAGTTAATTACGTCTCTATTTGCATCCATGTGCACTAGAGCTATAGTTATATGATTTTCATAACATAAACACAGTATTACATAAACAGAGCAGAATAGATCTAGATCCAAGAATTCAGTTACACAGATCTTCGCAGCTAAAAGACAGAAAATGCACAACATAGCAATTATCAGCAATTCACACAAAAGTACTCAGAGATTCAGATCTCTAATAATCCTTCGCATTCATTTTTTCATCAATATTTCCTTACAATTCCCTTCCCAACCTACTCACATAGCAGAAGGGTCCGCACACAGCTGAACTAGGATCTCCGCGCACACATCCAGCAGGAGTTTGTTCCCCAAAACCCAAACGGATTGCTTAAACAATAGAACGCATCAATAGCTCATCATTTCTTATCCTTTACAATACAAAATACATCTCTATTTATAACAATCTAGCCTCGTATTTCCTATGGTCCGCAACCCATGGTTTTTGGACCCCTAGTTTACCCTTTGACCCATTACAATACGTTCAGGGCTTTGACCCGCGCCAAAACCCTTGTGCTAGACTAAATATAACCAAAAATATTCAAAATGGACCAGTTTCGCAGCTTGTTAGGAGACCCCGTTCCAATAGGAGGACTATGAGGACATCTTCTACTTGCCCACAGGGGTGCCTCTGCACTGTCAGGTCAAGCACCCCATCGATTTGACCCCAAGTGTGTCGCTGCCCAATGGACTGATCTATCAGCACTTTTTTTAGGATAACAATGAAATCAAGAGGAAGATTCAGGAGCTATTCTAGAAAGGTTACATCTGCCCAAGTTCATCGCCTTGTGGGGGCCTGATCATGTTGGTGCATAAGAAATATGGGACTTGGAAACTCTGTATAGACTACCAGGTGTTGAACAAGATCATTGTCTAGAATAGGTCCCTGATCCCAAGGATTGATGGCCTTCTATACTAACTCAATGCTGCGAAATATTACAGCAAGATCGACTTGAAGTCTTGGTATCACCAGGTACCAATTAAACCCTCCAATGTGTGGAATATTGCCTTCAAATCGAAGGAGGGCCTTTTAAAATGGTTGGCCATGCCTCTCGGGTTGAAGAATGCTCCCGTAACCTTCATGAGGCTGATGGATGACATCTTGCGGCCATTCACCAACACATCTATAGTAGTGTACTTGGATGATATCCTGATCTTCAGTTAGACTTGGGAAGATAACCTCACCACATCTGACAGGTTATCCAACCACTACGGCAACACAAGTTGTGTGCCAATATGGATAAGTTCACTTTTTGCATGACCGAGGTTTAGTATCTGGGATACATTATTTATGAGCAGGGGGTGCATGTGGATCCAACTAGGATCCAAGTCATTCAGGATTGGCCAGCCCTAACCATTGTTATAGAGCTTCACAACTTTTTGGGTCTTCCTAATTTCTACTACAGGTTTATGTTGGGATTCTCTCATATCACTTGGCCCTTGAGTCAGGTCACCAAGGGAGGACCGAAAGAAAAATTATTTTGGTCAGAATCTCAACAGAATACATTCGTAGAATTGAAACATCGTCTTTTCTCTGCCCCAGTGTTCACATTACCATACTTGAAACAACCATTTGATATCGAGACAGATGCCTATGAATATGCTATTCAGGCAGTTCTCTCTGAATAGGGGAACCCAGTGGCATATCAAAATGAGACACTGTCCGACACAATCCACAAGTATCCCACTTATGACAAAGAAATGTACTCCATTGTGTAGGCTTGCCTAAAATGGAAACATTACATTTTGGGGAATGAAACTATCATCCACATAGACCACCGACCCCTGTAGTTCATACAGACGCAAGGGAAGTTGTAGAACTATCACCATTAGAAGTGGTCCACATATCTACAATAGTTTCATTTGAACAAAAAATATAAGAAGGGTAGCACCAATAATTTTGCAGGTTGCCTCAACTGACCATCGATTATGCCACTGACCAATGTTCTCAACTCTTGTGGCCATACAAGTTCCAAATTTTCAACTATAGGATGCATGATTATGTCACTTGGGACAGCTTTGTGGTCTTTCAAGAGAGCATGACAAGATGATTTGGGAAGCACACTACAGTCGGGTTGCTACGCATTTCAGGGTCGAGAAAATAGTGGCAGTAGTGCAAATGTATTTCTATTGGTTGAACCTTCGACGAGATGTCGGGAAGTACATTAGATACTACAATTCTTACGCTATTTCCAAACTAACCATCAAGAAGCAAGGCCTCTATACTCTGCTACCTACCCTGAGTCGACCTTGGGAATCCATCTCCATGGATTAAATTTTGGGCCTTATTTCTAATAAGCATGGAAATGACCATGTTTTCGTTTTCGTTGACAGATTTTAGAAGATAGCCATTATGGAAGTTTTCAAGAAGAATATCACAGCATAAGCCACTTCTAAACTCCTCTTTGAACGAGTGTGGGTGCTCTTTGGTATCCCATAGTCTATCATATGAGATCGGGAAAACAGGTTCCTTAGCACTTTTTGGTCTAGCCTCTCATCAATGTTGGACACCAATCTCACCAAGTATACAACTTTCCATCCCCAAAGTGATTGCCAGATAGAGGTCTTCAATAGGATGATCATACACATTCTACGCATGTATAATTCAAATAATACACACACATGGGATAAGAGCCTTCCCTTTGTATAGAACAGTTATAACCGGACTCTCCACAACTCAACTGGCCAAAGCACCTTTCATGTGGGCTTGGGATTCCAGGCACTATTTCCCATTTATTTAGCCATGCCATCTGCGACTACTCAAGACTATTCGGCTCATGTCCACTCTAAATTTGGCAAGGAAAAAAACTCCATTGAGTGAATTCAGCACATCCTCCAATTGGTTCATGACATATTTGATAGAGCCAATGCTAAGTACAATAAAATACATGATCAACATCTGATGCCACACAACTTCCAGGTGGGAGACAAAGTGTGGCTACATTTGGTGAAGAAGTGCCTCGCTCGACCCCATCGTAAGCTTCACCCACTCTAATATGGGTCATACACCATTACCAAGGTTGTAGGGGCTAATTCCTTTGAGCTCAGTAATCCATCATTCCTTGGTCTGCACCCATTTTTCAATGCAGGTCACCTTCAACCCTACTTCCCACCTCTACTAGACACCTCTAAAATTGCGAAACAACTCACACCAACAGAGTTAAATCAAGCCTGCATGGAACATGCCACCAAAAATCATATCATGGACATGCAAATCAAGAACACTCACCATCAGAAGATCCAAATGTATCAGGTTGTCAAAATTGACCAACTCCTGCACTAAGGAAAATGGTCAACCAAGGACCAAGTTCAGCAGAAGTTTCCTCATCTAATGGAGGAACTCAACGCAATGGAGACCATTGCTTCCTAACGGGGGAGGAATTATCTAGGTGGATATTGGAGGCCACCTGCCTATTCCTCTTTGTACCCCACCATTTCTTCTTTTAGTTTTTCAGTTTCCTTAATTGTAGAAGAATTTATTATTTTTAGCAGTTTTTCGAGTCTTGAACTTCTAGAGTTGTTTTTAGGCCCTAAACGGCGTTTTCTAGAAAAACTGGGAGTAAATTGGAAGTTCCTTCAATGTCTCTCACATAAAAAATTATATTCCTCGAATAGATATTTCTAACGAGGTATTGTGTGCGTCAAACGAAGATTGCATGCCAAAGTTGTGTCCCCAGGAAGATTGATGTGCCAATTTACCCAAACGAGGCCGATAGTTTTTGTGCTTCATCTCCTAGGTTAGGTTTTTGGATGTTTAGGGTTTTCCTTTGTTTCTCAATAATAAATATGCCTTCTAGCCTCATATTAACACAGTTCAGAGGCCTATATCCACCACATTTCTTTTCATAGATAAGCTACCAGTGTCGTAGCTATTTTATTTCCATTATGTCTGTAAGCATATTTCAGTTATTTTTTATTAATTAAATGAATTTTTATTTCTACTACATCTCTACTTTTATGTGTATTTTTGTATTTCATTGTGTTCCTGCATAAATCTAGATCATTTAACTAAAGTGATACATATATATTTAATTAGTCCTAGATATCTAACTTTGCTAGAATCAAAATAATATCAGTCTTTATAAGGTCTTGTGATGTCTAGTTCTAGTTTTTCCATGATAGCTCTATGAATTAAGTTATGGGAAGCACCAGAATCAAGAATTGACTTGTGCAATATTTTTGCATGAATATTTAGGCTAATGTAAAAAGGTGGAACACTTCCATCCTGGGATTTTCCTTCGACCTCGGGTCCAAACAAGAATTCAGGACGATCACCATTTGAATCAACTATGTCTGTCCCTTCTACTATTTTCAAAGATTTCATGACTTGAGTCTTATAAAAATCTTTAGTCACCAATTCAGTCAAAGGAATGGGAATTTTTACTTTAGCCAAATTAGTTTGGATGCTAAATTATATTTATGATTTTTCAACTTCTTTGACATCTTTATCTGGTTTCTTAGGGGTTTCTTTTTTAGAGTAAACTTTTGTTTGACTATTAAAAGGAATATCAATTTTTTTGGATATTTATTTTTGAGGATCTGTTTTTTTTTTTACTAGTTGAGGGAATATCTTGTCAAGTTTCGTTAGGATAATTTTCAACACCTTTCTTTCTCCTTAAGTTATATTGTTTGTGTAACTCAATCATGAAATTTTTATATCCTTATTTGTATTCTTCTAATTCTAAGGTGTCTTGCTTTGGTTGTGATAACAAGAACTGATATTCTTATTATTTTCTCAATAATGTTTGATCTATCTCATTTATTCCAAAGAAATTGATCTGATTGTCTTCAAGTTCCTCTGTTAATTCATTTTCTTCGTTGGCATAGTTTTCTTGAAATGGAGGCCTAATTTTTTGTTGATTAGAAGGGCCTCTCTGATTTCTTTGTTTAACTTTTAGGGAATTTCTTCTAAAATTTTGATTTATAATAGGAGCTCCTTGGTTTTCTCTTGCATGAGTTCTATCACCTAAGCTTATCATATCCATCATTCTCTCCATATTTTTCACTAAAGTATCCAACTTAACATCTGAAGAAGAAGAATTTGGTTCTTCTTTGATTTGGAATTTTCTTTCAGTTTTCAACTTAGCTCTCTTTGTTAACAATTTTCCTTCTATGATGATTACATTTCTCTGCATTTCTTCTAAGGTGGCAGGGTTTCTTCCCTAAGTTGGTAGGCCATGTTAGGGTCAAAACTATCTGGAAACATTATCAAGGCTAATATGGGAGGAGGTTGTATTGTAGTTGGAGTATAAGTATAAAAAATTTTGAACCTAATACAATAATTTTTAATGGATTCTCCAGGAGATCTCTTAATACTCTCATATTCAGCTAAGATCTAGAGATGGTTTTCCTTGACTTCCCACCTTCTAAGAAAATTTTCATGAAATTGAGTTAGATATGGAATACATGCAGCTCTTAATGATTTAAATCATTTTTTAACTTCCCCTGTGAGACTTTAGGAAAATAAGCTCATTCTTACATCATCTTTATTAAATTATTGTAAATAAAAATAACCGTTCATTTGATCTATTTTTTATTGAGCAGTAATTGGTCCAGTGCTATCAAATAGAGGTATCTAAGTTTGATAACCTTGTCTCATAGGATTAAGTTACCCATTTAAAATTAGAGGATAATAACGAGAAGCCATGATGGGAATATAGGGATGAGAGGAAGATTTAGCAGTAGGAGGTGTGGGTATAATTGGTATGAAAGGGGAAGTTATAACATTTTGATGTGTTGTGGTGGAACTGGTAGGAATGGTATATGATTTGGGTGTAGAACTTATGGAAATAAGTGTAGAGATGCTAATAAAGATTAATGGAGGAATAACACTAATAGGTGAACATGTCTATGGAATAGTTGATGATGTAGTGGAAGTAATCTCTGATGATTTGGATGATTGAGAGCCCAGAGCTTTTTAGGGTAGGAAATATTAGCCTAAAAGAAACAATATGTTGCAAAGATGTAGCCATCATGAAGGAATGAAAGGAAAAATTTTCTTCCATGGAAGCACGTTGTGTAGGTTTCAAAGATATTGATAATAATAGCTATCAACTAGAACGATATTGTTCCTTAATTCATAAGCCTCTTCTTGATTTAAAACATACTAAACTGATAATATATATAAGAAGAACAATAATTTAAAAACTTCTTGGAATAATTTTTATATAATAATTTGATGCACAACTTGTATAGCAGTAAATTTCAGCTTACAACAGGTCGAAATAAAACAACTGAAGTAAATATTATCACTTGGTTTTCAATGCATTTATGTAATTAAAATAGAGCTAGGAACTTTTGAACACTACTTCATTGAAAATTAGAATCATATTCATGTCTTGTTTTCCAAGCTAGTTGTGAATAACTCTCTCGATCACTTGGATTAGATTTCACCATTATCTAACAATCTCAAGACAAAATGAGTAAGCAATTTATGAATGGAAACACCTACAGACATGTCACAAACATCAATTGGTTTTCAATATCAATTTATTAGATTGATATAAATTCTTATAAACTATTATAAGCATAAAATATGAAAGGATTACTAAACAAATGATAAAATAACTTATCATCAACATAAAACTGAAATGGTTAGCATATATCATTACAAACATGGTTACATTTTTTCATGGATAACCATTTTTTCATGGATTAGGTGTTATGTATAAGCAAGAAAAATATTAAATTATGTTATAAGTAATGCAACTGTTAAAACAACTATTCATAGTCCTTAATGATATTCTAAAAGTTCTTTCATAATACTAAACAAGTGTCTAAAGAAGCCATCAGCACTTCCAAAATAACATATTTAAACATACAAGTTGTAAAAATTGAATTCGTTTCATAAATTTTAATAGAATCATGTGCTGAGATCTAAGATATAGTTCTTAAACTAAGCCTCTTCTTGATTTAAAACATACTAAACTAATAATATATAGTTTAAGAGAAATAATTTAAAAATTAATTTATTTGAATACATTAAATAAATAATTATTAATTTAAAAAATAATTATATCAAGGAAAGGCAAGGACCATGTTACACTGAAAATATTACTACAATACTATTTCCTTGAACCTTACAAATCATGAGGCCTATGTTGAGGTTAAGTTAGAGACCGTTAAATAAAAATAGTACAAAGAATCACATTATTTACCATGGTCCTTCTGTACATTCCTCTTATTACTTATGCTTGTAACTTATTATTAATCACATAGTGCCAATTTTTTAAAAGTCAATCTAGAAGTCTCACTTTTTATAGCTTTGGTGGAAGGATAGAGTATCTAAGTTTCCTTACCCTTTAAGAATCATCCTCAGTTACTGTACCACCGACCTCGACATCCAATCTAGACATCTTAGGTTATTCTAAATTGATCAAGTGTATAGAATTTTTAGGGTGGTGTTCTATGTGCACTAAAATTCCCATGAGGTCCATCACTATGTATGGAGTTCATTGCAACCTTGGATATATTCTATGAGTTGTTGTGATTTTTTTCTTGTGGCTACAACTTAGTTTTGGTTGTCACCTAGTTATCATGATTTAAAACTTTGTTATCATCTCAGATCCTTATAGCATTAGATATATTATGTGAGATAATGTGATGTTTTGTTTTTCACAATGATTCAAAAATGAGTTATTATACCACAATATTGACTTTCTCATTGTCTATTTTGCTTATGAACCCTTTAAAAAAACCACAAGAACATTTGATTTTAGATTGTGATCTCCTCGACATGGGTAGGGGTTTCAAAAATTGGAGAGTAGATTGAGGGGTTATTGTTAGAAACTGTTGTATAAGATGGAAAATTTGGATGGTTTGTAGACAATATGGATGTCGTAATAGATATCTATTTTGAATTTTTTTAGTGTCTCTCGCCACCATGCATATAATAGGATCCCTTTCAACTAAGAACGTCAATACATCATTGTGCATCTAATAGGAACAATTTCAACTGAGAAGGTCAATAAATCACTGTGCGAATGACAACTTGTGACATCCCTAGCCATTTTCTTTGATTGTGGATCAAGTTATAAACTAATGACCTGTGAAATCCCTAACCATTTTCTTTGTTTGTGAATCAGGTTATAAACTAGAATATACTCTCTCTTTAGAAGACTCTACAGTATATATTGGATGGAAGGAAATGTTATGATAAAACTTGTACAAAAATACCCTTAGCGTTGTCTCAACTTACTTTATTGTTAATCACATAGTGTCAATTTTGTAAAACTATAATCTACAGTAAGGACTCACTCGGTTTTTTCTTTTGTAAGTTTTGTTTGGAATTGAAAAATAAAAAAATTATAAAAGCTAAAATTATGTAGTGAAAAACATTGTTTAAAATTTCATAATAAAAGGTTGAGTAAATTTGACATCATATAATATGAAAATTGTTTATGATTATAAAGTAAAACAAATGTATGATTTTTCAGCTATAATTAGGTAATTAAAGATTTGTATATAGTTTTTTTAGGGGAAGAAATTTGATATTCATTAACAAAAAAAACAGAAAGAGTATGTATGTAGTTACAAATTGTTATGTAGTTACAAACTATTACAATTAAGTAATTAAAGGTAAATTTAGTGTTATTTAATAAATTAGAATTGTGAACATTCATCATTATTGCTTAAGATAAATCATGTCTATTTTGGAAATTAAAAAAATTACATATTTTAAAATTTTTCATTATTAATTTAATTATTTATATATTAAGAAATACTACTTATGAATAATAAAACAGTTGTAACATAAATAATATATAACAAAAAAAACCATATATTTTTGGAATAATAAAATAGTTGTAACAAAAATAATATAGAAAAAGAAAACTATATATATTTGGAAGTATGAAAATTTAGATGCATTTTATTAAGTAAAATTTTAAAAGAATAATGGCTATAAACATTTAAAAATAATTTTATTAAATAACTAGTTTAGTTCTATATTCTTTATGAGATGGATCAATTCTCTTTTCATTTAAAGACATATGAAGACATTTGATCTCTCTTGGCTCTGGGTAGATCCAAAGTAGAGATTGATCTAGGCCATATTAATTCCCCCCTTTAAATAAACTACATTCCACATGAATACCATAAGTCAATACCATGGGATGTTTTTATAGTTTATTATTATTATTATTTTATTTTATTTTATTTTTTATTGTATTTTGACCTACTTAAAATGTTCATTACATTATATCAATCTTTTTATTTAATTTACTTTTATTTTCATTTTGTGTAATTTCACATAGTCAAAATGTTAAACATGACATTACAACATTTCTATCATACTTTGTTGGAGAGCATCGTGATACAAAAATGTAATATTTAAACATATAAATAGTTATTTTTCTTTTTTATTTTGTTTTTTATCCATGTAATTTAAATTAATTGGTTTGTGTGGAGTTTAATTTTATGATATAAATTTTATTTAACCTAACAAATTTTTAATAACATCATTTTAACTTAAACGTCACCAAAAGCTAAATACTTATTAAAAATAAAAAAACTAACATTATAAAAAACATATATAAAACTATTTTCTTATGGATCTAATGGCCTAAAACATTTCGATCATCTAACATTTGATCCAATGGCTCAAACATGGACACAATGGCATCTAGGGGAGTTGTTTTCAAAGAGGAACACCTTCCGACGTAATAACTTCTTCATCGCTATATTTAAAACAAATGTGAAAAAACAAATAATTTAATGACTCAAATCATCTCTAATTCCCCAGTTACATACTTGGAAATCAATAACTTCTTCATCAATATATTTAAAACAATTGTGAAAAAACAAATAATTTAATGACTCAAATCATCTCTAATTCCCGAGTTGCAAACTTGGAAATCAAACATAAACAAGTAGGAAAGCGATTTTCACAATTCTAAATTTTTTTTAATCACTTTTTCTTGTAACCATGCTCATCTATGTATGCCTAATGGGTGGAATTGGTAGGTACAGACAATATTGGTTCACATTCATAAATTTCTAGCCCATGGCCTAACCACATCCATCATTTTCTTTTTGGTTATCAAGTTCACTTCTAGAGTGTGTGCTCATTTCCCCATAGCCGAGTCTATCAAAGCACTAGGTATTTGGGAAGCATTTACTTCTATCACAAATTTCTAAATTACATTTTCAAATATTTTTTTACTGCATATCAACGAAGCATTTACACTATATTCTTACCTTTCCATTACTCAATGTGGACTAACAGGAATGACAAAATACAATAGATATAGTATATTAAACTTATTTTCAACTTTATGTTCATAGCAGATATTAAACCTATTTTTAGGTTTATGTTCACAACAATGTCTTCATACCACATACATGACAATTTATAGATCAATTTAGAAAACGAGACTAAATTATGGCTATAAAACCATGATAAGTGAGCTAAAAGATATATTGATTTTCATATCATGATTTGAAATAATCTTTGTAAAATATTAAAAAATATTGTGTATTCTAAACATGCCATGCTTTTCTCTTCTATACGCATGGACCTATGTCTTCTCATATCCATCCATTCTTGTGAATGGACGGGTGAATGTGCCTAATTGTTTTGTCCATAAATGATAATAGTTGTGGATGCATTCTCATACAAGACAATCTCATACACATCTCCATATGAGCTCTTTCCTTCTGCCATCGAGTTACAAAACATGGCTCCTCCACTTTCTACTCCATGCTAGCATAAGCATATATTTGTTTATAAATCACATCAAAAAAACTATCTCCATATTGAATCTTTCATCTTTGGAGGATTTGCCAAACTTTACAAAAATAATTGGTTTTTTCAATGCACTACTTACATCTTACAGATAGTTCTCTAACCAAATTAGCACAAATGAAATTTGTCCCTTCTTATATGTTTGAGAAACCCTTTATAGTTCAAATCACAATTCAATATATCAGTGAAATCTCTACATCATAGTACACTAATGAACACTTGTTATCCAACCAACTAAAAAAAAAAGAAAAAAATATAGATCAACGACTTAGAAATCAACCTATTCGAGGCAGAAACCTCCTTTACATTACATAAATGAAAAACTCTTGGATGATACAAATGTCAAAACCTACTTTCTATCGATAGGAGTCTAAGGGGTCACAATATAATCCGAGCCAACATAACAATAATAATGTAAGGGAACAAAAATAACTATAGTGGGCTTCTATGGGGGACGATAACAACAATATGCGAACTACATGGGTAGAACAATAACAATAAAGAGGCTACACCAACAATAATAATAAGGGGATACGCTATTCATGTAGGGACCTAGCATGCCCCTCTCCTTCAAAAAAGTATTGTCCTCAACACTTGAGTAGTTCTGGATGCTTCTGTATAAAATTATCATCCTCCCATGAAGAATATTCAATGGGTAAGTTCTTCCACTTGATGAGATACTTTTACATTGATCGATTTCATAGTTGTCGATTTCTTGTTTCCATGGTTGCTTGAGGTTCCAATTTTATTTTTCCTTCCTCGTCAAGTTCTTGCAATATTCTCTGAGATGGGATATTGTCACCTATAACCTTCTTTACGTAGAAACATGAAATTTTTTATTTTTTTTGCAAACCAAACATTCTGCCACAAACGTTTCAATATCATATTTTGATGTTTAAACCTATAGTGAGAATAATTGTGCAATTATGCCTCATTGTTATTTATTCAAAAGCATTTTCATGACATTGGAGGTGATTATTTTTCCTTGTTTCCTTGCAATACCTCATTATTCAACTTCCTTTGCTTCACAAAAAAAAGTCAAGAAAAGTTCCTAAAAACTGAAAGCTATAATCCCCAAGCATTGTAACCATTGGATTCCTGCTATAACATCAACACTACCCATTGGAATAGAAGCATTGGACTATTCAATACATATTCCCCCATAGTTAGCTTGATATTATGGGACTTTCAAGAGAAATTTATAATTCCTCCATTTGCAACCATCACTTGAGTCTTTGGTGCTAGATATACAAATAAATTCAATTCATTGGTTATCTTATAATGAAAAAAATTATTAGTACTACCCGAATCAATCAACGCTATTACCTTTTTCTTATTTATATGTCATATCTTCACAATTTGAGGAGTGGTAATTGTTGCCAACGCATTACAAGATATGGTTGGATTCATTTCTTCTTTCTCTAGGGTTGGTTCCTCGTGTATATCCTTTTATTTTGAATTTTCATGTTCGTTTTCTTCCTCCTCTTCACAATATATGTAAATTATTTTTTTCTCGACACACTTATGACCTTTAGTGTATTTTCTATCATAACTGTAGCATAACCCTTTTTCTCTTTTTTCTTCCAATTGTTGTGGTGTCTAATTTATAGGTTGTGGAAGGTTAGGAGTAGCAACACTTCCATCTTTATGGTTGTGAGTTGTAGGCTTCCTTGTCACTGTAATTTTTCTTTCAATGTTTCTTTCGAACCTAAATGTCTTCTCCAATGATTCAGGTTCACAAAGGTGAAGCTCCTGTTGGATGTTATCCTTTAAAGTCCCTATGAATACCACAATCCTATGCTCTTTTGGAATATCATTTATCCTAATATTTAATTTTTGGAGGACCTTAATATGTTATTCCATTGAGCCCTTTTTTTGAAATGTATCAATTCACTAAATAAGGTGTTTCGCTTTATATCTTCATAATGTGCTATCATTTCCTCTGTAAAAATTGACCAAGTGACAAGTGGTTTACGAGAACAAATTCATTACCATATAAATTGATTGGGTTCTAAATATAAAGTTGCAATGCATACATTTTGTGTGTGTTTCACATTATGGAGATCAAAATATTGGTCCATTTGTAGGATCCATGTTGCCAGATCCTTGCCATCAAACTTACTCATATCGATCTTTGGAATATGGTGGCTCTTCAATCCAACATTAGAGTCTATGAAATAATTATTAACATTTATAGTTTTCTCATTATTAGTTTCATCTACTACATTTTCACCATGAGGAATCGTTTCTTGTAGCAACTTTGTCAAAACTTTCTTCAAACCTCCCATGTCTGATTTTAGAGAATTATTCATTTCTTCCATGTTTCCTTTCAATTTTTCTACTACGCCATAAATATTAGCTTCCAAAAAATTCTTAAAACCATCCACATTAGCTTCCATTTCATTTTTGGTTACTCTTTCCGAGAGCAAAATTGGTTGCACTTGGTCTCATAATTTGTATATATCATGTTGCACTTCTTCCTCTTCATGCATCATAGTCTAGTTTTCTGTGGGCTTAATGGGCATGTAATTATTTTTTGTGGGCGTTTTAGAACCCAATACTGATATCAATGGTTCAATATGCCCTTGGAATCACTTCAAACTTACTTTTTAAACAAAAATTATGTGATTAAAAAAACACACTTTTTTCTTGATTTTGAGGAGCTCGATATCAAACATGTATTTCTCTATGATTTTGGATCCCCAATATTTGAACTTTGGTCATCTAGTATCCGTCTAATTCTTCTTTCCAATGCCATGGGTCATACCTAATTTGGATTTTTGAAGGTAAAGTTATGCTCAATCTCTCACAATGACCTAATTATGGAATAGTTCAGTAGAGTGAATCTATACGTCATGCCACATGTCATTGTTTTCGACATTTGTATTTGAAATCGATAAAAAATAAACTATATTTTGTGTAATTTTGGCCACTTTTTATAGAATTCAAAATCTAATACCTGAAACGAAATTTATGACAATTTTCCCTTGGTCACTTGTTTGAGATGAAATTATTGAGCATGCAAAAACCATAAATTCCACATATCATATATCAAAAAATATAGCGAACCAAGATATGACCGTTTTACACGTAGTTCATCACCATTTCAGCTCCACGTTGTAAAATTTTCAGCTTTTGAATCCTCGTAGGAAAAAATTTATAGTGAAAATTCCAAGATGACTTGTTTGAAAAAACAAAGCCCTAGAATCCCAATCTCTCATACCAAATTTTATGCAACCAACTTACAAAATAGAAGAAAATATAGATCAAAAACATAGAAATCAACATATTCGAGGGGGAAACCTCCTTTACATTACATAACTGAACATTTCGTGGATGATTCAAATGAAAAAACCTACTTTCTATATATAGGAGTATAAGAGGCCGCAATATAATGAGATCCAACTTAACAATAATAATGTAATGTCACAACAATAAAAATAGTGCGCTTCTATGGGGCAGAATAATAAAAATATGTGAACTAAATTTTTACAACAATAGCAATAAATGGGCTACACTAACAATAATAATAAGGGGATACACTAGGTACCTAACAACAACGCCTGTTACCATAATAATACCTTCCTATAAATGGGCTACACTAACAATAATAATAAGGGGATACACTAGGCACCTAAGAACGTGTATTACTACCTTCCTATAAAATTACATGAATGAATTTAGCACTTGTGTGAAGGTAAAAATGCATCCATGCAAAGATAGATTATTGCAAGGAATTTTAGTGAAAATTTAGTATTCAAGATTTCTATTGCTACCATTCATTATCAAAATATTTGTTATTCCTTTAACATCTGGTACATCGACAAACACTTGCATTTAAAAGATATATTTAAGCATGTGAAACAAGTTCAGAAATCACCACGTTGTAAAAAAAATTGCGGGTTAGCTTTTACAAATTGTTAGAATACTTGTTGGTAGAAATGTGACGGTCGCAAGAATCACCCGTCACAATGAAATGTGTGTTGTAGGTGTGTTTTGATCATATGTAAATTTGAAAATTCAAATAGTGAAATTGTAAATACCAACATGAAATTACCACTAGAAAAAGATACGCTGTTAAACCAATAGAATAATTTACTAAATACTTACATAGAAATAATAAATTCAAAATAAAGCCAACAATGTAAATCCCATACTCCATTGTAGATTCTTGGGCAATGTTCGCATTGAAATATGAAAAACTTCACATGGAATTTTGTTTAAATTAAAACAAACTTTAATCAATTCACATTGAGAGGGAATCAAGATAAATTCTAACCAGACGATGCCTTTTGCTTTGGGTTGAGAAATTCTCATAAAAATATTGAGACAACACACTAACCAGCATTTTTAATTTAATTCAACAATCTGCCTTGAGAGATTGGATCTGATTCTAGAGAGGGGGTGACTTGGAACATGACATGTCTCAACAGGACGATGTAGGTTTTATGCACGGAGGAAACAAACTCGCAAGACATGAAGAGATAGTGGGTACCCAACTATGAACTTGCATTTGCAGCTTCTGTATGTGGGAACCTTATAAGACCATTTCATATTTAAATTTCATATTTATGACCGACCAGAAACCTCTCTAACGTATATCTATCTGCACCTCTAACTCCGGGCTCTTTACTTTTTACTTGACACATCTTGAAGATTCCAATCACAAAAGACATCAAGAACAAAAATCCAATATCAGGTTAGGCAGGCTGCGTATACTTAATACATAGAACCAATGGATGGTAAGAATTTCATTACACAGTGCTTCTTGACCTTGGATTTTAAAAGAATTAAAATTTGATAGCCATGTTGATATTGAGCTTGTGCATTGTCCTTCGAACCCTTGTTTTTTTTTCTAATGGGATCTATAGGGTTTGATGAGATTTGTTTCAGCACTCCATTGTACACCTTTATTTATTTAATCATTCTCGTAGACATTTTTTAATCACGAACTCTTTTAAATTTAATTGAGCTTCACAATGCCTTCTCATATTTTCATTTTTTATAATGCTGCTCAAAATTTGTGGCAACAGGTGGACTTTTTAAAATTAAATTAAAATCAAAATTAAAAGTAATTATAGATTTGAGTAAATTTCGGAGTTTTTTTCTTTTTCTTAGTGTAATGAACCTAATAAAAAAATTTGTCATGATACAATACTTAGATATACAAGTCTATGTAAAGTTTCTTTAAATCAATACTACAAACAATACAAGAAAAATCCAAAACATAGTTGCAGAGTGATAGTACCCGGAATATTGTTATGGCCAAGATCCAATTCACTCAACACTGAAGAAACTTCCATAAAAAACACATCCAGTAAAGGTCCAGGAAACCTGTTATTACTAAGGGGAAAGATCGTGAGGTTGTAAATAAAGAGTGAAAGACATAAATTTTCCCGAGACCCGATTGTTGTTTATATCGAGAACCTTCAAATTTTCAAAAGAAATTGCACCGTTAAAAGCCAAGATTTCATTGAGTTGATTGATACTGAGATTGATATACTGAAGAGATTTATAAGGTCGGAGATAATCGCCCACATAGAATACAAGGGTCCATAGACCTTATTGTTGCTGAAATCAGGCCACTGTTAATGGGACTGCTAAGCTTATTCGAATGTAAATATAGTTGGCAGAAATATCTAAGCTTCTAGAAACCCTTGGGGATTACGTTGTGAGATGGTTTGATTATAGGTTCAGGTAAATTAGGTGTTGTGGAGAAATTAGGGAACTAGGAATTCTTCCATAGAAATAATTATTCGAAATATTGAAATACTGAAGGGAAGACATTGAACTTACCTCGGTCAGGAGCTTACTAGATAATGAATTATTTGCTAGCGATAAATTCACCAGCATTTTCAGTTGAGTCAAAGATATGAGCTTGAAGTCCCCAACAATATTTAAATTTATCAATATTAAAACTCGTAACGAGACCATCGAAGCACTGGATCCCATGCCACGTGGTGGGGCAGCTATTGGAGTCGAGTGCAGTATGGTCCCACAAGTTAAGCACACTCTCTTGCGGGTCTTCCCAGATGCCCTTGTTGAACTCAAGAAGTGAAAGTCTGTCCATGTGTGGCTGTTGCATCGAAGAAGAAGCCAACTAAGTGAATACTGCCGAGGGATAAGAGGAATATCACCGTAACCCGTGTAATATGCGTCAACTACTGAATTCTTCTCAGGTCATCCATGTGACCTAGGGTCACTCATAAGGCTTTAATGCTTAAGGTCAAGGCCTAGCTCTTATGGCTGACTAGTGTAATAAGCCCTATTGTGCAATGCAACTCCACCAAGGCAAGCATTGGATCGGTGCATAGTGGACACTATCGAACCCGAACACGCTACCATTTGAGCATGATCTTCTACATGCCAGAGTTTTGTTGTCATCTTCTTCTTTGTATTGCTTCACCAACAATGTTTGATTCAATTATATGGTTAGATAATGAACAAAATATTGATACACAATGAAATTTGTCTATATTTTGCATGACTATAAGTCAGTTGATATTGCACCACTAAGTTCTCCAGCTAGAATGAATGGAGAAATGGATGAATGTGTTGAGAAAGTGTGCTTGTATCACCCATCATTTCGATCTTCAGCGGGCTCATACTTACTTGTTCGGGTGTTTCCGGTATATAGAAATGTTAGGGTTGCCACTATATCCAACCGCAAAATCAACCCATCCTCCAGAAAACGTGAAAATTCTAATAGGAAAACAACAAAATATATGCGGAATTGTTGTTGGAAGAATGTCACGAATTATCATCTAGGTAACTATCTTTCGACAAATGTCATCGTCATACCAAAATAGTAGATTAAAAAGTGAGGTGGGCTAACTCAAAAGAAGGTCTCTCTGTAACACCCTCTTCCCACATCTACACAAGGAACCGACTAACTCGGGTAAACATGGAAAAAGAGGCTACTAATATGATATTCAACCTCCTAGATGACCTTAACGAAGTGGAACTTATTGAAACCTGACAAACAAACCTTACACATCATCAACAACACCTCTAAGAGGTAACCCAACCTCCCAGACCCATGAACCCTGAAGAGGTACTGTGTTTTACCCATTTATCCATTATCCACAGGCATTTAAGGGCAATGATGCAGGGGCATCCGAACCAACTTGAACTCGAGTCGGAATTTCAAACTGAAAAGGCGGGTATGCGAACAGTCATGCAAATTTGGGGCAAAGTTTCTTAAAACCGATTCTAAATTTAGAGTAACTATCTGCCATGTGTGTGTTTGAGAAGATGTAGGGTTGTTTAGAGATTTTGGGGATCTTAAATGATTCACGATCCTTTGTATCTTATATATAATAGAGAGTCTGTGTGTGAGAGGGGAGAGTGTGAGTAAAATGTAATTCCAAGTGGATTTGTACTAAGGTTGAAATGCCTTAGAATATCGGTGATGTTTGTATATAATACAATTACTCGTTATGTGGATTTTCTGTGTCTAAATTTGGTTCATTGTTGGTTTAGTTTTATGATTTTAATCATGTTTTACGAGTTATTGATCGACCATCGATCACTATAAGGATCGATGGCGATCTAATGTAATTTGAATGTGGCATTATTGTGTTCCGGTTCATATGATGGTTCGGAACTATGAGTCGATTTAATATGGTAGATTTAAACAATGGCAGGCTTGCATACAGTTTGGAATCTGGAGATGGAGTTATTCGGGCACTGTGTAAAAGCTAAGTATGTTAAACTCTGTGAGGTCGATGAAACGAAGGACTCTGTCTTCATTGTTTAAAGATTGAAGTGATAACCGACCACACTTGTCGAGTTACGGGGCGGAGATGAAAGTTCCAAGCGGGGTTGAAATTAAAACTGAAACCTGGTGAAATATGACTTCAAACAACATCGGAATTTAAGGTTTGCAAGTGCGTGGTTTTGGGAAGCGAAACCACCAGTCTTGCACAACATTTGAGCCGAGGCGGTTTCATCTTTTGGGAACGCGATCCAGTAAGACTGTGACACGTCACAGTGCCAAAACAACTAATCTCGCGTTGCATCTGATTGATAAATCTCGGGGTTCGATTTCGTGCGACCACCGTTCGATTTCATATGGTGGAGATCCAATGGTGATCATGTTGAAAATTGAGAGAAAGTTAATCAAGGTATGGAACGATGTTATTGAAACAGAGTTTTATTAAACCTTCGAAATCTGATTATGTGGGCCGAGAGGATTTTAATATGATTAACTGTAAATATATTACATGGTCGAAGGTTTAGAATATCGTTCCCGAAAGCTTTAAAACATTGTTTCAAAGGTGACTTATCATATTCCGAGAGGTCTTTAAAGAGTAGTTTAAATGCTTGTAATATATCCGAAGATTTGGATATATTTCAAAGATACTTTATGTAAGTGTTGAAACTCGGATATATGATAGCTAAGGATTGAAGATGGGTTAAAATGCTTCCGATATATTTATATGTAGACATTAGAAGTGGCGCAACGGAAGCATGGTGGGTGCATAACCCATAGGTCCCAGGATCGAGTTTTGGATCTATGAATTTGCAGTTTTGTTATGGATTTAGCAGATTGTGGGTTCATTTTGTAAGATGAAAGGGGAACCTGCTTATAGTGGGTTTCACTCTTCATCAGGCAAGGCAACAACTAGAAACCGATAGTCAGATGCATGCCTTGGAAAGGTCGTGGCCAGGGCCCCAAAAGGTCAATTGTTTTCCTGTAGCTCTGGGATTTGTGTCACAATTTTAGCCCAAGAGGTCAGGTCACTTCCTAGAGCTTCATGAAACTTTAAGAGAGGTTAAATAACAATGAAGAAAAGGTACATAAGTAATGACATCATCAAGAACCATTTGGATTCTCCTAATAATAATAGGAATTTTGTCAAATGTGTCACAAACACTGCATATATAGGTATAAACAACATATTTAAACATGGGGGTCTCTTAGAAATTTGAGAATAGCTAAGAAGAATTTCTCCCCTACATCATAAGGTACAATGTCGTCTATTTGACCATAGATTAATTGCACATTCAATTTCCAGTAAAAACATATATAGATCCATATATCATCACTCATCAGATACATTCTTATAACCAGTATAATAACAATAGAAATACAATGAATACAACAATAATAAAATCGACATAATAACCGGAGGAATGAGCTCTTCATTAGTAAATGTGAAAACCAACCGGATATGGGACTTCCACATTCCACCCGACCATATATTAGCTGAGCTAAGTCTCACTTCCACCCATGCCATATTCCAAGCATGAATGTTTGAGTTTTTCTAACAAATCAATCAACACCAAACCAATGCGTTAGAGACCAAACTGTCTCAACCCGAAGCCATTGATTCCACCTAATGGTCATATACTAACCATCATGGATTTATCTCTATCCAAGTTTTTCTAGGGCTCTAGAGTGTCTGTGCCAACAAGGGCTTCGAGGAGTAGTAACTCAACCCCAACTGTTACAGGGCATCCAGAGAAATTTTCCAACCAGACCTTCGAGGACCAATAACTCACCCCACCTAGGGCTTCTAGAGAATTTGTCCAACCAAGGCTTCCAAGACTAATAAATCAACCCACAGTTAGCCACTGGGCTTCTAGAGTGTTTACCCAACCAAGGATTCCAGCGACTAATCACTCAACCCACAACTAAAGGAATCATGAGAACCGACCAGAAAACCATCAATGGAAATAAACCCACAACAACATGGTTATCCAGAAAATGGAAAGGGTAGGAAAATCCTCGTGCATACACCATGCATGCCAAAAATAGTAAGGAAAATATACATGCAACTCAGTACCTACACTCATAACTTGCTATAGATGTTGATCCCGATGTCCTCTTACACTTTCCTGCTCTTCCTTTTCCTTCTTACTCCAAATCACCAAGTATGCCACGATCTCTAAGAGTGCTCCAAGAATAATTTAAGTGTTCAATACTATGAGAGATAGAGAGATAATAATGAGAGCTCCAAAATTGGATTGAGAAAATCCTGCCAACTGATCCTCAGAAGCCTTTTTACTAATGAGGCCTATATTTCCTTGATTTTCCATTATTTTCCTTCATTTTTCTCCTCACATGAAACTTGTGACCTTTCACCTTCCTTTTCTCCTAATTTCCATTTTTTATATAAATAAAATTTCAATTAATGTTTCATCCCTTTCCAATGCCTTTTCATCTTCCTTTTCCAAATTCCTTTTGCCATAATAAACAAAAGTGAACACTCGCTAGGATGTTTTCCCTACCATTCAACTTGGAATATGTGTCCCATCAATCATGGTATTATATATTTTTTACATGGATTTTTACTAAGGTTGTCACAGAACCCTCCCCCTTGGGGGAACATCGTACTCAATGTTAAATGACACCTACAACAAACAATACCTGTTAAAAACCAAACATACTGCCTATGGAGATTTATAACACATCTTGTCGCAATATTTACAATGACCACTACTGAAAGCTGAAAAACATACCATTTAATGGAGCTCTATAACATATTTCATTATGGTTTTTACAATAAAAACCACATATACTCATACACATTTTCTTCAACGAACAAATAACTATACAATCTATGGAGATTTATAAATCCATCCCGATACAGTATTTACAATAATATACACATATACACATTTTCTCATCGAGCCAATAGAAGGATATGATGCCTGTATCAACAACAAGGGAATCCAGAGGCTCACACCTCCACCCTCAAAGTAATACTATGATTCACCCTCCTTTCCAAGAAGTCCATAAGCCATTTTTAAAGTTGAATATGCATCCAATGTCTAGTGCTACAATTTCGCGTTGTTATCCTTTCAATGAACAGTTATTGACTCATTGTTCCAGTGCACACTCCCAATGTGCATCTGATTCCATATGGAAATTCTAATTACCAAGAAAATCCATCCCCGACCTTCCCTTCTCTAGTACACAGTCCCTTGGGAAATTTAATCACCCCCTTCCATGTAGTCACTCACCTTCCAAGTTCAACTAGAACCCCCATCTTGGGCAGTCCATCCCTTTCCAAGGCTTCCTCACATCAGAAGATACAAAAACCAAGGCATATACCTGCCTCAAAATCATCATACCATTCATAACATTCTCATGGAAATCAATGGACACTATTGGGTACTAGTGTCCCACAATGGCCCTGCTTCTAAAGTGCTTTACAAGCATATTATTGATTATTTCAATTCCCTTTGATGTTTCTACAAGCTCTTGCAGTCGATTTAAACCATCCCAAACCGAGAATTACATGCTTTCCTGTACCAATCACATAACTTCCATTAGATTTAAAATAAATTGAAATAACGTCAAATCATACCTCATTGGTAGCTCGTCAATAAGGTACACTTGCAATCCTGTTTATTTCGTGTCACAACAAGTCAAAATAATTGTTTGATCAAATCATCATATATAAACATATCACATATGCTTAGCTCAAAAAAAAACCATCATAGGTCAAAATCGTGAATCACATGCAATCATCATAAACCATAATCATAAATCATAGGTCACAATTGTACATGGCATGCATAATATAAATCGAATCAAATAATGATACTTATCCTTCATCGATCATTTCTTCTATATTTTTTCTTTTTGTATACACATTAGATCGATCGACATAATCGACAAGAACCCAATTCCCTTACTTATCTTTGTTCATGTGCACATAACCACAATGTACATCACAACAAACACATCCACGCAAGGCATGCAACACCACACAATGCATACACCAACATATGACACACAACATAACACATATACCTACACTCAGTTTTCAACACAATGCATGCAGCTATGCCTACACAAATGTACAACATGTACATCTACATCGAGTGTATGATACAACACAATACATACACCTACACCAGCATACAACACATACACCTACACTCGGTGTACAATACAAAATAGTACATATACATATACATATACATATACATATTCATATACATAGTAAAACACAACGAATACACATGTCACGATACTATGACTACAACATGCACATACATGGGCCCCCATTCCCATAACACAACATGTACTACATGCACACGATACCACATGTATACCAATACCATATGCACGACATGTACACAACACTACTTGCATAACATGTGCACAAAGCCACATGTACATGACACCACCTGCACAACATGTACACAACACCAAATGTATACTACACCACTTGTATAATGTTTACACAATACCACATGTACAAAACACTGCATGCACGACATGTACACAACACCACCTACAGACAACACAACATGTACAAAATGTACACAATGCATGCACACAAAACCACATGTACAAGCATGCACCCAACACTATATGTACAACATGCACACAACACCATATGTACATAGCACTATATATACATCTTGTACATAGTACTATACGTACACATCACCGCATATCCAACATGTGCACAACACTGTATGCACACAACACCGCATATCCAACATGTGCACAATATTGTATGTACACATCACCACACATCCAACATGTACATATCACCATCTACACCTACAATTGCATATGCAATATACAAACAACACCAGATATACAACATACATACAACATCATATGTACACAATACTACATGTAAAACAGTTACATATTACCATAGTTACAATCACTGAATATACAATATGCGCAACATGCACACAATAGTAGCATTGCACATACATATACTAAACATTGAATCCACAAAGAAACCTTGCTTCCAGTCTCTCTCTCATATCCATGCTTATCATAGGATGTCATAGATCACACTACTTTCATTTCGTTGATGTACCCCTCAGCGTTACATGTCCATAACATAAACATAGGCATCATACAAGCATATAATATCAAATCATATCCACATGATGTTCATCTCATATATCTCTCAGAGTTACTCTTCCCACTTGATTCCTCATAAGACCAAGAACCTCTTCATGCAATTCATTTATATAAGTATCATTCCTCCACAAGAATGATCGTTGGAAACCTTTTCATATAGTGATACAGATACATACATACATACACACATATATATAATCATTAACATAAAAAAATCATGATCCTGTCAGAAAATGACATACATACTCATATATACATATAAACATTAACCTTAAACAATCACGATTCATGACGACCCTATCAGACATGACATACATACATAGATACATGTATACACATATAAACATCAACATAATCATGATCACAAGACAATTGCTAGATATCATAAGATTTAGGTTAAGAGAACTTCCTTTATTCATGCACAACATGCACAATACTCAGAACACACTTTCCCAACATAGCCAAGGCATATCATATCTCAGATTGATTTACTTTACCTTTCTCATGACCATCCTGCCATTGTCCATTTACCACAATGGGCTCAACCAATCCATCCGGCTATCATAATCTTACCTCTCGCTAGCCTTATACACTCACCAGCTTCATCCAAGTCTTTCATTACCTATTGGGTACCACAAAACTATCCCTGGTATCCATTCACTTTCCTCTTTCCCAACACATTCCCAAGACTCTAAAAAATTCAAGAACAAGAAACAAACAAGAAAAAGACCGTGAAACCCATAGGCAATTCAACACTGCAACAAAGTGGCATAGCTATGCACTAGACATAAAAAAGACAGCAATTCAAGTGCAAACAAATAAAAAATACTGAAAGCACAAGACTAGCCACAAACACTATGACCCAATACCCATGGGTTTCTAGTGCTTCCAAAGGAAATATCAACTCAAGCCTTCTTCAGTATTTCATGGCAGTCTCTTGCCATGTAATCCCCTACATCATACTTCTATAAACACATAACTGTGAGTGCATAAATCAACATAAAAAATACCAATTATCTTACCTTCTTGCACCAAGCACGCCAACCTGTACCTGAACACACATGTCAACCTATGTACCAAAGATCAAGAAAACATATATATTAATTTGGAATCAACATTTACCAAGTCTAACACCATGGCATAATCAATCAATGAACTCATAGTCATTAGACATAATGCTACAACTGTCACCTAATATACTATAGTACATATCAACTATCTCAACACATATATGTTATTACAACCATGTTCATGCAATCTTACATACACATACTCATATCATACGATTAATTAAACATTCAAACAAACTATAAATGTACCACAATTAAATAAATCAACTAGATGACCTAAGAGATACCAAATCACTCAAACACCAAATAAACAACATAAGAAAACACATAAATTAATGTACCTTAAGGGAGGAGATCTTGTCTGCACAATCAATCTAGATTAGGACAATATAACTTCACAACATACCAAATCAAGCATAAATAAGGTCATGATATCCATAATAGTAACTATTTAACATATTCACATGATAAGCTCATAAAAAACTGTCATTAATGCATAAAAATCACATATACAAAGTTAGTCTAGATTAGTACAACACAATAGCACAAATATGTCGACTCATACTTTAATTTCATAACCCTAACCATTTGCATAGGCCAATCCTAATTAACATGACACATATATCATCAATTTCTGAGTATTATAACCTTAATCAACAAGTTACTAGCATTTAACAACAACATGTTAACCTATAACATGGCCATCAAAAACACATAAGTTATCAAACATAAAACAACAATAACAATGCATACCACTAGAGGTTGCTATCATTCATTACTATCTGACACATGTACATATAAATGTACTATTCAAAGAGCATCTATAATGTATGTAACCTTAATATGAATACAATGAATGAAATACTCATAAACATAATACATATAACAATCCTTAACCTACATACCTACATGCCCAATATATGAACTTGTATGACGACATGCTCTTCCCTTGAGTTCCAATGCTGTGAATTCCCTTAGATGGCCTACACCTCTTTCTCTATCTCAACCAACACATTAGCATCATAGCATACTTATAACATCATGATGACCTAATTACATACAATGACCTTATGCACAACAACCTTCACCACACCAATGTAAACTTGATCATATGCACCCACTTGACATGTATAATCAATCATGAATGACCAATCGATGTACCACCTATAACATCAAACCAGTAAGCATACACGGACAACACACAGTCATGACCAATATGTGACCTAGCATAAACAAGCAATCCATACACTACATGTAGCAACATCTAAAAAAGTGTGCACAGGAAATACATAAGTATGAACAACACATAACGAGTCATAAAATCATGACAACATGTTGACAACAACACCATCATCACTTTCATGGATACACCACTGGCACTATGGCCAACACAACATGGCTAGAACACCACATATAGACCTCAATCATACTAAACGCATATGAAACAAACATAAATGCATGACCAACACACTGCCCATTGAGTCTAAGGGTTGAACCATGATATGATACCACTCTGTAACACCCTCTTCCCACATCTACCCACGTAACTAGACAACAGGGGCATACATGCGGTGAGAGGTTACAAATATTAGATTCAACCTCCTACATGACCTTAAGAAAGTGGAACCGATGGAAACCTGACAAACAAACCTTATACACAATCAAAAACACCTCCAGGAGGTAACCTAAAATCCCATACCCCTGAACCTTGAAGGGGGACTGATTTTTCTACCCATTTAGGCCTTACACGCGAGCATGTAAGGGGAAGGGAGCGACTACAAACCTATAGCCGTGGACATGCCTTGGAAAGGTCATGGAAAGAGGCCGAAAAGGTCAATTTTGTGCTTGAGGCTCCAGGATTAATTCCACATTTTTAGCCCAGAGCCTAGTCACTGTCCAAAACATCATGAAACTTTAACAGAGGTTAAATAACATCAAAAAAATGGTATGGAAGCCATGACAAGAATTTCACCAAACATGTCGCAAACATTGCATCTATAGGTATAAACAACAGATTTAAACATGGGGGTCTCTTTAAAATATGATTATATCTAAGAAGCATTTCTCCCCTACATCAAAAGCTGCAATACAGTCTATTTGAACATAAATGGATTATGCATTCATTTACAGGTCAAAGCATAGATAGATCCATATATCATTGTTAATCATATGCATGCTTATAATGAACGTAATAAAAATAGAAGTACAACGAATACAACAACAATAAAATCCACAAAATAACTAACATATTTTCATTGAAAATACTGGAGGAATGAACTCATCATTACTGAATGTGAAAACCAACCGGAGTTGGGAATTCCACGTTCCACCTGACCATAGATTGTTTGTGCCAGGTCTCAATTGAGCCAAACAACCCCATGCCATATTCCAAGAATGAATGTGGTAATTTTTCTAATAGATCAATCAACACCAACTAGGGTTCAGAGACCAAACCGTCTCAACCTAAAACTAGTGATTCCACCTCATGATTGGAAATTACTAACTATCACAGATTGATCTCTATCCAAGTTCTTCCAAGGCTCTAGATTTTATGTTCCAGCAGGGCTTCCATGACTAGTAACTCAGCCCCAACTGTTACAGGACTTCCAGAGTGTTTTTCCAACTAGGGCTTCCTGGACTAGTGACTCAACCCAGCAAGGGATTCCAGATCGTTTGTCCAACCAAGGCTTCTAGGAATAGTAACTCAACCTAGAGGTCTATGTCGGGCTTCCAGAGCATTTGTCCAACTAAGGATTTCAGGAACTAATAACTAAACCCACAACTAAAGGAATCATGACAACCAACCATAAAACAATCAATGGAAATAAACCCACAAAACCATGGCTATCCAAGAAATGGCAGGGCTAGGAAAATATACATTCATACACCATGCATGCAAAAAATAGTGAGAAAAACATACATGAAAATCAATACCTACACTCAGACCTGGTTGGAGATGTTCATCTTGATGTGATATTTCAATTTCCTTCTCTTCCTTTGCCTTCTTTCTCCAAATCACCCAATATGCCACAATCTCCAAGAGTGCTCCAAGAATACTCTAAGTGCTCAAGCATATGAGAGAGAGAGAGAGAGAGAATAATGAGAGCTCCAAAACTTCGCTAAAAAAATCCTACCAGCTAATCCTCAGAAGCCTTTTTATCAATGATGCCTCTATCTCCTTCATTTTCCTCCGCACATGAAACCTATGACCTCTCCCCTTCCTTTTCTCCTAATTTCCATTATTTTCATTCAACTTGGATTACATGTCCTATCAACTGTCGGCTTATATATTTTTCGCATAAATTTTTACGAAAGTTATTACACTATTGACCTAAATATAAGAAATAGAATAGAAAAAAATATGTTATGTGAAAAATTATATGAATATCTAAAAAAATAGACATAATGAAAATTTAAATATATTTATTTTAATTTAATATACATATAAGTTAATGTAAAAAACAATAATATTATATAATAAATTTTATATATAAATAAGAAAATTATATAATAAATTTTATAGTATTATAATGTAAATAGAAATATTCGAAATAATGAATACACTATTTGAAATTATTAAGAAATTATACTTCAAAAATATGGAATAGTTTTTAATACTTTTTATAACTATCATTGTTGTCATTGTCCTTTGCTCGAATATTAAAAAATATGTCATAGTTGTTAATACTTTTTACAATTATCATTGTTGTCATTTTCCTTTGTTCAAATGAATCTAGACATGTCCATACAAAAATCTCGATCAAGGTTTTATTGTTCAATCGAGTTCCTTATTCTAATATTTCCTAGTAGACCATTCAGACCCAAAATCACAAGACAATATTAATAGAAATCATTATGACATTCCAAAGGCATAACCAAAAATAGTATGACATACGGTTATGTCACCAAGTGTTATAACCATGTTTCTCCAACGTGTCTTGCCTATTAGGTTCTCATAAATATCTGCTTGTGGTTGCGTTTTTTTTTCTTTAATTGACTAAAATGTATGGATTTACATGCATCTATACTTCTTAGGCAAGTTGCGTAAGGTATGGGGTAATTTTCCCTTATATTTCAGCCGTCTTCTTAGTGTGATTATCTTGACTTGGTAATTTTGTGAGCATACATTGATTCTCAAACTTCCTTTATGTTTATAAAAATCATATTAGAGTTCCTTAAGATACTCATTTAGGGTGCTTATCTTGACTTCATGATTTTGTGAGCATACATTCATTTTGAAATTTCCTTTGGTTCTATAAATATCAT
Organism: Pinus albicaulis; assembly: GCA_034641835.2. Taxonomy (NCBI): domain Eukaryota; kingdom Viridiplantae; phylum Streptophyta; class Pinopsida; order Pinales; family Pinaceae; genus Pinus; species Pinus albicaulis. The sequence continues at coordinate 1,045,524,838 of CM076583.1, read as the reverse complement.
ATTAGAGTTCTTTAGGATACTCATCTAGTGGTTTTGTATGCTTTTATATATATATATTCTTTTATGTTGTCTTTTCTACTTTATGATATTGATTAAAATATATATATATATATATATTTTTAAAGGCATTATATTGGAAAGGATATTAAAAGTTTTCTCGTCTTAATTTACAACTATGTCATTCGGTTTTACTTGATAGAATTTTAGCGAGACTCTATTCATGTTCATCTTATTATATAACTCATCTCAAATCTTTAGATATCTGATTAGCCATTTCAATAAATTAAAAATCATATTCACCTCATGTTTTTGTCACATTTAATCTCCTGAATGGTGAGGAAGTTATAAAATAAACCACTTATCCAATCATTCTATGATTCAATATTGTCATTCTATACTCGCAAAATGATTGAGCCCTCTGTGTCCATCACGTATTGTAATTTCAAATTTTTCTGGATTCATTTTTTGTATTTTAGGGGCCATTGAACTCCTTATTACCCTATTTTTACTGAATTTCGATGTAAAGTTGATATCCTTGTAGGAATTTTTTATGAGCATCATATTTATCATAACTTATCCCTTTATGTTTTACGCAGTGATTCTACCATAGTCCTCAATTTCTTAATACTCCCTTTTGTAATTTATTTATTTTTATTTTTATTATTCAAAGAGAAAATAATTTATTGATAATGTTACACACCTCAAATCTGGATTTTCTTTTTCTTTTACTCATCCATACTAAGTTCCAATTATCAAGAAATCGGTTTTTACAATTTCCTTTTACTCTAAAAGTCAAAAGGATTTCTTTTCCAAAAATATCACAACTATAATACGTCATCATATCTCATTGCACCTAGCACTGTTACAATTTAGAGCATTATCAAATGGTCTTAAATTAAATACATTATTCCAAACTGAAGCCATGTGGCAAATACTCCCATTGAAAAGGTTCATCAATTTCTTTTACCATTTTTATGAGTCAGGCTACTCACACTAGAAAATTATTATTATACTCAACTTATTTATTCTTGAGTTATACTACTGACATAAAGGTATGTGTCATTTTTTTTCATCATATTAATTTATATCATGTGACTTACCAATGATTAATGTAATGAACAAGATTCCAACCCTCAAACCAGTTACTGAAGACAACCCCAACTATTCATATTTTATAATCATAAGTGTTCAACTTACCATTAGGTATGCCCATACTGCTTCCTCGGGTATACAAACACACCCCATGTTTTTATTTATGCATTTATCCTTTATTTTGTATGTGTTCTTCCTTTTATACAAATTAGAAAAGGGTTGGAAACTAGTAACTGACAATCATCAAGTAGGCAATGGTTACTTTCAGGGTACTTTCCTATACACACCCTGCCTTCTTTCTTAAACATGTCTATTTAATGTTTTATAGTTTTCGATAATGTTTTTTACATTATTTATTCATTTTTTGTTTTTATACACACGTATTTACTGCCGAATGACACCCATCATATTGGTTCGAGCACCCAACACTAATTCAAATAGCATAATAGAATTTATTCCAATTACTCATCGCAAAGATCTTTCAACCCCCTGCCTTTTATTGTATAATAAACTTTAATATGTTATTTTAGTTTTATTCAGGCTCATAGGCCACAGTAATGAATCTTTCAGCTCTGATACCACTTGTAACACACCTCAGGTTTTTTAATACCTAATTATCATTTACCATTAACCATTTTTCTCGAAGGAAATATATTTGTATTTAATATTTAGGACGTAGTAATTTTCAAGGTTTTTTAATACACATTAAGTGTATAATTATAAGATTCAACTTCTATTTCCTATTGGTTTTGGAATAAATCTTTAATGTAAATGCCTGGTAATTCTTGTGTAATGATTTATTTTTCACATCATATAGACCTTAGTATAAATTTGTATCATAACATTGGTATAATGAATATTAGACAAATTCCCGCGAAGTAATTCTTTCTACTGTCATCTTGTGATGTCACATCCTTGGAATGAGTGTTATTAGATATATAGTTCTTGCAGACTTATGGTTCATCCATGGTCACCAGGGGAAGAGGGGGTTACATAGTAACAACCCCTTTCACTTCAACACCTCTGAAAACCCATTCTTTCCTTGTTTGGTTACCAAAAATGGCTCTACAATTTTCATGGATGATCCCAACTTCTGCTTGCTTCTAGATCATTTCTCCCAATGTCATTCAACTCAATAGACACATAATTCATCCATTATTTTTTCCACCATCATCCCTTTAATTTCTTTATTCCTGGAACCATTACATTTGACTTATTTTTCTATTGACGATGGTTAAATTTTGTTGCCAAGGATTTATTTTTTCAGGCGACCGATACCATGAAAGTATTCTAAGACTTCTTTGTAAGGATGGATAGTCACTAGTATAAAATGGCTAATTAGTTACTAAAAAAACGACTAAAATTTTCATATAAATGACCATTTTTCAGTCAGTGACCAATAGTAGCCAATCTACAGTATCTTATAACGTGACCAACTTTTAGTCATTTTTAGCTTAGTCATTATTTGGTTGTCTCAATTTTATCGTCTAGTAGTATATTTAGTGTTAAATTTAGGCATTAATTTAGTCATTAATTACCACAATTAATGACCAAATATACGAAAAAATATATTACTATATGATCACCCGAGAAAACCAATTAATGACTAATGAAATATGACCAAAACGTTGATCGTGTTATAAGATACTTTAAATTAGCTACGAATAGTCATATATATGAAAATTTTAGTCATCATTTGAAACTAATTAATGACTACATAAATATGACTAAATTTTGGTAATATTATAAGATTTTGGTAATGTTATAAGATACTGTAAATTAGCTACTAATAGTCATATATATGCTAAATCTAGTCTTCATTTGTAATCACAAATTTATCATTTGCAATAGTAATTTTTTTTTGTAGTTTCGTATTCATTATATAAATGACTAATTTAGTAGTTTATATTGATTTCATTTAATTTCATTAATAATCATTATAAACAACTAATTTAGTCATATATTCATTTTATTTGTATTTATCATGAATTAATATAAACTATTAATTTAGTAGTTTTAGATTAATTTTGTGTTCATTATTAATCGACATAAATTAATTAGTATGATTTTGCGACTAAATTTAAAAACAAAATGTCATACAATGTGAATGTTCATCTAATATGAAAACCTAAAGTTACATATATTAAATAATAAACAATATCAAGTGCAACTATAAATAATTTCAACCATATAAACTATATTATATGAAATGTAAAATATTACAATATGAGTTTCCAACTTAATATTTGTTGCACTACAATTTACACATGAATTTTGTTTCATCACTTAAAACAATTATCATTGTGTTTTCAAGGCATTGTAGGTGAATTCATCAATTCTAAATACTTGACCTTCAATCTCTATGTGTGTGTTTTATGCGATATATTGGCTCTAAGGGTATCACTGGATCGGTTCTCTTTTCTCTCTCTTTTTTCATTTGTTGCTCAAATGTTGTTGTTCTCCTCTTTCATCAATTCCTACTTACCATCAATATTGAGTTCATTTTCTAAAAACAAAAGAAGTTACAATGCAGAGTGTAATACATGAAAGACAATGAAAACTAAAATATAAACTAAAGTAGATTATAAAGGATTTATACAACATATACCTCAATATCAGCGATGTCAAAGCCATTTTTCCCCACAAAAGAAAGAAACTCGATCAAGTTTTCTTCAGTTGGGCAATAGTAGTCACTATGTGGCCGGATGAATTATATAAACAAAACAAATAAAATATCTCCATAATAAAAAGACCTTTAGTAACTTAGTATTCAACCTTCAAAGAAAGTGTGGTCATAATAATTCCGACTAAGTTACATGCTAAAAAGCTCAAGTTGTAGATAACTTGTGAAAACAAATCATTTGAGGTGTGATGTCTAATCCTTGTTTTTTTATTTGCAACAACATTTAATTCTCTAACGCGTGAACATGGTCAAGTATATAAACAAAATGTACTCAAATAACAACATGAAAATAAAATTTTCTAATAGTCATGAAAATCATTTAACACAAAAGAGCTAAAAATATTTCAATCAATATCGTGTAATATTAATTTCATCTTCAGGGTTTGGTTGCTGTTTAAATGGAGATGATACCAAATATTTTCAATTTTACAGTTAAAATACAAAACAAAATCAAGAGAAAAGTTTAAAATACAATCAAACAATAAAGCGAGGATATTATGTAATGGATATTGCAATTTTTAAAAAATTGTATACCTATCCACCAATATCTTGTATGGCATTCCTAAAACATTTGCTTGCCCAAAATAACCATGAGGTGAAAGAATCACAAAATTATAAACCATAGGAATCCCTACTAGAAACTTTTCCAGCTTCAATGGCTCGAGTGCCTCAAGGATCTCTAAAATCAAATGAATCATATCCAAGACATGCTTTGCATTGTATCCCCATCCTTTTTCCAATCACATTTCTTGTAACCTACCCACACTAGAGTCAAGTAACAATCAAACAAAGGCACTGGCATTTTTTTATATCTTTTATATCTATAAACATTGAATCTAATTTTGTTCATGAACATATTAATTCATATTTAAATCCTTCCTGGCATGAGAAGGTATAAATTAAGTAGGACATCAGAAAAATCGACCTCAATGAGGTCCTCAAACAATTTTTACAATATCAATATTTCTCTTGTTGTGATATCTTGGGTAGAAAAAAGAACATATCTGTAAAAAAGAATCCATATATTACTTATGTTTAGACTCTGTATATGGTGTATTCTTAGGAAAAATTTTAATATGTTCCTCTGCCTTTGCCAACGCATATTTTTTCTTGGTTAAACTTTGTATCATTTCATTAAACGTCAATTTCTGTAAGATAAATGTCACAAATATTCTTTCCCATTTCTCAACATGTTACATATAATAAATTGAAAGTCACATAAAACCAAGAGAAAATAATTTTCTAACAAAAAAAACGAATAAAAAGTGCCTCTAATACACCTTCACACTTCAAAAATTACTCTTCCATGTGCTTAGGAAAAGAGTGAGTTTGTATTTATGCACCTATGATAGTATATGGAAAAGAGAGCACTAGTGTACCCCATAGCACCATATTTCTCTCCTCCAAAAATACTAGTGTACCCTCAACACTGTACATGATCCAGGTGGCTCCAAAACACACACAGGAAAAAGAGGGCTTATGAAAGCTCAAAAATCAAAGTAGCAGGAAGGTGGAAAACTCAACTTCAGATTGAAGAGATCGTCGCCTTGATCGTAACGGTGTGAACGACACGTCAATTTGAGATCGTAAATGAAAGTTAGATCAGTTTGAAGTTTTGTTAGGGCAAGGGAAGTGGGGCCCACATCATGCCACATGGCGTCCCAGTAACAACGTGGGACCCACATGGAAACCCCTTAGTTATTGACACATGGCGCTCCTCCATTGATCCTTAACCTGCATAAAATACAAAAAAAAAAAATATAACCATATAATACAAATCATCTAAAAACACACATAAAACAAAATTATGTGGTTATTAAAATAAGCATATAACAATACATATATTAAAATTAAAAACTATACAAAATATGGCTATAAGATCCCAATGAATATTTAATGAATAGAAAATATGGTTATAATGATAAGTTGGGGATAGGGTAAAATATTAAAACAAAACCCACGAAAATGGCATAACCAATTGTTAGACAAAATTAATGCCATTATGATAAATGTGTTATAAATAGTGTGTGGAATGGGGGTCGAGTCGGGTCAGGCCACTTGGAGCAGACCGACCTGCTAGCCTTTTACTATGTTAATACAGCTGGTCATTTAAATGAGAGGGGTGGGATTTGATCCCCCGACCCCTCTTCTCCAAACACGGATCTCAACCAATGCGCCAAGGCCTCTTTTTTGAATACTCCGCCCAACTTTTATTATATAAACCCTCATTTCCGTAGATGAGCCCAAGGCAAGTCGGAGAGGAGCGGTAATGTAGTTCAAGACAAATATTATTTAATTTCAGGTGGAACCATGAGCCAATGTCCAGAGTGAGTGGAACAATGATTGAGCCTCATTTCCAGAGGGGGAAAATTTTCCCAGTGTCCAAATTGGACAAATTTTATATGGATTTTACACCTCTCGGTGACACAAACCTGATGGAGGTGCCAGTTTCTACAACAAAGGTCTGGATTTTTTTCCATACTGTATATGGGGATGACGGTGTTCGATTTCAGCATGTGGACAGTCGATTTCTTGCCATTCGACGCCACATTTGTGATGGTGTATTCAAATCCAACGATTGAGTAGCCTATTCTTCACCTAGCATTAGAGTTGAGGTATATGAAGTGTTTTTTCCATGTACTTAATTTATTTTGTGGTAGGATGGTTTATGTCATGTCAATTCGTCCTTGATGTATGATGCATATTCTTCATGTTTATTTGTTTTTGTTCATTCCTACTGATGTAAGGTGCATAATATTTATGTCTATTAATGTGGTATGTATTTATCATGCATGGTGATTAATGTTGTGAGATCACTTTGTTACCTTTATGGCGGGGTACTCTTTGTCACCATGTGCAAAGTTGTCATGATGTTAGGAGGTTTGTGATGAGTGACAGTTTTATGTAATGGAACGTCTCATGGAGAGAGTTTGCCACTCATGTTGAGGGCTTTTCCTTGTATCACAAGTCAACAACATCTATGTACATCATCACCAGTTACAACATTGAATGAAGCGGACAACAAAATCGAGATATCGAGGCCCAGAGACGTAACCCACACTAGAAGAACTTCATGATTAAACCTCTTGCGTTTTTTGTCGTATGATTGTTGACATGTTTTCCTCTTAATTATATCTTCATGTGTGTTCATTAATGCTTTGATAAAATGTAATTCTAACACATCATCCAAAGTAACAAGTCTTGGTTAAAAGGGTATCAGAAATATACACGGATAAAGTGGTATCAGAGTGGTCTTCTTGCTAATGTGAACTGCAAGCGTGAACCTTTGGATATGCAGAAATGGAGGATGTCAAAGAAATGTACAAGACCATGCTCAGGGTGACCGAGAAAGCGGACATGTTGTATGAAGGTTATGAGAAATAAGCAGTATATATCGTTGAGTTGAAAACTCTTCTACAAGAGGAGAAGGAGGACAACATCGATTGCAGCTTCAGTTGCTAGCCACGATAGAGGCATTGGAAGAATTGAAGCACAACGATGAAATTCATCAAGAAGATGACGATGCATTGAAGGCACTCCTACAGGAAGAGAAGGAGGAGAAGCAATGATTTTAGCTTCACTTACAAGCCACAACAGACGCCTTGGAGGAAGTGAAGCGCAACGAAGGCTTGGAGAATCTCTCTTCACCTATTTCAAAATCGACATATGAGGTAAATAGTTGTGATAATTCTTCAGTTTCATTTTCATATGCCATTATTTCTGTTGGAAATGTGGAGATCCCCATTACAAGAACCGACATGAGACTCCTTACCAAGATAGGGTACAATGAAGGAGGACTTGGAATTCATGGCCAAGCCATAAATCAACCATTGTAGGTTGTGCAGAGACCTCACTACGCAGGTTTGGGATACAGTGAAGCAAAATGTTCAAAGGTGTCAGATGCTTCCACGACATTGATGAAACCATCGATGAAAAAAAACGATGGGAACACTTCACCATCATCTTATGGCAGCGCATATTGTAGAGAGAAAGCCAAGGCAAGATCTCATCACCATAAGGACATCAAAGGCTAACAGACATTGTTGAACTCACTAGGGAAGATGATTGATGGGAACACTTCACCGTCATCCCATGGAAGTGCATGCTGCAGTGAAAGAGCTGGGGCAAGCTCTCATCACCATGATCGCACCAGAGACCACCAAGAAAGGTATAAGAGGTCTCGATATTCTCTAGTTCATTTTGATTATATGCATTTTGTTAATCATGAACGTAAATAATGGCATAAGAAAACTTGTTATTTTTACGGTTAACATAACCATGTCATTGTTGAGTGTTGGAAAATAATGGCAGCACAAAGTAGGATGATGCGTGAAAAGCCTTCTCCGAAGTAGGGAAAGAAAATGGTGAAGAAGGTCTCGAGGAAGAAGACTTTTTCACCCATTGCAGCCAAAGTGGTCATCAAAGAGCCTTGTGTTCTAGGTGCCATCAAGAGTAACACCTTAAGGATGAAGCGTCGATGCATGAACCAGTTGAAACAATTGTTCGACAAGAAAGAGCACCACAAGGAGATGACCCATTCACTTTGATCAATAAGAAATGGTTTTTCTAGATGTAGTAGTTTGTCATGGCCTTGTTTTGTAAATCTTGTGTCTCATTTTCAACTGTAAAATTAATGATGTGTTTTTCCATTTCTTTTTTAGAAACTACAAATTTTCTGGCCTTATAATGATAACTAGGGTGTGATTTCCATTTTGATGTAAGCTTGACCACCGATTATGTGTTATAAACTCATGGCAAGTATGCAAATGTTTGGGTCATAGTTGGTCATATTTGAGCATGTCATTTGCAAGAAATTGTACTACAGATTTGAAGGTGATGCAAGTGTCGGTTCATCGCTTATGGCTCCGAAATAAAGAGGTGAAAGAGAAGGAAGGGTGAACTTTTCAAGACACTTGTAGTGCAAGAATTATACACAACAATTGTAGATTATTATTGATTCTTTTGGAGGATCAAAATCTCCTTAATGGGGAGGAATGATTCAGGTGGATAAAGGGACACATACAGGAAAAAGAGGGCTTATGAAAGCTCAAAAATAAGAGTGGTAGGAAGGTGGAAAACTCACCTTTAGATTGAAGAATTTTTCCCCATGATCACAACGGTGTGAACGACATGTCAATTCGAGCTCGTATAAGAATGCTAGAGTAGTTTGAGGTTTTGTTAGGGCAAGGGAAGTCGGGCATACAGTATGCCACATGGCGTCCCAGTAAGCACGTGGTACCCACATGGAAGCCCCTCAGATGTTAACGCATGTCACTCCCCCATTGGTCCTCAACCTGCATAAAGGGCAAAAAAAATATAATCATATAAGACAAATCATTTAAAAGCACACATAAAAAAAAAATTTATGTGGTTATTAAAATAAGCATATAAAAATAAACATATTAAAATTCAAAACCATACAAAATATGGTTATAACATGCCAACGAATATTTAATGAATAGAAAATATGGTTATAATGATAAGGTGGGGATAGGTTAAAATATTAAAACAAAACCCACGGAAATGTCATAATCAATGGTTCGATAAACATTAATGCCATTACCATAAATGTTAGGTCCCTATATCACTAGTATAGTCCCTTATTATTGTTAGTGTAACCCCCTTATTGTTATTATTGTACCCTTGTAACCCCCATTTTGTTATTATTGTGCCCTTAAATTATTAGTGTTAGGTCGGCTAGGATTACATTTTGGCCCACTAGGATTACATTATGGCCCCATGGACTCCTATATATAGAAAGGAGGTTTTGTAAATTGTATCATCCAAGAATTTTTCATTTATGTAATGTATTGGAGGTTGCCCCCTCGAAATGGCTCATTTCTAAGGCGTTTATATCTCTTTTCTTCTCTTTTTGGAGCTGGTTACATAACATTTGGTATCAGAGGTTTGGATTCTAGGGTTTCGCTGCTCCAAACAGGTCATCGTGGCATTTTCGCTATAACTTTTTTTATAAGAAGTTTCAGAAGCTGAAATTTTTAGGGTACGAAGCTGAAATCCTGAGGAAGATTTTCTAAAAATTTCAGATCTTGGTTCGCAATATTTTCAGAGATATGATCTGTGGAAGTTAGGTCTTTTTTCAAGCTCCTAAACAGGTCATCGTGGCATTTGCGCTCTAACGATTTTTCTACGAAGGTTCAGAATCTGAAATTCGTATGGTGCGAAGCTGAAATCTTGAGGAAATTCATCAAAAAAATTTAGAGCTTGGTTCGAAATAGTTTTGGAGATATGATCTATGGAAGGTAGTGCTTTTTCAGGCTCCTGAATTGCATCTCAAAGAGGTGATCGTGGGAAAAGTTCAATAACTCTCTCTCTGGGCATCGGATTGGAGTGCCGTAAAAATTAGTCGCAAGTACATAGACTGTAGTTTCTTGTCTATTAATTTCAGAGACAAAGGATGAAACAGTGACACGTGGCAAGTCGTACAAGTTCGCTCTACTGAACCAGTCCATAATTAGGTCATTGTGGGAGATTGGACACAACTTTGTCTTGGAGAATCCAAATTAGGTCAGACCTATGGAATTCAAAAGATAATTCAGAGGGCTACTTCAATTCTTAATTTTAGATATTGAAGATCTGCAATAACATAGATAATAAAATTTCAATATCGAGCTCCTCAAAGCAAGTAAAAGGTGTGTATTTTTCCGAATTGCATAAGTCTTGAATCAAGTTGAATTGATTGCAAAGGCCTATTGTAGAATAGGTATCAATATTGGATTCTAAAATGGCACCTAAAAAGAATTCAACACCCATTAAGCCTTCAGAAGGCTCTACCATGACTCATGAAGATGAAGAATTTCAACATGATCTATCAAAATTACAAGAGTAAGTGCAACAAATTTCACTCTCGCAAAGAGCAACAAAAAATGAAATGGAAGTTTTGAAGAAAGGCGTGGAAGTGAAGATGGACGGTTTGAAGAAAGGCATGGAAGCTAAGATGGATGGTGTGGAAGTGAAGATGGACGGTTTGAAGAAAGGCGTGAAAGCTAAGATGGATGGCGTGGAAGCTAAGATGGATGGCTTGGAAGCTAAGATGGATGGCATGGAAGTGGGCATCGAAGCTAAGATGGATGACATGAAAGACAACATGGAAAACATGAAGAATGATCTAAAAGAATACATGGAAGGCTTGATGACAAGCTTAAAACCAGAAATGATTCCTAATGGCGGAAATATAGCAGAAGAACCTCATGATGAGAACAAAATAAATGTTAATCGTGATTTCATAAACTCTAATGCTGGCGGGAAGAACCACCATATTCCAAAAATGGATATGAGGAAGTTTTATGGAAAGGATCATGTAACATGGATAGTACAGATGGAGCAATATTTTGATCTCCATAACGTGCAAAACACACAAAAGGTACGCATTGCAACTTTACATTTAGAACAAAATACATTTGTATGGTATCGATGGCTTTGCTCCCGTAAAAAAATTGTCACTTGGTCAATTTTTACGGAGGAAATGATAGCACATTATGAGGATACAAAGAGCAACACCTTCTTTTGCCAATTGATAAATCTCAAACAAAAGGGTTTAGTGGGGCAGCACATTGAGGACTTCCAAAAATTGAATATAAGGGTAATTGATATTCCAGAGGAACACAGGATCGATCTCTTCATAGGCACTTTAAAGGATAACATCCAACATGAAGTTCGCGTTTTGGAACTGGATTCATTGGAGAAGGCATTCAGGTTGGCAAGAAAAGTTGAATGTAAAATAATGGCGACAAGGAAGCCTACCACTCAATTCTATAAAGAAGGAAGTGTTGCTACGCCTAGATTTCCACAACCTACAAGGTTGACACCACAACAATTGGAAGAAAAAAGAGCAAAAGGGCTTTGCTACGGTTGTGATAGCAAATACACTAAAGGTCATAAGTGTGCTGAGAAGAAATTATTTTACATAGATTGTGAAGAGGAAGAAGAAAATGAACAAGAAGAGGATATACACCAGGAACCAGCCCTAGAAGAGGAAGAAATGAATGCGACCATATCGTGTAATGCACTGGCAGGAATTACCACTCCTCAAACTCTCAAGATAAAAGGACAAATCAAGAAGAAAAAGGTAATAGTGTTGATTGATTCAGGTAGCACCCATAATTTTATTCATTGTAAGGTAGCCAGGGAATTAAATTGTTTCCTATACCCAGCACCAGAATGTCAAGTGATGGTTGCAAATGGAGGAACTATAAATTGCTCTGGAAAATGCCATAATATTAAGCTAACCATGGGGGAATATGTATTGACTAGTCCAATGATTTCCATTCCTATGGGAGGTCTGATGTTGTACTAGGAGTACAATGGTTACAATCTTTGGGGATGGTAGCTTTTAATTTTCAAGAACTTTTCTTGAAATTTTTTTCAGAAGGAAAGGAAGTCGAATTACGGGGTATTGAAGGGAAGCTAGGAAGGATAATAAGCTCTAATGTCATGACAAAGCTTCTAAAGAAAGAACAACGAGGCGTAATTGCACAATTATGCTCACTAGAAGTTCCGACATCAAAATCATCTATTTCTGCAGATCTCCAGCAAGTCTTGGACAATCATTCCAAGGTGTTTGAAACTCCCAAAGGACTCCCACCTATTCATGATCATGATCATGCTATTCATTTGATTCCAGGAAGTGTTCCTCCAAACATCGGGCCTTATAGATATCCTTACTTCCAAAAGAGCGAAATTGAACGTATGATTGCAGAAATGTTAGAGGCGGGTATAATTCAACCTAGTCAAAGTTCTTTCTCTGCTCCTGTAGTATTGGTACACAAGAAGGATGGATCATGGTGAATGTGTCCGGATTATACGGAGCTCAATAAGCTCACCATTAAAGACAAATTCCCATTCCTGTGATTGATGAATTATTGGATGAATTACATGGAGCAATTTATTTTACCAAGTTGGATCTTCGTTTAGGATATCATCAAATTAGAATGAAGACTGAAGATATTCCAAAAACAGCATTTTGAACTCATGAGGGTCATTATGAATTTTTGGTCATGCCTTTTTGCCTTACCAATGCACGTTCTACATTTCAAGGGTTGATGAATTCCATTTTCAAACCCTTCCTTAGAAAATTTGTGCTAGTATTTTTTGATGATATACTAATCTACAGCAGGTCTTGGAAGGATCATGTTGGACATGTTGACAGGGTGCTCAAACTATTGCAGGAGAAACAATTATATGCAAAAACATCCAAATGTTTCTTTGGAGTACAAGAGGTGGAATATCTGGGTCATATTGTATCTCACGAGGGTGTTAAAGTAGACCGTAACAAAATTAAAGCCATTAAGGAATGGAAAGTCCCCACAACCATAAAGCAGTTGCGAGGATTTCTCGGGTTAACAGGGTATTATCGCAAGTTTGTTAAGAATTATGGGAGAATAGCAGCACCTCTAACAACATTATTGAAGAAAGATGCATTTTCATGGACTCCTGAAGCAACTAAGGCCTTTGAACGTCTTAAGAGGCAATGTGCCTAGCACCGGTCTTAGCTACACCAGACTTCACAAAAACCTTTATTGTGGAATGTGATGCCTCAGGAAATGGAATTGGTGCAGTTTTAATGCAGGAAGGAAGACCCATTGCTTTTGAAAGTCGTCCAATCAAAGGAAAGTATTTACAGAAGCCTATTTATGAGAAGGAAATGTTAGCAATACTACATGCACTAAAGAAATGGCGAACTTACCTAATGGGAAGACACTTCAAGGTAAAAACTGATCATGATAGTCTTAAACACTTTTTGGAACAAAGACTATCGTCGGAAGAACAGCAAAAATGGGTCACAAAGATGTTGGGTTATGACTTTGAAATAATCTACAAAAAAGGAAAGCTTAATGTTGTTGCAGATGCACTCTCAAGAAAGAATGAAGAGGTGGAAGCATTGCTTTGTGCCATTTCTATTATCCAGCCGGATTGGATAACCGAAGCAAGAGATGAATGGAAGAAGGACAAAGATGTATGGACACTCATTCAAAAGTTGCAGCAAGATCCTAGTACATCTGATACATTTAGTTGGAAAAATGATTCCTTATGGTACAAAGATCGCTTATATCTTGGTAAGAATTCCCATCTAAAACAAAAGATTCTTCTGGAATTGCACACTTCTCCTTTAGGAGGACACTCGGGATTTTTAAAAACTTACCACAGGGTGAAGAAAGAATTTTTTTGGGATGGCCTTAAATCTGATATTCAAAATTTTGTGGCGGAATGTTTGGTTTGCCAGCAGAATAAAGTGGAAACAATTAAGACCCTAGGACTTCTACAACCTTTATCCATTCCAAGTCAACGTTGGGAGGATATTTCAATGGATTTTATCACAGGTTTACCTAAGTCCGAAGGAAAGAGTGTCATCATGGTGGTAGTTGATAGACTTACCAAGTATACACACTTTTGTGCATTATCTCATCCATTTAAAGCAAGTACAATTGCTACTACATTTATGGACACAATTCAAAAGCTACATGGAAACCCAAGGGTTATTGTGAGCGATAGAGATCCCATTTTTACTGGAAATTTTTGGACGGAGTTATTTTCTTGTTTGGGTACTCAATTAGCTCATAGCTCATCTTATCATCCTCAATCGATGGTCAAACTGAGATAGTAAATAAATGTTTGGAAGGATATCTTCGTTGTTTTGTATCTGATAAACAAACACAATTGGTCAAGTGGTTATCTCTCCTTGAATGGTGGTATAACACTTCCTTCCATACTGCAGCAAAAATGACCCCATTTATGGCACTTTATGGATATCATCCACCATCCATCACATCATCTTTAAGAGAAAATTCTAAGGTTCAAGCAGTGGAAGATCACATCGAGCATCAGCAAGAAGTTCTCCAACTCTTAAAGGATAACCTGAATTTGGCACAAAATCGAATGAAACAACAGGCAGATCAACATCGTAGCGCGAGAAGTTTTGATGTAGGAGATTGGGTATTTTTACGGCTACAACCATACAAACAAATGTCCCTCAAGCAAGCAAAGAAGGATAATAAATTATCGCCAAAGTACTATAGTCCTTACAAGGTGTTGCAAAAGATTGGTACTATGGCATACAAATTGGAGCTTCCTGCTTCTTCGCGAGTGCATCCAGTTTTCCATGTTTCATGCTTAAAGAAGGTTATAGGTGAAAATCTCCCAGTTCAAACAATATTGCCAGAACTTGATGAGGAAGGAAAAATCATATTATAACCTGAAGCGGTCACGGAAAAAAGAACTTGACATCTATGGAATCGATCAATTTCAGAGTATCTCATCAAGTGGAAGAACTTACCCACTGAAGATTCTACATGGGGGGATGAGAATTTTATACAGAAGCACCCAGAGCTACTCAAGCATTGAGGACAACACTTTTTTGAAGGAGAGGGGCATGTTAGGTCCCTATATTACTAGTATAGTCCCTTATTGTTGTTAGTGTAACCCCCTTATTGTTATTATTGTACCCTTGTAACCCCCATTTGTTATTATTGTGCCCTTAAATTAGTATTGTTAGGTCGGCTAGGATTACATTGTGGCCCACTAGGATTACATTATGGCCCCATGGACTCCTATATATAGAAAGGAGGTTTTTTAAATTGTATCATCCAAGAATTGTTCATTTATGTAATGTATTGGAGGTTGCCCCCTCGAAGTGGCTCATTTCTAAGGCGTTTATATCTCTTTTCTTCTCTTTTTGGAGCTGGTTACACAACAATAAATGTGTTATAAATGGCGTGTGGAGTATATGGTTGTATAACTAATTTTTGGTTCTTGCTCTGCAATTTCTAGGGCTTTGGTCTATGCCAAGCTACAGTGCGCGGCGCATTGGGCTGCCGTCACGACGCATCAGGCGTGCGCGATGCACTGGATCGTCTCCCCGCATTGTATTTCGTTCCTGCACGGTGCATTGGCTGGGCGCGGCACTCTGGGTCGGAGGCGCGGCGCATCGGGCTGGATCAGCCCTGCTCGGTCTCATCTTTTCTAAAGGAATCTTGGTTTTGTGATCTCGCATGGGAGCTTCACTGTTGCCCTAGCCACGTCCGGTTGGAGCCTTTCTCCACTCCGTGACTTCCGTTATGGATCATGGAAGTGGCCCTGTTGCTTCCTCTCTCTCGTCTTCGGAGCTTGAAGCGTTCAAATCTCTTGTTGTTGCTGTTGGAAAACGTCTGGCTTCTGGTACTCAACAAAAGTTTGTTAAAAAACTAGATAACATCCCCACGGTGACCCTGTCGGTGGAAGAAACTTGCAGAACTGCGCTAAACCTAGCCGAAAGAGGCCTCATCGGTCAGTTCACAGGATTGTGGCCATCCCCGAAAGCAGTAGAAGAATGGGTCAAACGGAACTAGATACCACTGGTCAAGGAAGGAATAAAAAGCCATTTTGTAGGTAAATGACTCTTCGTTTTTGTGTTTGACAATGCGGATGACAGAAGCCTGATCTTCAGAAATGGGCCATATTTTATGGGTCCTCGAGGGCTTTACTTGAACAAATGGTCCCCAGACTTTGACCCAGCACAATATGTCCCCACGGCTGTGCCTGTATGGGTGCGTCTCCCTCACCTTCCCCTTCACTGTTGGAGTCAGAGTTCATTGCAATCCATTGGAAATGCTCTAGGCAGATACATAGACCAGGCGCCGAGAAAGGATTAGTACTCCTGTGCCCGAATATGTGTAGAGGTCGACCTGGAAACTGGACTACCTGAAGCCATCAAACTCTTAGTGCGGACTGGACTCACATCGAAGAGCTCGACTATGAACAGTTGCCCTTTAAATGCCGACACTGCCACGAATACGGGCACTTTGCAAGATACTGTAAGAAAAAAAATGAGGATACAGCAGAGAAAGAAAAACAAGAACAATGGAAACAAGTAAAGAAAACAGCAAGCAACAGGCAGAATAAAAAAAACAAAGTCAAAGAGACAAGGAATAAACCAGGGCAAGAAAGCACAAGCACTCAAAACAGTGGAAGTAAGGAAACTATCAGCATTGTGGAGGATAAAAACCCTTTTGAATCTCTCAAATCACTCTCAGATCCTCTAGAGGCAGAAAGGGATGACCTCCCTCAGTTGAACAACACCGATTCTCTAGATCCAGGTAACATTCCAAGCTCGACTCAATTCAATACTTCTTCTCCTTCATATGCTGATATAATCAAACAAAAGAAGAAGAACACAGAAAATGTGGGCTCATCTGATGATGAGACCTTCGAAAGGCCATCAAAAAGAGTTGGAAGGAGATCAAACAAAGAAACCAGGGAAGAAGAATCAGAAAGAAAAAAAACCCTTGGAAGTCAAGCCACTATAGAGATGACCCTCAGGAGGAATACCAGATCAAGGGTCCCCAAGGGAGGAGGACCTACCCCAACAAGTTGTAAATGATGTAGCTAGTCTCTTGGAACTGCAGGGGTTTGGGGAATCCCACTAAGGCAGAGGCCATTAAAGATTTATTGAAAATGGAATCCACAGACATTCTCATGCTCCAAGAGACAAAAATAGAAGGGGAGATCCTTCTAAAAATTAGTAACACAAAATGGAAATTCGATTTAGGGAAGGTTGTCAGCGCTAGAGGCTCGGCTGGAGGAATAGGCACATTCTGGTCAAAAAACAACTTTTCTCTAGAATGTTCCTTTGAGACCCAGCATTGGATTTATACTGAACTACGCCATACAGCAAGCAACCTCACCTTAGCTATGTTTAATATGTATGTACCTGTGCATTATGATGAAAAGAAAGAGTGTTGGAAGACCCTCTTGGAATATTTAGAGTTTCTCAATCCTACGAATATAGTCATAGGAGGAGACCTGAACATAATTTTAGACCCCAAAGAGAAGAGAGGAGGGACCTTCTCGAGGGACCCTCTCCTCTCCACAGTGGAAAATCTCGTCCTACAATGGGACTTAATAGAATTCAAGCCAATGAAAGGAAAATACACCTGGTCCAACAACAGAACAGGGGAAAATATCATTTCAGCAAGGCTGGATAGATTTCTCATCGGCAGCTCCATCATGATGGATAAAAGAATAGTCTTCACCAAGATTCTTCCTAAACTCACCTCGGACCATAAGCCAATCCTCTTTTGCCTAAAAGAAGAAGAATATTTAGGTCCCCTTCCTTTTCGCTTCAACCCTCTCTGGGCTGGAAGAGAAGGGTTCTTTGAAACAGTTCAAACAGCCTGGGGAATAGATGTTTCAGGCTCCCCAAGCTTTGTGTGGGAAAAAAAAATGAAAAATGCAAAGAAGGCCCTAAAAGAATGGATAAAGAAGTCTATGAATTCCCCCATCATTCAGAGGAAAGAAGCAGTCCTACAGCTAGAAGAACTCCAATTTGAATTGGAAGAGAAAGATATTTCTCCCATGGACTTAGTA
This sequence comes from Pinus albicaulis, assembly GCA_034641835.2. Classification (NCBI taxonomy): domain Eukaryota; kingdom Viridiplantae; phylum Streptophyta; class Pinopsida; order Pinales; family Pinaceae; genus Pinus; species Pinus albicaulis. The sequence continues at coordinate 1,045,506,705 of CM076583.1, read as the reverse complement.
AAAGAAAAATATGCTCAAAGGAAAACATATAATTCCTTTAGAAGCGAAGAAGAGTATTGGTGCTTAAAGTCTCGCAGCTTGTGGCTCAAAGCTGGGGATAGAAACACCACATATTTCCATAGACAGTTCAGAGCTCGACTGTCATGAAACCATATAGTAGAAATCACTACATCTAGTGGACAGGTGTGCAAAGGATTTGATCAAATCAAGGAAGTTGCAGTGAAGCACTTTCAGAATTTTCTTAGTGCAGAAAGGGATGGGAGCGAGGAGCATTTATCAGAATTTCTCACAAATATCCCAAAATTAGTCAGCATAGAAGATAACGAAACTCTTTTGAGCTCAGTCACGGAAGAAGAAATTTCAAATATTGTTTGGTCCATGGAGCCAGATAAAGCCCCTGGACCTGATGGATTTTCAATCCACTTTTACAGAATTTGCTGGGATCTTATCAAATCTGATCTCCTTAGAATGATACATGGTTTCATAAGGAAGGCAAAGGTTGGAGGCGGAATAAACTCCACCTTTCTAGCCTTAATCCCCAAGGAAGCAAACCCAGGTTCCTTTGAAAGATACAGGCCGATCTCACTTTGCAATTCGTCCTATAAGATTTTGGCTAAGCTTCTGGCGAATAGAATCAAACCTCTTCTGCAAAAACTAATATCTCCAGCCCAAGGGGGATTTGTGAAAGGAAGACATGTCCTGGACAATGTTATCCAAGTTCAGGAAGCCCTGCATTCCAGCCATTCACGCAAAGAACAAGGTATTCTTATTAAACTGGATATGTGTAATGCTTTTGATAGAGTTAACCGCTCTTTCATGTACAGGGTTCTTTCATCCTTCGGATTTTGCCAGGACTTCATCAATCTAATCAAAGCTTGTTTAGAGAAGATTTGGATTGCCCCTATGGTAAATGGAAGACTAGCTGACTTCTTTTTAGCCACCAGGGGTTTGAGGCAGGGCTGTCCTCTCTCACCATTTCTCTACATTTTGATGGCAGACTCCCTGAGCAGAAATTTGACCATGGAAAAATGAAATGGCAGCATCCCTGGGATCCGAATCGAGAAAGGAATTGACCCTGTGAATCATGCATTTTTTGCTGATGATTCACTTTTGCTTGTGGGCACCTCTCCAAGAATTGCAAACTCCTTCAAAACCATTCTGCAGAAATTTTGCAGCATTTCGAGAGAATTAATAAGTGAGAGGAAAAGCGTTGTATATGGATGGAATACAGAGCAGCACACAACTGAGAAAATAGCAAATGATCTGGGCTTTACAGGGCATGCAAACTGGGACAAAATAAAATATTTGGGTCTTCCAATAATGTTGGGCTCCAACAGAAACCATCTGTGGGAGGAAGTGATTTCAAAATTCAAAAAAAAGATTGCTGTGTGGGGAGGCTTTTGGCTCTCCACAAGAGCCAAGCTCACACTCATCAAATCAGTTCTTTCGGCTTTGCCCACATATCAAGCTTCTTTAATGCTGGCCCCAAAATTAATCTCAGACCAAATCTGCAGACTCATGCACAACTTTCTCTGGAATGGGGGATGAGGAAATAGCAATATATTTCACTTAATAAGCTGGGAAACAACAAAACGTCCACTTGTGGAAGGAGGCCTTCAAATCCGCGATTCGTTGCAAGCAAATTTAGCTTTGGGCTGCAAATTATTATGGCAGCTTTTCGCTGAACCTAACCACCCAGTCAACCAGATCTTAAAGCTCAAATACCTCAAAAACCAGTCAATAAAATCCTTTACTATTGGAAAATCCCCTAAAGGAACACAGGCTTGGAAGCTGTGTAGCAAAGGCATTGAATTTTTCAGATCCCACCTGTATAGAATTCCTAGGAATGGAAAAAATACAATGCTATGGAGAGACAGAGTCATGGAACACCCTCCACTAGAAGAAAACAACAAAATCGCTGAGATAAGAGAATGGCTATACGCAAAAGGAATCAGGAAAATTGAGGACATCTCGGGTTGGGACAGCAAAGGAAATTGGCAGCGTTGGATTTTTCCTAGAATACCAGTGCATCTAAAATCCCAGTTAGATTCTCTTAAAGACGCAATCTCTGATTTTTCTCTAGTGCATACAGATGAGAAGACTCCTGGGGCTAGGGTAAGACGAGGGTGTACATAGCAAGTCAAGGGTATCTACAGATGCAAAGTAAAAAGGACTCGCCACATCCGGAATCTGTCTGGAAGCAGATCTGGGACAGCTTCAGCATCCCCAAGATCAATTTCTTCTTCTGGACTCTGTTCCACAATAAAATTCTGGCAGGAGAAAATCTGTGTAAAAGGAACATAGCAGGCCCACACCGATGTGTTCTCTGCAAAAACGCCTTGGAAACTTCAGAACCCTTGTTTATAGATTGCGAGTTTGCGAAGGAGGTCTGGTCCATTTTCCTGACCGGACTAACAGTGCGTTCTCCAACACAAGGTTCGATTGCTGCCATGTTCTCCACTTGGAAAGCCAGCTATCCTCACAATATAGTCAGCAAATCTATATGGTACAAGGTATGGATAGCTGCCCCTAAGTACATATGTTGGAAGCTATGGCTTGCCCGGAATGAAATCATTTTCAACCACAATGAATTTCCTGCGGAAAAAGTGGCATATCAGGCAAAGAATCTCCTCTTAGAAACTCTAAACCATTCTTCAGTCAAAGATGACAATGCCCTCTGAATTGAAGAAAGGGTGTGGCTGGATGCTTACTTCTGCAAGGCCAGACCCCCAGCAATGACATGCCCAACCCATAAGGAAAGATGGCAGATTCGAGAACCAGAGGATAGATTCCAACAGTGGTGGAAATCCCAGGGAAAGTGCACTATTTTCTTCGATGGAGCATCAAAAGGAAATCCAGGGAGGTCAGGAGCAGGAGGGGCGATCTTCTTTCAGAATGGGAAAAAAGTAGATTTCAGTTGGGGACACGGAATGAAAACCAACAATCAGGCTGAAACTCTTAGCCTTTTAAAAGCCTGTCAAATGGCCAGAAAAGAAAATCCAAGCGAAATCCTTATCTTTGGAGATTCAAAATTGTTGATAAAAACAATAATAAGCAAGAAAGGGCTCAAGGACCCGGAGTTAAACAAACAGCTATCAAGAGTGATCAGAATTCTGATGGACTTCCCCTCTGTTCAAATTTTCCACATTCTCAGAGGATTAAACAAGGAAGCAAATAGATTGGCAAATATAGGATGCACTTTACAAAATGGAATGATCAGCATAAATGCAGGTGCCCTGATCATGGCAAATATTCCCTAACCAGAAAAGTGTCCAAGCCAAATCTACAGAATGTAATGGTTGATTAGGCTTCGCCCAACCTGTCTTTCATTAATAAAACATAACCGTTCCAGTTAAAAAATAAAAAATAAATGGCATGTGGAGCGGGGTTCGGGTCAGGTTGGGCCACTTGGATCAGAACCTCTCGCTCGCATTTTACTATCTTAATACAACCAATCATTAAAATGAGGGGGGATTTTATCCCCTGACCCCTCTCATCCAAATTTGGATCTCAACCAATGTGCCAATGCCTCTTCATTGAATACTCCACCCAAATTTTATTATATAAACCGTCATTTCCGCAGATGCACCCAAGGTAGGTCATAGAAGAGAGGGCATGCAGTTTGAGACAAAAATTATTTAATTGTAGGTGGAACCATGAGCTAGTGTGCAGAGGGCGTGGAACCATGATTGTGCCTCATTTATAGAGGGGGGAATTTTCCCCGTGTCCAAATTGGACAAATTTTATATGGATTTTACACTTCTCAGTGACACAAACCTAATGGCAATGTCAGTTTGTGCAATGAAGGTCTCAATTTTTTTTCCATATTCCATATGGGGATGATGATGCCGGATTTCAACATGTGGACATTCAATTTCTTGCCATTCGATGCTACATTTGTAATGGTGTATTTAGATCTAGCGATTGAGCAGCCTATTCTTCAGCCATCATTATATTTGAGGTATATGAATTGTTGTTTCCATGTACTTCATTGATTATTGTTGTAGGATGCTTTATGTCATGTTGATTACTGCATGATGTATAGTGCAGATTTTTCATGTTTATTTGTTGTTGTTGATTTTTGCTAATGTAAGATGCATAATTTTATGTGTATTAATGTGGTGTGTATTTATCCTAGATGGTGATTTATGTTGTGAGATCCCTTTGTTCCCTTGATGTTGGGATACTCTTTCTCACCATGTGCAAATTTTTCGTGCTCATAGGAGGTTTGTGATGAGTGAGAGTTCCTTGTAAAGGAACGTCTCATGGAGAGACTTTGCCACTTGTGTTGAGGACTTTTCCTTGTATGACAAGTCAACAACATCCATGTACATCATCACTAGTTACAACACTGAATGAAGAGGCCAACACCATCGAGACACTGAGGCCTGGAGATGTAGTCCACACTGGATGAACTCCGTTATTAAACCTCTTGCTTTTTTTCCCGTATGATTGTTGACATTTTTTCCTCTTAATTATATATGCATGTGTGTTCATTAATGCTTTGATTAAATGTAATTCTAACACATTAGCTGAAGTAAAAGGTATTGATTAAAAGGGTATTAGAAATTTACCCACATCATTACAGACCACTTAAGGATGCCATTGTTTTATAGTTAATATTATTGTGAAATGTTATAAATACAACCCTTCTAAAGGAAAATCTGTGTGGTTGGAACATTATCGCAACCACACGGATAAACTAACTCTAAAGACATGGAAAAAAAACCTTAAAAGCCATGAATTTTTCCTAAGGGACATGAACAACACCATTTTGAGAATAAATTTAACAAAGAAATCATTGCCCGTAACCTTCTTCTTACTTCCCATAATTATCCTCTTTCTCAAAATGCACTAAATTCTACTCCCAATTCTCCGAAACATAATTTTATTTGATAAGTTAAATAGGAATATGTCAAACCTTTTCAATCAATAATATGATCTGGTATGTACTCCACCAATGTTTATTAAATTCCTAAGGTTACATGTATGATCAAACCAAGCAATATATTGAATGGGGCCTTGGCTCAATGGTGAGGTCAACAAGTATTAAGTGGTAGTGAGATTTTCTGGAAAGCCCTCTTCCTCAAAGTCCACCAGAGTTGCAACCTGGTTGTGGTTTAGCCCACCAAAATTTCCTAAGTTTTGAAAAGGTGATGTCAGATGCATGTGAAGTAAATTGTAGTAGAATATCTACCCGTTAAACCTGTCACCTAGGTTGTCCCTCAGGGTATGTTTCCTGGAGCATTTTAAACAAAAAATGGAAAAAAAGCAATAAATCTTAAAGGAATAATGATAACACCCCAAGACTCATTATTTGACAGATGAACATCTCTATTTGTTTGCAGGATGACTTTCTTGATAGATCAAGACTGCCAAAATTGGATTTTACCATATTATTGAGTAGATGGAGGCCTAGATCTCAAAGTTTGTCTCATGCTCCTACACTTATTTTAAGATAAATTGAGTGGCTTAGTGGATGAATTGTCTAAATGTGTACAGGATGGAGAGCAATATCACTGAGATCAGCACCATCTTTCCTACTAAATAGTGGTTCATATAATCATCAACAAATTGTCTAGTTTGTTTCTAGATGGAAAATTTATGAAGGCCTTTTAGATTTTGTCATTTTTATTCTACTAAAAGATATTATGGATGTTGCATACGATTTTACAGAAACCAAATTTTTAGAACATTTTTAATAGCTGAGAAGAGGCAATACTGTTTCCTTTATCTGAACTTCAGTTTTCACGAGTCATAACAGCTCTAGACACTTGCTAAATATAATGAAATCACTTCCTCTAGAAATAAATATATTGGGACTTTTTGCTTGAAAAATAAAAAAATGCATTCATATAATCATTAATCATTGATGTGTTCCACATCATGTGGCTCCCCTGTGGCCTGGAACTCGATTTTTAGGTGCATTCTCCCAGACTTCATCACTAAAACGAGTATGTTGAGGAATTACCAAAAGTATTTAACCATAAACAAATAACTAAACGCATCACAAGGACAACTAACTTCATCAAATGTATTGAGACCAATACTCATTCAACAAAGTTAACTCCTATAAATCAAAGAAAAGGAAAATCGAGCAAGGGAAGAGAATTTGTTGAAAAGGGAGAGGTGTATATTGGGAATGTTAAGATGGGCAAGTCACGAAGAACACCACCCCAAACAATGGGGATAAGGAAGCCAGTAGGAAAATTTACCTACTTTTACTTCCTACAATGAATGATAATTCAAATAACCATTCAAAGGATCACCCAACTGAGATTCAAGAAATAAAAAAAATGAAGCTTTTTGAAATACAAAAAACCCTCCACGTCTTGTAAAACTACATCCTAAGGCAATAATTTATTCTTCCCCTGTGTCTAATATTGTAAAAGATACTAGTGGCATACCCATTCCCCCACCTCTTTCATGACCTCTGACAGGTGCTCTTGGTGTTCCACCACATCTACCTCCACCTCTTGGAGGCATGCTAAAATCGCAAGGACCATCAAAAAATAAAGTGCATAGGGCTCTAGAGCTTGTCGAATTCTATCAATATTTTATGAAATGAGACTCTAAGAAAGAGGTTGCTATTGTGGCCTTTGTAGCATCTGATGTTTCAGATGTTTAAAATAACATTATTGGAGAGATAAAAAAACCAATCTACATTCATCCTACATGTAAGTGTTGCATTTGGAGTTCCTATAGAAAATAAATAGATTCATTTGTGCATACCGTTAGCAAAATACCTGTCTTTTAAAGCTCGAACTGCTTGATAAGAGAGATGTAAAATTATGCATCAAGAGAAACAAGAGGAATGGAATGTACTAATGCCTTAGCTGACATATTCCTGGTGTGTCAGGTCAAAGCTGAAGTGGAAACCCAAGGTGATTTTGTTCAGGCCTTAGCCATTGAGGTTCGAGCATGTGTGTACAAGAATATAGAAGATGTTGGGGAATTTGTGAACTGGTAGGATGAGGAGTTGTCTTTCTTGGTATGTATCTTGAATTCATATTAAATTGACAACTATTCATCTATTATTACCATAATTTTATACCATCACATTTAATCGTTGATGTAGACAGATACTAATCTTGTGTTGTTTATTTTATCACTGTGAAGCATATTTTCATTAGAAAAAAATTTGATACAAAGTTTTATCTTAAAGCCACTAAATAACCAAGTCAGAGAGTCTACTATCCATGGCATTCAAAGGCTTAAACATCAAATAATCAAAAGAAAATATGACATCTCATAACCTTGCTAGGACTCTGAACAAGAATAAATCCCAAACCACGACAATCAAATAAATGAATATAAGTAGGAATATGTGATCCTAAATTAACCAAATTAAATTGGATTACATGAGAGCATAAAGTGAGTGATATATAGCAGTTATTCTTTGGGGATCCCTCCAAAAAAATGATTTTGCAGGGAGCCTAAATTTATGTTGACTTCCATCTTAGGTCGAATGGGAAATCCCTCAAAATTTTAATAAGTATTGAACATATCATTCATATTTCACAATAGCTAATTGCACTTTACAGTGAGTAATTTTAGTGTGCTGGTCTGTTTGAACCTCCTATTCAAACTGGGAGTCCAAGACAATGTCTCCAACCATTGTGTCCACAGGGATGCTTTAAATAGTTAACTATTTATTTTGGTTCTACATGTGGCCTCATTAAACATCAAATCATATTCCATTCCTTAACTGAGAAAAAAATATTCATTTCCACATACCTATCCTTGTATTCTCACTTTCTCTATTATTAACATACCTTTTACCAAGAAGTCTCGTTTCAAGTGTATATCTTGGGATATTTTCATAATGGAAATAAATTTTGGTTTCGATATGGTGAAAAATGCATTGTTGAAAGTGGAAAGGAATTGTTCGCTACTATTATCTTTTATCCAAAAGACACAATATTTGGATGATTGAAAAGGCACATTCTTTGCAGTCCATGGTTATTACACAAGTGGGGTTAAACTGCCACTACTAGAATACATTGTTTATTTAACTAACCCCATCACCATGGTTATATATCTTATTCACCCCATCTACCAAATATTTTTTAGGGGGAGTGGTAGTTTGAGCTAAGTGTGAATGGTTTATGATGGTTGTGTTATTAACTTATTAGCATGGATATGGCAGGATATCTCTCCCAGGCACAACCACATTCAATCAATAAGAGGCAACTTGATGGAACCATTTGCCCAAAATGACATCATATGAAAGCTGCATATAACATGGTCTGAGTAGAGGATAAAAAATTATGTTTCATTTCATTTCAATCAAATGACAAGATGGGCCACTTCATTCTCCTGGCATGTTTGAACGTCTCATTTGTATCCAAATCCTACACAAAATATTTTATTTTTTTTACAGTAACTTCCATTTTAAAATTTTCTTAGAAAATATGGAGAATTATATCTGTCAGAGCTGCATTGGTTGGTTTTGATAACATATTTTCCTTACACTAATTTACCTTCATTGAGACTTGTTGGCATCAAGCCAAGATTTATGTCATTTGAAACAAGACAGTAAGATATCATCCACACACAAAATATTGCATTAGCTCATTGAGGGACCTGAAATTCTATTTCCAGTAAAGATGATCGAGTGTATGGTCGAGAATAAGTGGAAGGTAAAGACTATGTACATATTTTGGTGATGTTAGCCCTCGCTATCACTTTTTCTGTAGTAGTGTACACATTTCAACATCTCAAGAGCAAGAAACAGTGTTCAGAAAATTCTGTAGGTTCTCAATTCATCCATCTATTACGCATACTCAATATTGACTTACTAAAAAATTTCAAATTTAAGCGCGATTTTGATTTATTCATTTATAATGGGATTTCTTGATTCATATTTACCATGAACTATGAAGACATCACAGTTGGATCTTTAAGTAGTTTATGTTTATTGTGAATAGTTATAGATTTAAGGTGGGCTTTGATTTTCTCTTGTGACGTAGATCTAGAAAGTGAAGACGTAAAGGAACAACAAAATGAAGAGTACAAGGAAGACTTACATGAACACAATGATGTTGATTTAGCACAGAAGGAGAAAGTATGTTCATTTTTAACCATTTGTAACTTATTGCCTAATACTTTTGAAAAGTAAAATGATTTGATGAGCATTCTCTAAAAAAAATTTGTTTTCAATTGGAAATTACAATACAATTTGTGCATGTTTATTGATTTATTTACAGGAGGAAGAAGTAGAAGTCAAAAAAGTTAACAGTGTCGTCAACCAATATTTGAGTAGTAAGAGCTTGTTGGATGGAGAAAAAATCCTCTTACCTTAATTTGAAGACTAGTTGTCAAGTAGTTTGGAGTTCCCATATGAAAAAGGAAGCCTTATCGAGACAAATTGTGAGAAGGCTAACTTATCATTTGGGGCTATACCATGGATAGTAACTCATTTGAAGTCAATAGATTAAGTAATATCGTGAAGAAATTAGAATAAAGGTAAGTTACACTTGAAGGAAAATTGCTTGAGTATTATTGTATGAATGAGCAGGAAGGAAGCATATGGGACCTGCCAGCTCATAGGGTTTTCAACTTCTACCCTCTTATCAACGATATTCCCACTTGTAGTCACTGATCTAGGGCATCCAAAAACAATCTCCTTAACTGAGTTCTTTGCTGCTCCAAGATCAGTCCTTAGGGCACATATGCCATCCCTCACAATAGTCTTTTTTTTCCACCAAGATGATTGTCCTTAGGGTACACAAGGCATTCCACACGTTTCTTCAAATCGCACAGAACATAGGCCTCCTTTACTTTTATTATAAACTTCTATGGACACACCTCATAACACTATCATCAACCTATCAATGATCATCCCAAAAGAATAATTCAATATACCTTTCTAGAAATTTTTACAGCTCCCAAGGTACCTTTGTTCTATGCACTTGACAACCTAATATTCCAAACCCTATTATAGTTCACCTGTGGGTTCTTCAATATTTCCTAACTCAACCTTTACAGAGCTCATATAAGTTGGAGGTTACCCTTCTTTTAGACCCATCACACTTGTGCATTATCATGAGGGAACTCTGCCATTATTTCACCTGGTCAGAAGAGAGGTTGATTCCAAATTGTGGCATTGAAAGGGATATCTTAATGTATGGATGAAAGTACACAAAGAAGTTGTGTGAGTTGCTTGTGTCACTTTTAGCTCAAATTTAGGATTTACTCTATAAGGAAATGCATTCAAAGAGATCTGAAGATTAGGTGGGCTAGTGCATCACTTTTGAGCCATTCTTTCCTAAATGAAGGTTGATGTGCAATGGAGGAAGAGAATGACGTTATGGATTTGGCGTTCCACAACAAATTTTTTGGATTCTACCATGAAGTTATTTCTCTTCTTAGAATACATTCTTCTGAAGCATCCCAAGTCTAACAAGGTAAACAATAGAGGTGCATAGGTCAAATAGCTAAGTTGAGCACTGCTCAAGGCCTATGTGGATGTAAGTGTGTTAAAATTGAATAGGATTCTGCAATTTAAGAAGGGGATTCTAGCATAGCTCTAAATATTAGGAAGTTTTTATTGGTATGATTGAGGTTTTATTATAATCAGTATAAAGCCAGATCTCTTCGAGCAATGACATTTTCAGTGGATGACAATGATCTCTTACAACTTTATCCCTTACCTTGGTACTGTTACTTTTCAAGTTGGTGAGAATGAAGTTATCCTTGAAGAGCAAGAAATGACATAGTCCTATACCTTTTAACATCCACCGTCCAAGAAGAGTGTCTACTTCTTCTAGAAATATCACAACCTTCTTCATAAGAGTTCCAGGTATTCTCCTTAATCCAACTGGAGTGAAGCAAATTGTAGTAACATTAGAGAGAGATAAGATGAGATAATATTATTAATGTGAATTAGACTGTATTAATCAATGTATAGAAAATCACACGCCTTGTCATCCAACATGCTTTGCTATTGCACAGGGTGATTGAAGTACATGGGTGGAGAACCTTCCACCTTTACACCAATAAAAAGTCTTTGAGGCTCTAGCATCCTTTGGAGCAGCCATCCCTATGGGGGCATTGTTTTTATGAGGTATCTTTTCATTACCTCCCTGTTTTGTAGCCAAGACAGTAGAACTTGTGCCTATATGATCAGTAGAAATTTGATGGCACCAATCATCTACATATTTCTTCCAACCTACTGCTAGTGCAATGAGCAATGTTCTTTTCAAGCGGCAAAACAAAAGTCAAACACCCAACATGTTCATACTCTTCCTTTTCATCAACAATTACAGGATACAGAATTCCCACATTCAAGCAAAATTCTATGAAATAAAACATAATATGCAATAACATTGACAAAAGAAGCACTCTTTTTCCAAGATAAGCACATTGTAAGAAAATTTGACTTCTTAAGATATATCAGCCCAAGAAATGTTTTTTTTTTAAGGAAATTTTCTACATTAAGAGTGTAAATTCTCATATGTTATACAAAAGGTGCACGGACATAGTCAGAGGGGTTGGCTCAACCTGTTATCACCAAATTTGTTGGTAATTATACTATTTTAGTGCTAGTAGTTGTCCATTTCAAATTCAACTAGGACAGTTGCACCAACATCTTTACAAGAGATGTCATCTCCAAATATGGGGAAGAATCACTTGGGTTTCCCGAGGAGGTGTTACTTAGAAAATAATTGGTGCATGGACTCATTTTAGAGAATGCAAATTTTCTTCAGAAATCTATGTTAAGGTCTGGAAACATCAAGCATAGGTAGTTAATATGTGTCAATACAATCACATTTGGGAAAATCAATTCAAGGAGGAATTGTTATGCCAGCTTAAAATATGTACTTTTTCTAGCTTAGAAGAGAATTCATTGTCATGCTCAGTAGTGAAGGAACTAAGTTTGAACAACCAATTTTGTATTAGAAACTTAGATGGGATATACATAGATTGTGCATGTTTTAGTCTTCAAATAGGATAGCTCTATTATGGTAGCTTCTAATATGCAATTTCAAAAAAACTAAAGTAAAAACAGAGCTTCCCAAAAACAAAAGCAAAAACAACCAAGAGAGGAGTTACCTAAGTTAAGTGACAATGGAGATGAAGAGGATCAAGATGAGAGTAACAATGAGAGGCAAATTTTATGTGGATGACAATTCAAAGTCAAAGAAAAATGCATAAAGTTCAAGTGAATAAAAGGGAAATAACTCTAACACATCATACATATAAAATCAAGTTTGGAAATATCAGTGACAGTGTGATCCAAACCTAGAGGATCTAGATGAAATCTTAAAAAGGATGAGGTGAGGGAAAAACCATTTTGAGTTGGGAATATGAAGATGACATGTGTGTTGCATTTGCAAAGGATCCTTTGCTCTCTACAGGGGCCATTTGTGCATTGTACTGACAACAAACCAATGAAGAGAAATGTAGTAAATTTTATTTCTATCAAAACAGTTGTGGATTTGACAAGTTACATGCATTAAGGTTAGCCTACAACACCATAGAGGGTATGATATTTTAGGACTTCTCACAATCGAGAAAAGATATACCAAGTTAGGGACCTATGAGGAATGTTAGCTTTAGTATTATAGAGGAATGATTTCATTGTAGTGGTGAAAATATTCACCATTATTTCACCTGGGCAAAAGAAAGGTTGATTCCAAATTGTGAAATTTAAAGGAATACCCCAATGTATGGATGAAATCACAACAAGCATAGGGGAACTACCAGCTTATAGGTTTTTCAACTTCTACACTCTTATCAACAATATTTGCACTTGTACTCACTGATCTAGGGCATCCACAAAAAATATCCTTAATTAAGTTCTTTGCTACTCCAAGATTAGTCCTTAGGGCACATATGTCATCCCTCACAAAAGTATTATTTTTCCACCAAGATGATTGTATTTAGATTACACAAGGCATTCCACGCGTTTCTTCAAATCACACAGAACATATTCCTCCTTTACTTGTATTCATAACTTCTATGGAAAAACCTCATAAAACTATCATCAACCTATCAATGATCATCCCGAAAGAATAAGTCTGTGTACATTTCTAGAACTTTTCGCAGCTCCCAAGGTACCTTTGTTCTAGGCACTTGATAATCTAAGATTCTAGGCCCTCTTATAGTGCCCCTGTGGGTTATTCAATACTGCCTAAGTCAACCTTGAATGAACTCATATAAGTCAGTGGTTTCCCTTCTTCTAGACCCATCACACATGTGCATTATCATGAGGGAACTCTGCCATTATTTCACCTGGTCAGAAGAGAGGTTTATTCCAAATGGTGGAATTTAAAGGGATATCCAAATATTTGGATGAAAGCACAAAGAGGAGTTATGTGAGTTTCTTGCATCACTTTCAACTCAAATTTAGGATTTCCTCTATAAGGAAATTCATTCAAAGAGATATGAAGAATAGATGAGCTAGTGAATCTCTTTTGAACCATTCTTTCCTAAATGAAGGCTGCTCTGCAATGGAGGAAGAGAAGGACATTATGGATTTGGGGTTCCACAACAAATTTTTTGGATTCTACTTTGAAATTATTTCTCTTCTTAGACTACATTATCCTTCAGCATCCCAATCCCAAAAAGGAAAGAAATAGAGGTGAATATGTAAAATAGGTCAATTGAGCACCGCCCAAGGCCTATGTGGATGCAAGTGTGATAACTTTGAATCATATTCTGCAATTTAAAAAGGGATTATAACATAGTTTTAAATATTAGGAATCTATTATTGGTATGATTGAGGTGCTAGTATAATCAATATAGAGCCAGAACTCTTTGAGCTGTTATAAAATCAAGTCTGGAGATCTCAGTGACAGAGTAATCCAAACCTAGAGGATCCAGATGAAATCTTAAAAATATGAGGTGAGATAAAAAAAAAATTGATTTTGTAATTATGACATGCATGTTGCATTTGAAAAGTATCCTCTGCTCTATATGAGGGTCATTTGTGCATTGTACATACAACCAACCAATGAAGAGAAATATGGTAAAATTTATTTCTATCAAAACAGTCGTGGATTTGACAGATTACATGCATTTGGGTTAGCCTAAGACACCCTAGATTATGTGAAATATGAGGACTTCTCACAATCGCAAAAATATAGGCCAACCTAGGGACCTATGGGGAATTTTAGCTTCATTAGTATAGAGGAGTGATTTCATTGCAGTGTTGAAAATCTTCACCATTATTTCACCCAAGCAGAAGAGAGGTTGATTACAAATGGTGACATTTAAAGGGATATCTAAATGTATGGATGAAAGAACACAGAGGATTTGTGTGAGTTGCTTGCATCACTTTCAACTCAAATTTAGGATGTCCTCTATAAGGAAATTCATTCAAATATATCTGAAGAATAAGTTTTCTAGTGAATCACTTTTGAACAATTCTTTCCTAAATGAAGGCTGCTCTACAATGGGGGAACAGAAGGAAATTATGGATTTGGGGTTCCACCAAAAAAAAAAAAAAAAAAAAAACTGGATTCTACTATGAAATTATTGCTCTTCTTACACTACATTATCCTTTAACATCCCACTCCCAACAAGGAAAACAATATAGGTGAATACCTCAAATAGGTTAGTTGAGCACTGCCCATGGCCTATGTGGATGCAAGTTAATTAAAGTTGAATAACATTCTGCAATTTAAGAAGGGGATTATAATATAGCTCTAAATATTAGGAAGTTGTTATTGGTATGATTGAGGTGCTAGTATAATCAATATAGAGTCATATCTCTTTTATCGGTTATAAAATCATGTTTGGAAATCTCAGTGATAGAGTAATCCAAACTCAGAGGATCTAGATGAAATCTTAAAAAGGACGAGGTGAGATAAAAGCCATTTTGAGTAGGGAATATGAATATGACACGCGTGTTGCATTTGCAAAGGATAGTCTGCTCTATATTGGGGCCATTTTTGCATTTTACAAAGAACAAACCAATAAAGAGAAATGTGGTAAAATTTATTTCTATCAAAACAATCATGGATTTGACAAGTTACATGCATTAAGTTTAGCCTACAACACCCTATAGGATGTGAAATTGGAGGAATTCTCACAATCGAGAGATGATATGCCAAGCTAGGGACCTATGAGCATTGAGGAATGTTAGCTTCAGTAGTATATAGGAATGATTTCATTGTAGTGGTGAGAATATTCACCATTATTTCACGTCAGCAGAAAATAGGTTGATTCGAAATGGTGACATTTAAAGTGATATCCAAATGTATCGATGAAAGCACACAAAGGATTTTTATGATTTTCATGCATCACTTTCATCTCAAATATAGGAATTTCTCTATAAGGAAATGCATTCAAAGAGATCTGAAGAATAGGTGGGTTAGTGCATCAATTTTGAACCATTCTTTCCGAAATGAAGGCTACTCTACAATGGAATAAGAGAAGGACATTATGGATTTGGGGTTCACAATTCTTTTTTTGGATTCTACTATGAAATTATTTCTGTTCTTAGACTACAATATCCTTCAGCATCCCAAGCCCAACTAGGAAAAAATAGAGGTGAATACGTCAAATAGGTCGGTTGAGAACTTCCGAAGGCCTATGTGGATGCAAGTGTGTTAAAGTTGAATAGGATTCTAAAATTTAAGAAGGGGATTCTAACATAGCTCTAAATATTAGGAACTTGTTATTGGTATGAGTGAGGTGCTAGTATAATCAATATAGAGGCATATCTCTTTGATCAACGACATATTGAGTGGACGACAATGAGCTCTTGCAACTCTATCCCTTATCTTGGTACTGTTACTTTTCAATTTCGTGAGAACGAAGTTGTCCTTGAAGTGCAAACAGTGACATTGTCTTAGACTTTTCAACATCCACCCACCAAGAATAGTCTCTACTTCTTCCAGAAATATCACGACCTTCTGCATAAGTATTCTAGGTATTCTCCTTAATCCACCTGGAATGAAACAAATTGCAGTAACATTAGAGCGAGATAAGATTCGATAATATTATTAATGTCAATTACACTATATTAATCAACGTACAAAAAATCGCACACCTACTCTTCCAACTTGCTTTGCTATTGCACACGGTAACTG
This sequence comes from Pinus albicaulis, assembly GCA_034641835.2. Lineage (NCBI taxonomy): Eukaryota > Viridiplantae > Streptophyta > Pinopsida > Pinales > Pinaceae > Pinus > Pinus albicaulis. The sequence goes on along the minus strand of CM076583.1, from coordinate 1,045,490,662 downwards.
AAGTACATAGGTGGAGAACCTTCCACCTTTAAAGAAATAAAAAATATTTGAAGCTCTAGCATCCTTTGGAGCAGCCATCACTATGGGGGCACAGTTTTTCTGAGGTTTCTTTCCGTTAACGCCCTGTTTTGTAGCTGAGACAATAGAAATATGACCAGCAGATATACGACGGGACCAATAATCTACATGTTTAGTAAAACTTGCTGCTAGTGCAATGAGCCTATTATTCTTCTGAAGCTGCAAAACAAAGGTCAACCTACTCTTCCTTTACATTGAAAATTATAGTATACACAGTTCCCACATTCAAGAAAAATGCTATTAAATAAAACAGAATATGCAAGAATATTGACAAAAGAAGCACTTTTTTCCCAGATAAACAAATTGTAAGAAAATTTGACTTATTAAGAAGATATCAACCTAATAAATGCTTTTGTTTTTAGGAAGCTTTCTACATTAAGACTGTGAATTCTTATATGTTCTACAAATTGTGCACATACTTAGTCTAAGCGGTTGGCTCAACCAGTTATCGACAAAGTTGTTGGGAATTATACTAATTTAGTGCTAGCACTTTTCCACTTCAAATACACCTAGGTGAGTTTCACCAAGAGGTTTACTAGAGATGTCATCTACGGATATGGGGAAGAATCACTTGTGTTTCCCCAGGAGTTTTTCCTTAGAAATGACTTGGTGTATGGACTCATCTTAGAAAATTCAAATTTGCTTTAGAAATCTATGTTAAGGACTGAAATCATCAAGCATGTGTGTTTCCTTTTCTTCGTTGAAGATTTTATTTGAAGCTTGCTGAATGGAGCCCAATTTACTGTGTAAAATGGACCAAATCCAAACCATGAGACATTACAAGAATTTTGAGCCAAAGAAAGAAGAGTTAATCCTACAAAACAAACCATGCGAACATTCCTTAAATCCCTGCATAGACCAAACACCGGAAAAGAGAAAATCCCACCTTCATAGCTTATAGCCATTATTTTTCATTGGTTATCCATCCCTCTACTATGTATGTAGGAGTGAAAGGGAAATATAGAGGGTTGGGATGAAGTTATTTCCCATCCTATCAACTTAATATTGATGCATCCTTTGTCCACTATTCCATTAGTATTCACTTCCTAGGGTTTTTTAATATTAATGTCATGACAAATAAGATTTCATAGGATGCCATTTATACTCAACATTCCAACATTTCAAATGATTGTCTCATTTGCTTTGGTACTAGCCAGGCTATTGAAGGTCCCTAGCACCTGGTAGTGTTCTATAGACTGAACTCCTTTCCACCCCTTGAACTCTATTTCATAGCCTCGACAAGTTGAATTTTGCATGATCAATTGATTTCACATCTGTTTGATTATGATGGAGGACTCGCGAATTACAATCAAGTTTTTTATTTCTTTAGATATTTCAATCTTGATACAATGTCAATGCTTTTGCTTCATTTTTGGTTGATTCTCCTAACTGGATCAAAGATGATCCCCTCCACACCTTCCACCCTAACACAAATATGGCTTGCTCTGAGCAATCTACCATAACATCTTTTTCTCTCAAACCACACATTTATTATGTATTGTCTACAGGTCACATAGGGTTTCTTATCTTCCAATCTCTTACTACTTCAACATTGTAAACTGCTATATTTTTGTTAATCTGATTATGATCATCTGGTTGATCTGGGCTCTTGCAGGCTACATTCACCAATATGGCATTTGATTAGGCCAAAGGAACAACATTTCTTAGTTTCTATAAGCTTGTGATCTATCCATGTTTCAGAATCCCTATGTATGTGCCAATATCACCATTTTTTAGCAAGAGCGTCACCATGGTCCATACTAATGGAGAGACATAGCGATCTTAACTATCAATTAATACATCATTACCTAAAACCATGCAATATTTTAAGGGCTAGTATTCACAGGTTAGCTAATTTTCCATGATTTTTCAAAAAAAAAAAGATTCGCTAATTTCCATTTTTTCTAATTATTCACCCAAATTTTACAATATAAAAATATTTTTCCTTAAAAATCCCCAACATTATATAAAGACCGTCTAAAATAATTAAAAATTTGAATGATTTAACAAATACATCAACAATTTTTTTATAGTTTTCATATTATGGACTAGTGATATTTGCCAATGTTTTTAAACTTCAAGATAATTTTCCATCCTTAAAATTTTCCATTCCTAAAATCCAAAAAGGGTATTAAATTTCAAGAGCTAAAGTGTGTTTTAACTTTTGTAGCCTCATAGGAATCAAAGTTCCAACATATTAAGCTTTCATCAATATATCTATTTGGAGGAATGCACCACTATTAGCATCATAATTAAGAAAACATATGGAACCAATTAATACTGCGTCTTGGTTCTTTCAGAGAAGAAAACAGAGACCAAAACTAGAATCAGAATGAAATATGAGAATTTAAGGAGCGTCTAAGGCAGTGTTACAAAATTGTCTTGGTGAAAAACTTAGTGAGGAAAAAATCTAAGACTTTGGCTTGAACTCTAGGAAAAATCAACTATTTGGGATATATAATGAGGGACAACGAGTTTTTAAACCTCTAAAGTAGTGTTAAAAAACATGGTTTGGCGAAAAAAAAAATAGTGAGGCAAAAACTAAGAGTTTGACTTGGATTGTACAAAAATTTAGTCAATACAAAGTCTAAATTGTGATTGTGGGTTATATATTGAGGGACAACAAGATGTTTTATGGTTCCATGAGTCTAACTTGTTGCCCCATAAAAATATTGCCAAATATTTGCGGGTTAGAGTTTTATCAGTGAGTAGTTGCAAGTCAATGTGATTCAAACTTGTTGGTGCCAAGTTTGAGTTGCCCTCCATTGGCTTGGCATGTTTTGGTGGTGAGCCAGGTTTTGTCAGTGAGTCCAGGTCAAGACCCGTGGGTCTGGTAATGCTTCTCTATAGAGAAAGAGCCTCTTGCCATTGATAAAAGCTTCAGGGCATGTACTATAAATTGTTTCCAAGATTTTTTTTGTTTGAAAACATTCTTCCAATAAATTCATCATTACGTACCTAATTGTGCTTTATTCAATGTCATCATGATGTCTAGGTTTGAATACACATATTCATTCTTCCATCGTCAACATATTTGGACACCATTTATGTAATTCAAAATATCCAACTATTGCCATGGATCCGTTAATTGTTAAAGACTTCAATTGACAAATTGTGAAATGCTTCAGCTAGTCTATGCCTTCCAAAGACTACACTGTACACATAATTGGTAGATTGAAAGTTGAGATCTATTAATTTCCATTGTCATTAACCTAATTAAATATCATTTTACTGTAAATGGATTTTTCTTAGCAGTTTCATGTACATAGTCATTTATGAAGCCAATATTATTACAAGTGTTTTTCTAGCTTTGGATGATTGCAACTACTTCCTTATCTTTGGCTTCATATCCTACTTCTTTAATTTCATAATATTTGGGTTTCTTTTCGTTTCCCTTGATATTGTTCTCCACTATTCAATTTTTGAACAACATAATTTTTTTTTTTGAATTGTGCACATCTGGAGGTACATTGATTACTGCCAATCCATAAAGAATAGATCTTAGGATATAATCTGCTTAATAACTTCTTCACTTTGTGAAGTAACTTTTAGGTAACATTTTAAAGATTAGCACCCTTGTCAAAACTTACCTGATTTTAGAAAAAAAAGGACTCTAATTCAAAATGGATTATGCTTTTGCATATTCTTACCTAGGAACTATAATAGTATCTTTCTAGTAACTGTACTGAAAAAATTTTCCACAATTGATGCCATTCGGTTTTTGGACTATGCAAAATGGCGTGAGGTTTCTAGTGATGTTTCATGTCCATTTTTAAGGAGAAACATGTTTCTCCCATGAGAAACGACTAAGAAATTTTAGTTGTTCGAGCCTAAAAAATGATTGTGTCTCGATGTTTTCAATTGTTTCTTGTTGAGATGCAAAAAGAGAAAATCCAAGAAAGGGAGAAATTAACTAAAATGGAAAAAAAAGGTCAAAGCTTTCTCGATATAAAAGCTCATGTTTGGGCTCATTTTGTACATGAAAAAGAGAGATTTGGGTCTTTTATAAATACCATTTTTTCTTTGGAGGGTTTGGGACTCCAGTCGTGTTGAAGAGAATTGTTATTGAAGGAAGATACTACCTGAAATAAGATATTGAATGTTTTTTCATCAACCAATAGAGAGTTACCAATGTTCCATGTTGTTTTTTTGGATGTTGCAGCACATGAGGGGATTAAAATACATGGGGAATGTGTGTAGGTGCCCCCAAATTTCAAGGAAATTCATGGGGATGGGGGCAGGGTGTCAAGGTTCCTGGCATGGGGGGCCATCTTAAAATTAAAAAAACCTAAACTCACAATGTAATGATTCATCTCATGTAAATTCATCATTATACAATGTAAAAACTAAAAATTAAAAATGATAAAATGAAAAAAAAATAAAACATTGCTTAATAAATCATCATTTTTATTATGATTTATCATTTATCATATTTGAATATTTATAAAGGTCATCTCTGCAACACCTATAGGTGCTTTGAACTGATTTTCAATATTTACTAGTTCCCCTATTTTCCCCGTATAAATGGAAACTTATTTTACAAAAAAATTGAATACAATAGGTTCACCATTTACCCAGAACTGCTTGCTTGAATGTAAAGGAAATACTATGGAAATCTCTTTCCTGTAGAAAAAAATACAGAAGATGCAAACTATGATAACTTTATTGTTGTATGGGCTAGGTATCTTACGTTGCTTCTGTCCTGTTAGGTTTCTTCGAAACAATTGTGGGGATATCCCCAGGTGTCTCACTTTTTATGAGGGTGTGCCCACAAGTCCCCCATTTTGTGAAATGCGTCCCACTCATTGAGGAAATATTTTGGCTCCTCAACCCTGCAGGGTGTTTTCTCCATGGAAAACTGAATTAATTCAAATGTGAGCTTTGCATTTGAGGTATTCTCTTCTTGTTGGGCATATTTATAAAACTACAATAAAATTTTCTTTTCAATCACTATTGCAAAACCTCCCAAGAAAGTTCATGTTGACATCATCTTGCTCCTTACTGGACTCTATACTCATATGTTCTAGTGATTCCACTTGCTTTTTGGTGTTGTGGATTATGATTTCTTGCATATCACACACACATTTTTGTTTAGTGAATGTGATCATGAGTCAGAATATTGGAAATTATATCTTCTAGACTCATTTTCTGGAATTTTATAATAATGACATTCCAAATGGGTGAGACATTTTCCACATTATTATGTTTCCACCTTTCTAGATAATAGAATGATGATTCCCGATGGTTATGACATGAAATGAATTTGGTTTCTCTAGTTTATAATGAGTTGAAATATGTGATATGTTTTGAATTTGGTTTCTCTAGTTTATAATGAGTTGAAATATGTGATATGTTTTGATTTGGTGATCTATTAACCATTATGTTGTAAAATCATGATTCTGCTTTCATTTATATTTTTCATTGTATCTTTTGGATATTGAAAGAAATGGATTTATTTTATCAAACCTTTGGCCCTCATTCGTTACGTTTCTAGTTTATTGTCAAATGTAGATTTTTTTCTTTATTAAAATAGAACTTCACATGAGCTTTGTGTAAGATTTATTCATTTTATTTCAGTTGAGTCAAGAGTGATGGCAGGTGTTTTTATTTATGACCTTGAATGATGTTTGCCAGCCATTGGGGAATTAATTCGCTTATCTGTGTTTAGGAGCTACAACTAAACATGGAGGTGACTTAACCTGTCGTTTCTAGTATTTCTGTGATGAGTTTGTTTGTGTTCATCTCTAATATAATGCCTTTTCTATCAATATAAACAACAAACAAATTGGAAAATAAATTTAGGGAAAAATAAAAAAATTAGCAAGATATTTCGTGCAACTGGACAAAGAAGGGGGTCTTAGTGTGTTAGAATCGCCACTTCCTTTCTACTACTGCAAATTTTGGAGTGCCTTTCAATCACCTGGAACTGCATTTTTGTTTTTCTGAATACTTATTTACTTCCACGAGTTTTGTCCATTGTGTTTGATGCTCTCCACAAGTTGTTGGTAACCCATTTGAACTTAAATTCTCCTTTGTAGACTCTTAGTCAATTCCTGCTCTGATACCTTGACAAGTCACAAAGAGAACATGCGAAAGAGAGACCACAGTAAAAGTATTTCTCTCAAAAACCACCTTTTTCGCATTGCAAAAGAACCTGAAATTATAGTACATAATTTTTTTCAAATTTAGTTGTTGAAACCAAGGACAAATTTTCATCCATAATAGATCAACTCAGAATAAAGTTTAAACAAATATTCTCTCAAGATTGCTTGCCTTATGATATCTTAAACATATGCCTATTTTTATCAAACTGGGGTTCCCATCTAAAATGGGCATTGTTATTCCAACAATTCAACCATTAATTTATGAACCTTGCATATGAGGTACTAAGAACCCACACAATAAGGCACTCTTGAGTTGATTTGATCGAGCAAGTTCAGGCACTTACACGCCATGACTATAGGTTTCTTTTCTTGGTAGCTCAGTGTGAAACATGCTTAATGTGCATAATGACAACTAGTAATCTACGGAAGCATTTAACACCTCTATGACTCTCTAGGGCCTTGAATCATGTCAACTTATTTGACACTCATATATGACCCTTAACTTTTTCAGAAGATGTTTCACATCTTTCATGCAAGCCCTTAATCAGATGATTCTTGGCCACATTAAATCTATTAAATCCATCTCCCATGTTTGCTTCCATAAACAATTGATTATCCAGATCTGAATGGTCTGAAGTACACAGTTTGATGCATTTTATTTCTTTTTTCAAATTTAAATTGAAAATACCTTTTGATTCATTAAAAATTTGAAGTGGTATAATAATTGAATAAAAAACACTTCAGCAAGAAATCCCCTAGCCATCTAGCCTCATGCCTCATTGAGCAGTCGATCATGTTAAAAAAAGAAAGGCATTACAACTCAAGGTCCTCTAGCTGGGATAAGAAAGGCATTCACTATTCTCATTTTTTGTGGGATACCCTTAACTAAGTACAGTCTGCAGGGCAACACATTAACAAACTACAATCAACAATTCTAAATTTGTAATGAAATGCAGGACAGCTCAAATTGTTTCTGAAAATGGAACTTTGAATATTGATATAATAGCTTAAGATAATACCAGATGATACCAAATAATCCCTTTAATATGAGGGACCTAATGCAAAACTTCTTCCATCAACCATGTTGAATGTGGTTGCAGCAAAAATCGTGAAGGGATCTCACTAGGCCATGAATCTTCAGAAAAAGAATCAATGACTTTAAGGCTCTGCAAGGAAGATAGTCCACCTGAGAATCACATATTTTATGGTGATGTAAAGTCTATTCCTACACCCAAAATCATGTAATATGTACTACAAAAGAGCACAAACATTCATCAACACTTTGAAACTGGATGTTTTGGAAATTTGATGCCAGAAACCCTTATCCAACATACAAAAATGCAACCATTAAAAGCAGTGAATCCCAGAAAAGGTGACCACACTACCATTGTAAAGCAAAACCATGACAGTGATAAAAATAAATCTAAGGTCAACGTACACGCACAAACCCTAATTTTTTCCATCCTTCTACAAAATCTGTGTCAAAAGAGGGATTCACAAATCGTTGTACAAAAGGGCCAAAAATATAACAAACCACAATGTATAGTTGTCTAAGTTATGATCCCAACAGATTTCACTTCTCACACTCCTAGTAGAAGATTCACGTTGTCCCCCCTCCTTGTGCCTTCACTCTGCTACTTCGAGAAACCACTGGGAAGTACTCGGTACATTCTTGAGGGTTTCTCGAAGGATAGGTGTGTTACTTTTGAATGCTCTTAAGCATGAGATTGAGTTGTGCTAGTGATTCTGATAGTTATTTTGAGCAGTAGCAGTATGTCATCCCTGGATTTCTTGTTTATTTAAGCATGAGGTGTACAAAATCATGGGCATCGAACATCAATATTATCGGCAATAGACTTTTAATAATTTAATTCTTATCAATTTGTCTTTTTTTTGTCATACCTTATTTTCAGTAAATGGGAATCTTGGTTGTTGTGGAGTAGCCCCCTTACTATATTGACAATTTTGGAGAAAACTTGTTTTTTTTGGACCTGTTACATTGTCTTGATCTCTCCTATCATTTATCAGCTGCTCATTCTAGTCTGTACAACTCATTACAACATTCAAAACAGCACACACCATACTCCTCTTCTCATTCATATTTGTTTTGATATTTTCTGTGTCTTAGTAGTTGTTGTTGATCCATCCAAATTCCCTCCTTATACGTCTGAGTTTATGTGATGGATTCCCTTCTTCGATCTGGAATCCATTCACCCACTTCAAACTGGAATCCCTTCGACCACTAAATAAACAAGATACCTATGTATTTCCAAATCCTTTCCTTTATCATCTGCGAGTAGATTTATCATTCGGAAGGCTATCCTCTGTTGTCGAGACTCAATTCCCTACAACGTTTCAAGAATGGGCTCGTTTCTCATTTTATACCTCTAGTACTCAATCTGTGGTCACGTGTTCCTGTACACAACTGAGGTATGCCAGAGAAAAGCTTCTGTTCTGTAAAATCTCAAGCGTGTATGGTATGAATGGTTAATTTTGCTGGATGTTTGCAGGCATGGACAAACAATCCAATAGCAACTACAAAATTCCTTATTATAAGAAGATGATAGAACTTATTATGTTTAATTCTCAGACTCACAATACACGGGACTTCGGCTTCCAGATTGCATCTAGAAAATCCATCGTCGGACAACTTGGAATTGAATTCATTGTCAATCTGGAAATTAGCACTGTTGAACTCATAAAACATGTCCTCTAACGGTATTTTATAGGTTAATCTATGAATATAAAATTGTTTCCCTACATGCCCTCATTTTCAAGTGAAAAAGAGTTTAACAACATGCCTGGAAAGGGTCTTCTTCGTGTAGATAGCTGGCGTGCGCTAGTCAATCAGTGAGGGTGATATCTTGCCATAAATAAGACCATCGAGGCTTCCATGGTGAAGCCTCTCATAAACTAGGATGCATTTCCCATTCTCCTGTACATAGAAGCCAATTAATTTGCAGGGGTGAGAACGCTCTAAACAAAACATTGTATTCACTTCTATCAGAAATTTATTTGTATGTCTGTAATCACACAAAAAAATCAAGATGCATTCAATTAAGTAATATATACCATTCCATAACTGTGAGAGCATGTCATTTCCACTTGATTGAATGTGTGTTAATGAGTATGTTCTTGTTATCCAGGAGGTTGTCTCCATGAGTAAAAAGCGCAGGCGATGAAGCAGAGGAAGGAAATCCCAGCAGCTTTGCTCTGCTCTCTATTTTGTCGTTAACGAATGTTATCCGTGTGGTTGATTTGCCAGCCAATTCTTATACCCTTTTAAATTTGAGTGGAACTCTATTTTACTATTAACCTAGTATTATCCGCCTATTTTTCCAGCGAATCCTCCTTTGCCATACCCCGCTAAACCTATTTTGCCATACCCGGGAAAATGAAATTCGAAATGGGAAGCCCCAAAACTTCTACCATAATGTAAAAGAAATATTATTCGGAAGTAATGTTATCTATCCCATCTATCTTCGCTAAAATATTATTTGAAACTAATGTTATATACTCAATCCTCTCTTTGCTAGCTAATCTCCTTTGGCAATACCCTCTTAGTGGGAAAATCAAATTGAAAATGAGAAGCCCCAAAACTGTAAAAAAAATATTATCCGAATATAATAAATATTTTGATTTTTTTTTTAAGTTAGTTAACATTATAAATGTTTTAATATTGTTCAAAAATAATCTAGTTGAATTTGCAAGCTATTTTTTTTCTCAATTTTTTTAAATTTTTCATGTTTGTATTTTAAAAATTATTTGATTATTCTTGGTAGTTCTAGAGTTAAGATGGTTCTATATGGATTTAATTATTAATTATAGTTACAATTATATTTCTTTTTCGTTTTTTTATGTAGTCAAAATGTTAAAGAGGGCATCACAACATCTCTACCATGGGAGAGGAATTTAATAATTATGGAGAAACCCTATAGGCTCATGGAAAAACTACGGGTGCTAAAAGGGTTATAGAGTTTCTGATTAGAGAGGCGTAGTTTTGACTAAGAGTCAATATGCTATGATATCCTTGTCAAAATGAAAAATAATATTAAATGATAAAAATGAGATTTTTACTCACATGATGTATCTTTTTTAAGTACACAGATCCTCATCGTGATAAATCATTTGAAGACACACAACTACTCATCAAATATATTTTTTGAGATGAGATGTTGGTTTCTTACTATCTACCCACATGAAGGAGGAGGAGATGGTGGATTATGCACTGGAGGAGGGGGTTTTAAAAAAAAAAAATTGTCTAGCTAAAGGATTTTATTCATTCACATTGGGACGCTAAATTGAAAGGTCATCATGCCTCGGTTTTCGGGCCTACTCAGTCTTTAGAAACCAAAGTTAATAATTTGATAGCGAAGCCATCTAAAGATTTAGAGGCCTTAACCCCTACTCCAATTCGATCAGCCCAGGGCTCGAGGCCATTTGTGAGGGGTTGAAAAACTCTTCTTCAGGTTGTCTAGATTTGATTTTGGTTTCCATTTCATCCAAGAGATCATAGAAAGACATGTAATGTATTATGACTTTATTAGGGTTTTCAAAAGTTTTGAGAGGTTACGACTTTCTTGGTATGTTTTTTTTCTTGTCCTTCATCTCAAGTGCCATTAGCATTTTCCTCCTTGAACGAACTAGTGAAGGAGAGTCTTGCCCCGATGACGAAGGAGGGTCAAAGTGATGTTGAAAATATTAGAATCCATTTACATTGTTAAAAATTAGAGGAAAAGGGGGTATTTGTTAATTTTAATATTGTGGATGGATTCAAAGACCCCTTTGTATCTAAATCTTATCACTGCAGATGAATTCAGAGACCCCTGTATGAAATGAAACACTTCAGTATCAAAATTGCAATTTTCCATTTCAGGAGTGACACAATAGAAATTACTAATGTAAATGACTAATTCATATACTTTTTGTACTTATTTATTTGGTCTTATTTATATTCATGGACTATAGTAGTCATTTACATTAATCATTATTAATTTTTTCACTTATTATCTAGTCATATAATCTAGTCCTCCACTAAATTAGTCATTTTAGTTAGTCGGTGTAGTTTGGTCACTTTTTATCTAGTCATATATTTAATCCCTAAACTAAATTAGCTATTTAAGTTAGTCAATTTTAGTTCGGTTGCTTATAATTTCTCAAACTTAGTAGTAATTCACTTGAAATAATTGTGGTGACTAGATTTTTTAGTCACCTACTCACTAATTTCATCATTTTCCACTAGTGGTAACTGATTAAAAATACATTACCTGAATGAGAGGAACAATATTTGTTTTAAGAACTAAATCAAGTTCTTTCTTATATTTCCAAGCATTTTTCCTAAAATTGAATCAACTTCAAAAAAAATTCACAATTATATTTTGTTTTCAAAGATAAGGTGATAAAGAAATTACTTACAAAGACAATAGAGGATCAAAATTTAGTTATCAAAAAATAACAGTTTAGGAATTTTCTTTAGGATGTTTCAACATTCCTAACTTGGTTTGGACCATAGTAAATTATCTTTTGCATGCACTTTATAAGCCAAATTGAAAAGTTTAAATTCCACTCCTCTAAGCACATGAATTAGAAGTGTCCCATCTATAATAACCTTTGTTATCAACATGATGATCACAAAAGGAATAGTCTTCAGATTCTATGGTTTCTTACCTCTTATGGTGAAACCACGAACCTATGCATTTTTTGATTGAGGAAGAATGGTAGAAAATGTGTTTAAGATATTTTAGTGTTAAATATGATAAGGCAACCATGAATACAACTTTTAGGTGGATGGGTGATGATGATGGGGAGAAGGTATCTCATTGTTTAAATAGTAATACACATGGATCCTTGCACACATATGTAAAATAAATTTAAACAATTATGAAAGAAATAAAATGAGAAATGTAAAAGGAAATAGTTGCAGAGACACTAGAGAAAATCAGGAATGTGGATCCTTCATAACAAAATTTATAATTTCAACCAACCACTACTACAAATATAAAATTTCCAAAATCCACATATTCAAAATGAAGCAAAGAAATTGAAGTAGGAACGACCACAACACCATATCATACATCATGTTTACAATTTGTAATAGTAGTAATCACAAAATCATATTCTCCCATTTATGCCCTTTATTTTCATTCAGTCCTTTGCTTCCTAGATTATGCAAAGATTTATTGTACCATAAAACTTGCAATGTTCTAGTGTCACGTGAAGGCCATAAATAAGTGTTTCAACACATTTCTAGATTATCTAAGGTTGTTTAATAGGAAATTCAAGGTAAAATTAAACTAGCATGAAATATTTGTGAAGAAATAAGCAAGTTTCTCTTACTACTAAGGTTAGATGATATGTGTGTAATGTGGGTAGCTAAACTAAAATGGAAAGATACATGACAAAAAACCTCACAAGTAAAAAGAAAAAAAATAAAAAAAAACCTTAAAAATATATATATTTAGAAAACTTAACATAAATCCATCTTAACCACACACATATTAAATAAAAAATGCCTTATCTTAACTTGTTTTCAATCCCTCTCATTTCTTTTAAATCTGAGGTTAAAAAAATATATGATATCATTATTAGTGATAATAGCTCCATGGTATTTTTATGTTCATTTCTTGGCCTAAGGTGTGATTAATGCATGCTCACATCACTAGCTACTCTCATCCATGCTTACATTAACGTCCTCACCCATGATATCCTTGCAACTACACCTATATTTAGTGTTTAGTAGCTACTACTCATAAGTTAATAAATTATTGTTCCTATTTTCATGGATTCCTCTCGTATGTAGTTCGACTTTAATAAAAATTATGAAGCATGAGAGTAGATATTACATGGACTAAGGCTCAAAAGTGATTTATAGGTTCTATGTAAACCTTATAATTCGATGGATTTGTTAGTTATACTAACAATGTGGGAACATATTTCTTTTTTCTTTACTTAGTATAAAGGGTTACGGATGAAAGCAAGGTATATTTTGAGGTGTAACATTGTAGGTAGGAGGTAAGACATTAGTTGGCTCAAGAACAATGTCCATATTTCTAGAAAGGAATTTCTTTTGCTGGTGTTGAATTTTTTATTGTTGAGTTTTATGATTGTTTACGTCTTTCTTTTCTTTTTCTCTTTTTCTCTTCTCTTTTCTTTTTTAACACTGTTACCGATGAAATAGGTAATTTGACTTCAAAACGGGAACTCTAGCCCAAAAAGACTCAAAAAACATGAAAAAACACCCCAAAAACAAAAAAAGTGTATTCCAGAACGCACTTGGTTTTTTTTTAAGGTCAAATTTCAACATTTTATAACATTATGCTAAAAACAAAATTGTTTCTTAAAAAAAGGATTGAAAAAACACCCTCAAAACAAAACCGGTTGACGCTGGAATAACAAAAACAAAAAAATTGTCATATTTTTGACATTTTTAAAAATAGAAAAATAAAAACAAAATAAAAATTTTAATTCAAACATTAAAAAAAAAAACCTAAAATTTAAGAAAAAATTTAAAAAAAAATTAAAGATTAAAATTTCAAAATATATAGAAATAAAAAAATAAAAATATTAAATTGAAAAGAAAAACGAATTAAAAAAAGAAAGAAATTATAAAAAATAAAATATAGAAATTAAATTTAAAAAAAGAAAAAGAAAATGTTTATTAAAAAAAAAAAAAATTAAATTTTAAAATAAAAAGTTAAATTTAAAGAAATATATTAAATTTTAATAAATTTAAAACTTTAAAATAAAATTTAAAAAAAAAAACATTATTGAAATTAAAAGTAAAAAAATGAAAAATTAATTAAAAAGAAAATGAAAAAAAAATACAATAAAAATATTAAATTTAAACAAATATATATTAAAAAAACAAATATATTTTAAAAAATATATTTAATTTAAATTATATATATATATATATATATATATATATATATATATATATATATATAAACTTAAATTAAAAATATATATATTAGATTTTATTAAATTAAAAAAACAATGTTAATATTAAAACAACAAATTAAATTAAAAAAAATATTAAATTTTAATAAATAAATGAATAAACAAATAAATTTTGAAATAAAAATTAAATTTTAAATATAAAGAAAAAAAACATTGTTAAAATAAAAAGTTAAAAAACTTTAAAAATCAATTAAAATTGGAAAATTGAAAAAAATATATTAAATAATAAATAAAATAAAAAACAAGTTAATTTGAAAATATTAAGTTTAACTTAAAAAAAATATCTAATTTTAAATACACAATTTTAATTGAAATAAAAAAAATATAGAAATTTTATGTAATAAAAAAAATAATAATAAAAAATTAAAAAATTAAAAAAAAATATTAAATTCAAATAAATTTAAAAAAAAAAATACAAAATGTACTCAATTTTAAAAAATTAAATGAAAAAACTAAACATAAAATTTAATAATAATAAAAATATGAAGAAAAAAAAATCAATTAAATAAAAAAAAAATACAAAATCTAATAAAAATTATTAACAAAATTTAGAAAAAAAATTAAAAAACAAAAAAAAAATGAATAAAATTAAAAAAGTAAAAATAAAATTAAAAAACAAAAAAAATTAAAACAAATTAAATTTCAAATATAAACATTAAATTAAAAAAAAATAAAATAAAATAAAAATCAAATTAAAAAAAAAATTAAAATATATATATATATATATATATATATATATATATATATATATATATATATATATATATATATATATGTATGTATGTATATATATTAAAAAATAAAAAATAAAAAAGAATTTTTTGATCGTGGTGTCGCTGCCAATCGGCCTCCCGCCCAGGTGACAACGGAGGCCGGCCGCTAGGCGGGAGGCCAATTTTGAGAATCGCCCTCACGCGGCCGGAAGCCGATTCCGGGAATCACCCTGAGGCCGATTCTGGGAATTGCCCTCCCATGGCGAGAGGTCGATTCCAGGAATCACGGGAGAATCGGCCTCCCGTGGCGGGAGGGTGATTCCCAAAATCGGCCTCCTGCGGCGGGAGGGCGATTCCCGAAATTGACCTTAAAGGGATTCCTGAAATCGGCCTCCCGCGGTGGGAGGGCAATTCCCGAAATCTGCCTTAGATAATTCCCGGAATCGACCTCTCGCGGCGGGAGGGCGATTCTCGGAATCGGCCTCTCGTCGCGAGAGGGCGATTCCCGAAATCGGCCTCCCGCGGCGGGAGGGCGATTCCCGGAATCGGCCTGAGGGCGATTCCCGGAATCGGCCTACCACCGCAGGAGGGTGATTCCCGGAATCGGCCTCCTACCCAGGTGGTAGTGGAGGCTGATTTCGGGAATCGCCCTCTCGCTGCACGAGGCCGATTTCGGGAATCACCCTCCTGCCGCGGGAGGCCGATTCTCCCATAATTCCCGGAATCGACCTCTCGCCGTGGGAGGGAAATTCCCGAAATCGGCCTCAGGGGAATTCCCGGAATCGGCCTCCGGCCGCGAGAGGGCGATTCTCGAAATTGCCCTCCCGCCTAGCAGCCGGCCTCCGCTGTCACCTAGGCGGGAGGCCGATTGGCGGCGCCACCACGATCAAAAAATTCTTTTTTATTTTTTTATTTTTTTTATTTTTAATAATAAAAAATTTTAATTTGATTTTTATTTGATTTTTATTTTTTTTTAATTTAATTTTTATATTTGAAATTTAATTTGTTTTATTTTTATTTTTTTTTTAATTTTATTCATTTTTTTTGTTTTAAATTTTTTTTTTTTCTAAATTTTGTATTTTTTTTTATTTAATTGATTTTTTTTTCTTCATATTTTTCTCAAATTTTGTCATTTCTTTTGATATAATTTTCTAATATTTTTGTTTTTTTTTTGTTTTGTTTATTTATTTTTGTTTAAATTTTTTATTTTTACGAGTTAATTTTGTGTTTTTTTTACATTTTTATTGGTTTTTTTATTGTTTTTATATATATATTTTTTATATAAGTTTTGTGTTTTATTACCAACATGAAAATCACCACTCTAAAAAAAAAGGTTGATGTTGCATCAAACGTTTCAAAATTAGCATGAAAATCACCGCTCTTAAAAAAAAAGTTGATGGTGCATTAATACATTTCAAAATTAGCATGAAAATCACTAACATTTTAAAACAAATATTCATACTTCATAAATAAAAATATTAGAGTGTCAAAAATGTGCTAAAAAAAAAAAAAAGTGATTCTGCATCACAACTTTTCAAAATTGGGTGCTTTTTATGCTACCAAAAAAAAGTAGGTAACAGTGCGGTTACCTATTTCATCGGTAACAGTGTTTTTTCTTTTTCTTTTTATTTCTTTATATATATATATATATATATATATATATATATATATATATATATATATCCACCAGTTTACACATTTTCAAAATAAATAATTAACTTCTTGCATGTTTTGAATCATAACATTTAGGTCTAGTTATTCACAAATTTTGGGCAGGGTTAAATCTTTTTCCTTTGTTGAGAACTCGATCATCAAACAAATTAATATTAAACTAATAAAACAGGGGGGAGGGATATAAAAATGAATTAATACAGAAATTAGTAGATTGCATATAACACTGATTTCTACATATTCACAATGTTTCGCCACAGTAAAATCCTTTTCCCTTCATTGAGAATTTCACCATCAAACAAATTAGTATTAAACTGATAACACTGGTTGCGGGGAAAGTGGGGTGAAACAAAAGTTTTGAAGGTAGCAACCGAGGAGAAAGTGGCAGAATTTCTTAGGGAGAATGTGTTTTACAAATTTGGGTACCTGAGAGAAGTAGTCACTGATCAAAGGGCACAATTCACTTCTCATCTCATTCAGAATATTCTCAACAGGCACAAGATAAAGCATAAGACTACTACTTCCTACCACCCTCAAGCGAATGCGCAAGTGGAAGTGACTAACAGAGCCTTGGAGAGTATCCTCACCAAGGTTGTGAGAAGCAACAATAAATATTGGGCGAACAGATTCATGGAAGCTACTTGGGCCTACAACACTACTTGGGAGACAACAACACGATTCACTCCTTATGACCTAGTCTATGGCAAGAAAGCTCTTCTTTTAGTTGAATTTGAATTCAAAACCTTAAGGATGGCAGCTAAGTTATACCTAGATATATCAAATGCCAAAAAAGAGAGTTTTTTTCAATTAAATGGATTAGGTGAGTTCAGGATGCAAGAACTCCATCACACAAAGGTAATTCAGCTGCAAAGGAAGGTCTGGCATGACAAGAACAGTAAGTAAAAAACCTTTGAGGAAGGAGATTGGCGTTGTTGTATGACTCAAGTTTTAAGGACTTCAAAGGTAAACTAATGACAAGATTGCTAGGACCTTACACAGTTGACAAATGTTATGATAATGGCACAGTTAAGATTAGAACCATAGATGAGGAAGGAATTCCCCTAATTTTCAATGGTTACAGGCTCAAGGTTTACAAGGAGCCCCTGTCTAGGGAAGAATTTATAAATTCCATAAACAAGGATGTGTATCTCATGGGAAACTCCATAGTTTCCAGTGCCTCCTAGAAAAAAAGAGAAAAAAGGAAAAAATAGGGAGGTATGGGTGAAAACCTTTATGAGGCGCCATAAGCCAACTCCAGGGTTGAAAACCTCCATGAGGAGGTCCTGGATCAAGAGAAAAGAAAAGAGAAGAAGAAAAAATAGAGAATAAAATATCCTTGGGTGAAAACCTCTCTGAGGCACCCAAGGCAGGCCTCTCGGTTGAAAACCTCTGTGGAGGCAACCCCCTTGCCTTCAAAAAAAAAAAATAAGAGAGGGAGAAACATAGAAAAGGAAGAGAAAGAAAAGGAAAAATAAGAAATACATATGAATTTATGTGTTTTTCTATTTTGCGGGTTAGTAATTAAATATGGTTTTTGGGATCCAAAGGAGCGATTTATCTTCATTATTTCTTCTTCTTTTCTTTAACACTCCATAAGCCACTATATCATACATCCCTCCATCTATTTCACCCATCAAATAAGCAACAATTTCATTTTTTTCCCTAAACTCTAATTTCTACAGGAAAATTAGACAGCTACAGGATCCGGGTAGAACTATAGGAAACTCCTGTAAATGCTACATGAAACTCATTTGTGAAGAAAAAGGTTTCCTAAGGGTTTCTGAACTTTCGGGAGGGTATGATAATTCATGTTTTCCCTATACCTACCATTTCCAAACCCCTATTTAACTCCATGCACAAGGTTTCCCTATCTAAACCCTAAATTGTACTTTGAGCAACTAAATCATTGGAAACTTGGCATAGGAACCCTTTCACTTGCCTATACTCCACTCCATTCATTCCATGACTTACTCCATAGCCTCCATAAACAATATACCTCCATTTCTGAGAAAACTAAAGTAAGAAGAGGCAACAAAAAAACTGCTACAAGTATCAGAATTTTCATGTAGAAAATATGTGTGTGGCACAAGAAGGAAAAAAATATGAAGCAAAGTTGATGTAGATGAATCTAGGAGACCACCAGTATACTAGAGAAGGACAAGCACACCAACCATGGCATTTGAAGCCCTCCATGCAGTACTTGCAAAAGAAAATAAGACAAAAAAGGGTAAGCAACTCACTCATAAATACAAGCAACTCACTTAGAAAACGTTGCTCACTCAGAAAACAAATAAAAGAATGAAGAAACAACAAATAAAAGACTAAGGTTTCCACCACCAGCTCCAAATCCTTGCACCAACTCCTTTAGCACCTCACCAACACCAAGTAAGCTCAGGTAAGGCCTGCTAGCTCTTTTTTGGCATCCATAATGGAAAAAATAGTTGAATGTTGAGTTTTAGAAATTTAAAAGGCAAAAATGTGGCCAGTTAACTTGGCCACCTTCGTAAAGTGAAACTGGAGGAAAAGTGAAAGTGCATGCCACCTGGGCAAGTAAAATCAAGTCAAGTGAGAGTTGATGCGTATGAAGGGAAGTGATCATGTGCGTATGAAGGGAAGTGTTCATGAGGTCAACAATGATTAACTAAAGTGGGAGCCAACAGTCTCAAAGAGCAAACTCGTTTTAAGTACGAGTCACCACAATGCTCCAAATTTAGTTAAAAATCCAGTAAAGGTAATATTTGTCTCATTTTCACCATTGCGTTGATAATTTTGAAGGGCAACAGGAGCAGGAATGCAGTGGGAGCCATTATAAGATAAGCATCGAGGTTTTGGATTGCATGCACCATCCTTCTATAGGAAATAGAGTTTTACTACAAGAAACTTTAGAAGCAGACCAACGAAGGCTTAGAGGGAAAAAAAAAGTCACCTATGGGTGAACTAGCTTCCCAAAGCCTCCATATATTAAACCAAAATAGCATAGAACCAAGGTAAATGGATTGTCATCCTCTAGCACATAAATTTCTACATACAATTGACACTCATCAAAAGTTAATTTGACAGTTGAAGGGTAAATTTTTTTCCTACATTTTTCTTTGAGGCCTCCATCTCCAAGGAATACCTCTAATAACTCTCACTACCTTCATCTCAAAACATTAAAATAGGAGGGGGATTCAATAGAAGGGAGACTACTAACATTAAGAGAATTAGGCAGCACCATCAGTTTATGGAAATATTCCCAAATCACCAATGGCTAGGGTTATTTAAGATATTAAAAGGATTCGATGATGAGATAGATAAAGAATTTACAGTGGCTTCGTAGTCACATTCAGAAGAGAGAGCCACCACTGTGATTAGAGGCTTCACCATCACACTATCTCCTGAACTCATAATCAGAGTTACAACCTTTCCCTTAGGAGTCAAATGGGTTAAGGAAAGAATCCCTAGCACTCCAACCAAAAATAATTTCTTTTTACGATGAGAATAGTACATTGAAGATAAAGATGGAGTGAGGACAGAGAGACTTCCATACCCCTTTGATGAATTTGACTTCCACATAATGAAGTGTATTTATTGTGAAGGAAGATTGAGTGTGGTCTATGGGTATCATTTCAGATTTTTAAATGAACTTGGGTTCCAAGGAGAGATCCCACTTGAACAGAGATTAAGTGTCCCTCACTTCCTCCTATACTCCATCTCCAACAGCAGCCACAAAGTGAGGCAAAGTAAATATCACCACATGTCCCATCATGGCCTAACAAAACTAATTGTAAATGGTGCTTTGAGAAGGTTAAACCTACTTGTATCCTAGTCTTTTTTCATAGACATGGATAGGGAAGCCTTTATAGCTACCCAAACAGGGAAAACCTCTGCTTATAGCCCTAGAGAAAAATAAGAAAAATAATAAGAAGAGGTAGAATAGGAGGTATAAGAGGAGGTATAAGAAGAAGAATAAGAGGAAAAAAATAAAGAAGAAAAGGAAGAGATGGAAATCGAGATAGAAAACATAGAGACAACAAAAAGAGAACAAGAATAAGCTGAGGAAAAGGAGGAAGAAAAGACTGAGGAAAAATAATATGTGGACCCTATCTTAGGCAATGAAACATTACCTCAAGAAACAAGCATGTCACTTGACATCATAGATCAAGAGGTAGCTTCCACCATAACTACTTTGAGCACACCTATCTAAACAACAGAAAAAGGTAGACACCTATGTACTTCAAAACTAGGAAGAGTCAGAGGGGGAGACAGGG
The DNA here is from genome assembly GCA_034641835.2 of Pinus albicaulis. Classification (NCBI taxonomy): domain Eukaryota; kingdom Viridiplantae; phylum Streptophyta; class Pinopsida; order Pinales; family Pinaceae; genus Pinus; species Pinus albicaulis. Next base: position 1,045,469,887 of record CM076583.1, on the reverse strand, counting down.
AAAACCACAAACTCCCACTCAGATCCCTATCACCATTGAATAATCACCAAAGAAGGAGGAATAAATCAGATTAGAGGAAGGAAGGGTCCAAGAAGTCACTTCACCTATAAGGACCCCTGTAACATATATCATGAGACATTCAATGATATTGGCACCCCATACACCTCGTGCAACCTGCACATACCCTCCAAGAGTGAAAAGAGTGAAAAACAAGGAGAAGAGGGTCTTCAGCAAGAAAAATAGAGTTTGCTACAAAAAAATCTGTTTTTTCTACACGAAAGTCCAACAAGGACAAATTTGGAGAAAAAGGCGTTGGTTGAAGAGGAATAGACAATAGAAAAATGGAAAGAGGTCAAGGAATCTGAGGGCAAGACACAAGAGGAAAAACACGATGAAAAATAGGGAGGAGGAGATGATAAAGAAGAAGCCACCTCACCAAAATCAATCCCCAAATATATTGCAATAGTGACAAACCTTATCCCTCAACCCAATCTCACCTCTTACTACACATACATTGAGGGGGGTAGATTAATTCCTCAAAAGTTCACAATTCGTTTTTTTTATCAATTGGAGGAAGAGAGGGCACACACTCATTATTGGACAAAGCCTACTAAATCTAAAGAAGTGTATGACATAGGGGTCATGGAAGGAAAAGTAGCTGAGTTGGGGAAGGATTTATCTTATGTAAGGCTCAGAGAGTAAGTTTTGAAAGATAAGCTTTAGAAGGCACAGGCAAAGAATGTAGCACTACAAGAGAAGCTTCGGAAAAATGGTAAAGAAGTGGCCACCATGGCATATTTTTGCATATATTCCATTCAAAATAGGTATCCTTCAGATTATGTAGTTTACCTCAAGGAGCAGTGGCTCCTCTTTCAAATTAAAACTTTAGCCTCCCATGGATCCTTACCTTTCCAAAATTCTAGGTAGTTCATTGATTTCTGCAATCGATGAGTCATGAATGACAAGGTTCAAATGGAAAATTTTTATTTGCATAACCTTATGTTAATAGGTTTAAATATTTGGGACCCGAATCATATGATGGGGGATACAAAATTAATGGATTTGGTATCATGGATGGCTAATGAGGAGACAAGAGCACAACAGATGAGGAGGGTTATGAGAAGAGAAAATAGATAACCCATACACATTAGGGTAGAACTGTTTAGCCCTAGAGGAGTCATCAATAACCATCTGAAGATTGAAAAGGATCCTAAACTTGTTGAAATATACCTCCATACACAAGCTCAAGCAATGGCCCACTTTGATGATGTTTCTAGGTTGTTGGGAGATGAGTGCATAACGGCTAGCCAAAGAATATGGAATATCCTCCCTCACAGCCTTAGAAACATGGAGTACCACACACCATAAAGATTGAGGGGTGCCTTGGAGAGAGCACCATTTTATAATAGGGCCATGCAGGTCAAAAATATTCAGTGGCTTGGCTTGAATCTCACTCCCCCCTTGTTGATGGGGCTGAGTGATGGGAAGGACCAAGATGAGCATAAAAGAGAATGGGAGGAAGCATAAAATAATGATGGGCTTTACCTACTTAAGGGACTCCCACAATTCTTCCTTGGGATGTCAGAGTGTCCATCAAAGCCTTAAAGGAAACGTAGAAGGAGGATTAGTTGCTCAGAGGATAAGCAACCATTTAGTAGGGTGGTGATGATGAGCTCCATCATTAGGTATATTTGGAGGGGTTAATGATCACCTTTTTTCCTTATTAAGTTTCTTTTTCTTGCATTTTAATTATATTATGGTCTTATGATGCTAGTGTAGGTGGCGATTGAGGCTTAACATACTTCAAGTACCTAACATGAGTTAAATGTAGGAAAATCATGAAGATGTTGCATTTTGGTGGAGATTTTGTCATAAAGACTTGGAGTAGACAAGAAGGAGAGATTCTAGGGGGTTTTCCACTCGCCTTAACTCCCAAAGGAAGCCAAAGGATCCTCTATATTCCCTCCAACAACTTGAAATCAAAGGTAGCCAACCAAACTCAAGATCAAGTGCACTAAAGCCATACTTCACTTACAGTCAAGTGGACTCATCACCTATTTTCTAGGGAGATGTTGGTAGCTGCCCTTTAGGCTAAATACAACTGAGAAAGAGCTCATTATAATTCAAACTTTGGAGAAATCCATTAGGCTCTTTGATCTTGTAATCAGTTTTCAAGAATTTTATGTTGTTGTAACGAGACTATATTTTGAATTGAAATGAGTATTCAGACTTTTCTTTATTGATATAGTTTCAGAGAGCTAGGCTTGTGGGTTAGGGCCCAGTCCATGTGCCTCAACCTATCTTGTGTAATAATTGTTTACTTTCATGTCATTTAGCTATTTTTTCTTATGAATATTTAGCTAGTTGGTTTGAATTTTCATTTACCATTTTTAGCTTTCTTCCATTTTTCTTTTGCTGTAGATTTAGCTTGCTTACATGTTGGTAGAATAGGTTATAACTTCAGAAAGTTGTGAGTCAATCCTCCCCCTCTCATTTGTGTCAATAGATCTTGAGGAGGGTAAACCTTTCCCACAACCCAAAAATTATTCCTAGTTTATGATTTCTTGGAATGGATAAGATTAGTTGTTGTGATTCCATGGATATGTTTATAATGTTGTGTTAGATCTCTGTTTGTAGATTAGAGTAGATTTTATTTACAAATTCAAGTCATCGTTTCCATTGCCTTTATCATGAATTTTTCCATTTCTATTGCATAAATAGGTAGTTTTCTTATAGGTATAGGTATCACAGCCAAGGAGAACTACACCGACACCTTGAGCTTCATCTCTCATCCTTCATGAACCCTCTTTTCATCAAAATCAACATCAACCTTGTTTTCGGATTTTTTCATCCCTACACCATGAGTAAACCCTTGGGGTGAAATAAGGGCCTCCCAAAAGGTTTTGAGATTAGAAAAGGGGTGGGCCACCTTTCACTCACCCTAATCCACCTTCAATCCACCTCCCCTACCATTTTTCCACTTATTTTTGGCCTCATATTTCTCTCGGTCTGTTTCCTGTAGCAATTCAATACTTTCCTGTAGCACTACAAGAAACCTATAGTAGCACTTGAAATAGCACTTGTGGGCCTCTCCTTGAGCCCATAAACCACCATCAGCATCCTCTAAAGCTACAAAAACCACTCATACACCTCCAGTCTTTCCCCCATGTGTTCAAGCCTTCCATGAGCCACCTTCGCACTTTCCTCTCCTAGCTGCAAAACAACACATTTTCAAGCATAGTTAGGTGATGAGTAGTGGCGTGATTAAAATCATGATAGATAGAGCATAGGATAAGTAGATTGTGTTTATCCATTTGGCTGAGCAAAGTGTGATTATATTAGTTAACATTATGCCATTTCAATTCATCAATTTACTTCGTGCAAAATGCCTAGGTTTCTTTTCAATTATTATCAAAGTCTAATAAGTAGATTTCTTTGATTGCAGAATATTTGGATGTCCTTGTTTGCTGTAGTATATTTCTGTACTTGATAATAGTGCCATGGATTTGGATCATTTGTAGCCCTAGGCCAAATTTCAGAAGTGTGACATAATTCATCTAGAAACCCTAGAAGTAGCACCCTTTCGTAAAGCTCAGAAGAGGATGACATGAGTAGAATGAATTTGTTGTGTATATAGCACTATCACCTCCAAGATTGTACGAACCCTGGGTTGATAAAGTAAATTAGGGTAGCCTCTAAGCATTGCAACATTCTTGGTGCACTACCATGAATCACCACTGTGTCATATCACACAACTCCTATTTATGTGATATCGCATACTTCGCCCTTTTTTCCATTTTCTTTGCGATATTTTTATCTTGTGTGAACTTTCTTGCTTGTATCCCTCATTTTCTGAGCTCCTCTTCTTATATTCACTCTAGCCTTTAGTTTATGTGGGATGACACTGCTTCACATTTTCAGTCAACGTTTTCCTACGAGGACCCCCTCATAGGAAGGCGTGCCCGTGGGCCGACCTTCCTATCGGTGGGAAAGTGCCCCTTCGGTGGGCGGGCGCGTCCTTGCCTAGGTGCATCGCTTTTCATGCACTCCATGCTAAATATTTTTTTCATTGTTGTATTGCACACTCAATGTTGCACTGCCCCTCAAGTCATCCATCATACACTTCCATCCCTTATCTACAACATCTTGCTCATCACGTTTGCCCTTGTTTTATACATATTTCTCGTATTGTTTGCTCGATTACCCCACCTTAAGTGCGGTCACACCTATGGGCACGTGTTTCCGGGTTGGGGTTGTCTTCGTGTCATGTGTGTGCGCCCCTATGTGCGCTATTCATTACATAATGTAGTGTGGGTTGGCGCTCTCCCTTGCAATGTGCCTGTTATGTTTCATCTAACATAGCATCTCGCTCCATGAATTCATGCGGGCGTGCCTAGAGAATGTGCCCCTACAACACTCATGAACATTACTCCTGTGTGGACTTGGGCACTCCTCCTCTATGTGGGGAAGTTTGTCGCATAAGCACACATGTCACACCTACAAGTCGTTTTTTCTCCACCAAGTGACCATGGCCTATCATGGGTGCCCATTGGAGTTGGTGCTAACTTAGAGCCTTAACATCCTCCCCCACTTCGAATAGGTTGTCTCCCTTAACAACACCATCTTAGTAAACATTATTGCTAAGACCAAAAATCACATAGTTCTACCATATCCAATGTGAATATTCTCCACTGCATGAATGCCTTGCCTTTATCATATGAACCTTCATCAAGGTTTGTGACTCCATGTGGGTAAGACTCCTCAATCTCATGGTCATTAGCCATAAATTTTCACAATCCTTGACATTTCCTCCACTCATGAAAGATTTCACCCTCAAAATCGACTACATGATTTGGTTTCAACTCACTTTGTGCCAATATATTGCCTATCATCATCATGTGAAATGATACTTCCATACTTGAACTGAAATAAAAAATATCAATGCACTGAGCTCCTCCATGTCTCAAACCACTTGGGTGATTAATCCAAGCATCACGTCATCAATTGTCTCTTCAATAGTTAATCATATCTTCAAATTTGATCAATAATTCTTCCCATCCATCCACATCAATCCTTTAACCATCGCTAATTATGCCATATCGAGGTCCATGAAGAAAAATCCATATCAACCGCGATATGTTTCTCATTAATGTTTTTAAAGGTGAAATTTTCCACTTGCTTCATCTTCTCATCAATGTGCTTCCCATAGTCATAAATAGAAAACCTCCATGTCCATAAAAATAGTTAAGTCTCATCAGAATCAACCCATGCCTAAGTTCTCTTGTGAAGGAATCTTCGGCATTGCAACTCCATCCAACTCTAAGGTGTATCACTCCTATTGCATCCATCAAGTCACTCCTCACAAACACATCCCATACTCTGCCCAAGGTGTGTGCCCATATCGCATCAAATTCATGTTCAAAAATAACCTCAACTCCTCAGCAAACCAAATACTTCCAGAGAACCATTATAGGAAGTCTTCCTTGGCTGTAAATTCCTTCAAGTCATCATAGACTCCTTTGAACCATATTCATCTAACACATTAGGCAAACACACATGTCTCAATCACAAGTCCCATCGAAAGTTTCTTTTGCCCTATTCGTCGCATGAATTCTCTCATACGTCACTGATGTCTTCTTTAAAAGCGACCATGGCCTTGTTATTTGAATACATCCAACATCCCATCATTCCATATACAAAAACTCTTTATGTGGCATTGAAAAATCCATCCTCCACAAAATCCTCACTTGGAACTTCTGCTTGATGTCCACGTGCGACATATCTACAAGCACCATTAATTGATCTCCTGGTATAAAGTCTTCCATGCCCTTCACCTTGACTTGATGCTTACAACTTCAGTTGTTTAACTCATCCTCTTCAGAAAGAACATCATAGCTTCAGGCATCGTATCCTTGCCTTTGGTCAGGTTAGCACCCTCAATCTCCCCATCGTTATATTTCCACCACAGGTTTCTTCCATCATTGTTGTCTCCCCAACTAAAGGCTTACCAATTAAATTTTCCTTGGCCCAAAGAGCCTCTAATGATGATTTCCATGCAAGTATGTGTGTATAATTTAGCCTTCACTTTAGTGTGCCCTTACTTCATTATGTCCATGAGTCATGTTGGGAACTTAGCCGAATCTCTACTCGACTAAGCATGAGTCACCCATCACATAGGTTCATCACGTTCCACCCTTTTCTCAAGAATTCACACCTTCTATTCTAAGGTGGCATATTTCCTAGTCAATTCCTACAAAATAATCCATTGTATAACCAAACACAAGGGGAGCCATCATATGAATTATATCAAAAAATTCATCTTCCTTCCAAGGCTGCGATATGCACGAATATGGTCCAACTTTGGAAATATTCACCTCACAAAGTTCTTTCTATTTCATCGGTAATATAACAACAATTGTTTCTTCATTCTCATCGTCCCCATGGCCAAATTCTTCCTTCAATGGTTGCATCTTCCCAAATCTGGTTCAACTATGGTAGGCATTGTCCCACATAATTTTTCCTCTTTTGGTGTCATGTTCACAACACCTGCATTGCACTTGACCATCAGGCCAATATCTTCTTCATATGTTGCAACTTCTTCTTTTTCATGGTTAACAATTTAAAATTTCCAAAAATCCCAACCAATTTGAAGACACTCCCTTATAACCTTGCCTTCCTCGAGCTCTCTTCCTTCATGCGACCCAACCTACCCATGATCTGCATAAATTTATCGTGAAATTCTTGCAAACTTCCATCGTACTTCTCAACTCTTAACAAGCTCACAACCATGATCGCAGTTCTTCAAAAATTCTCCAAGTGCCCACCTTCACAAATTAGGCTTTGATACCATCTTCTCACGTAGTGGATAGATGTATGTCTACCTCCAATATTCACAAATTAGGCTCTGATACAATCTCTCACGACCCCATGCTATGATGCGTTAAGAACATCGTGGGCGTCGTGTGGCACCGATGATATTTCATCGCAATTATACATCTATTGTAACCCATACTGCCCCTAACTTCACTTCACTTCAGCAATTAGTCAATATTTGAATTTAATTTCAATCTATTCAATTATCTCTTACAACAAGTATAGCTCGCCCAAATCATAAAAAAACATGAGCAATGAAGATAAACAAAAGTGCGATATAACAAATACAACAATGAACATGAGAAAGCGACGAGATGGGGAAACTCCAAAAAACCTCCTTTAGTTCTTATATCAACTTCAAAGTATTTTACAACAGTTGAGAATGGGCCAACCATGCCCAAAATCATTCACTTTCCAAGTATAAAGATAGAAAGGTGGAAGTCATTAGCCTAGTCCAACGCACTTGGCTAAAAATGTCAAGTTCACAACTTAGGGCGTGCCCAGTAAAAACCAGAATATTGGCACCACAAAACAATCATGAGACCTACCCTTGGCCCCTTCCTAGAAAACACTCGCTTGTGAAAGATGTCCTCTTTCCACGATGTGTCTTAGATGTGTTTTCAATTTATGCAATGTGCACCCCGCAACTCTGCCATATAACACAACTTACATTTTTTTGATATCATAGACTTCACCCTTTCTATGACCTACTCTATGATATCCATATCTTGTGTGAACGTGTTTGATTGCCTCCTTCAAGTGTTGAGCTCCTCTTCTTATAGTCTCTCTATGTGTTTTGTTTAACTGGGATGACACCCCTTCACATTGTTCAGTCCTGATTTCACTCAATTTTGATGATGTTCTAACGCCTTTCTTTCCCCATTTTTAAACTCTTTTTGGCCCTTAATTACTCTCATTTCAACATATTACTTATGTTTTGACCAAAGGGGTGTTGTGAGCTTGAGGTATGAAAATTATCTTAAAAAGTATCATTTTACCTTCTTCTTAAGTATTTTTTAAGCTAAGTGTTACTAAATCAAATTATCTACAAATTTCAAGCTCCAATAATTAAATATTATGAAAACTAATAACGTTCAAAGAAACTCCACGATCTCTTGTAGACAGCCTGTGATTCCCTGTAGACATCCTGCAATTTCTTGTAGATGCGGATTTCCATCAATCGCCCAGATTTCTTCCAACAATATCGGCGGTTAAGTATGTTCTCGTTAGTCTCAAGTAGAATGGGAACATGTGTTTTATTAGGAAATCCACCTACATGGACATTGTCCTATTGGCTGCCTCAAAAATATCATCAAAACCATCGAGATCTTCATTTCTCTTATCGATGGTTGTATTAGTCAAAAGCCCCATCAACTCAACGAAATCAGTTTGATCCATGTTTTTAGTCATGGATCAAACTCAGCAAAGCTATTTTTGATTTCTTGATGAGTAAACACTTGCAGCACAATAGCTTTCCTGATTTTTGCATGCTTATGCCTCTGTAATTGTATACATATTGTTATGTTTTATTTGCAAAGAAGGTTGAACACATCAGAATTTTATATCACTGTAATACTTTTCCATATTGATACTAAGTTACATGTTATGATGATATTATTATGTAAACTCCTTTAACAGCAAGAGGGGTTGTGAGTAAGGGAGTGCCCCCTTTGCTCACAAGTCCATTAGCTACAAATTTGGGTTTCTTTCATTATTTCTTATGAATTGAGAGAATTGTTACACAGTTGATTATTTCTCTTTTTTATAATTTTTAGTAGCACATGTATGATAGTTAAATGGTGAAATTTATTTGATAAGTATGTTTGGAATCATTTGATTAAACTCTGATTTTTATTATGGAATGTTAAATTTATTTTTATTGTCGTTTTCTTGGTCCCTTATCTTTTTCTGATTGACATCAACAATCTTAGGTGCTCTAGAGAGATGATTGAATCCACTCCATAGCCTTTGCTACTAATTGTTAATGAGGAAAAGAGACATTAGAGCCGCGTGTGTGTGAATTGTTTAATTAGAGAAGCGTTGAAGGTATTAGCCGGCATATATTATGCACAACATCTCATAAGCTTATCTACCCCTGGTTGATGATTTATGTCTGTCAAATTATAAGTCTATAATTTTCCCAAAAAAATTGGCGCCATTTCCAGGGAGGTGCTAAGGGATCATACTAAATTTTTTTTAGTATGATTTCTATTGTTTGATATTTTTAGGATTAGGGGAGTCGAAGAGGTAAGACGTGGGATAAATACTATGCAACTGCAGAGATCATAATTCGCCAAAGCTATGTCTTGATTGTTTGGTAAGTAGGAGTTTTTGAATTTGTTTGCATAATATATGAATATGGTCCAATATTTCCAAAAAAAATTGGTGGTGGTCTGAGCACCACTTCGTTCACTGATATACCAGAAATAATAAGGAATTTTGTAAGGAATAAGGCAGTAAAGCAAGAAGAATCTGAACATGAGGTATGTTGTCCTAAAAAGAGCTTAGTAGTTGATCCCAAGCAGATTAATAATTCCAAAACATAATATTCCATTAGAAAATCATTTGTTTCTTCCCATTTAGGACCTCCTCTTACAAGGAAGTCAACATCTCTACTAAGTGGTCAGCCTGAAGAGGAATTCCTCGTCAATCCTATTCAAGAACTAGAGTTCGGGACCATTGACTCTAAATAATCTGTAGTTTACAAGGGTCCTACTCCCTCCTGGTCCGATATGGCTCATCTAGAGGGTACTGGTAGCACAAATGGGGACTATAATGAGAAGGAAGAGTAAATTTTTACATCTGAATTTCCTATCAGAGAGACTGGTGGAGCTACCCAGTTGAAAAACATTCATCCCTCTCATCCCTCAGCCTTGCATAACTTTGGTGGTATCTCTACTGAAGACCCTGACGCCTTCTTATTCGAAATTGATGTATTGTGTAGAAGCTATGACTATTCTTCCAATCCTCAGAAGTTGAATTTGTTTCTTTTTGCGTTAAAATATGCAAATATTAGGTGGTTTATGGGGTTGGGGTCAAACTCCATTCCAACCTGGTATGAAATGAAGAATGCGTTCCTGAAGAAGTATCAAGATTATTGTAAAACTAGGGACCTTAGGGAAGGTTTGGCATGGATTAGAAAGAATGGGAGACACTTGAGGACGTGATGGAAAGATTTCAATATAATTTGTAGAGATCCAAGATGAATCAACTGAGTAAATAGACCAAGACAACAATTTTTCTGAAGGACATCAAACCAGAATTTTTGGAGGTTTTGAACCTGATGGGAGCAGGTGATATATAAAAACTAAGTTATGATGATGTGTGTGAGTTGTGTTGACGTTATTCAAGGTAAAATTCTAAAGTTAGAGGAGAATCAAGAGACACTTCTTCTAGGCTTATCAAACCAGTTGCCGATGATGGAGTAACCAAAGCTAAAATGGGTAATTTATTTGAAAATTTTAAGGCTGGTATTATAAGCACTTTGTCTTCACTATTGAATATTTTGTAGGCTAAGCATAAACATGAGGAAATGGAGAAGGCCCTGGCCGTGTTCTGCTCCAAATGCAGGAACACACATCCCTTAAGCGAATGCCTTGCAGACATTACAGAGGTATGCTGAATTTGTGAAGCTGAGAATTATACTGATAAATGTCCTTCTCCTCTATAGATTAAAGTAGCATATCTACCAAATCGGGGAGTTTTCAATGAAATCTATGCAATGGTACCTCAATGTCAACCATGTCCTACTGGTATTTCACAACAACATTTTGAAATTCCTTATACTCAAAATCAGATGTGGAATATTCCAATTCCCTGACAGCCCTAGCCTCCACAACAACCTTGGCAGGCTACACAGAATTTTCCATTTCAGAATTTCTATTCACCTCAGCCTGTACCAAAAAAAATGGTTCAACCACAACAACCACAACTTCAGTTGCCTGCCCCACCAAATCAACCTCGTCCCACACAAATTCCTTCCCTGCTAGTATCCAACCCCAACAATAAATCCATCCAATATTCTCACAATATTGGAGTGGCCACTTATCTATATTTTCCTACCTATTGTATTGCACCATGGCCTCTATAAGAAATTCGTGTTCCTTTATTGCATAAATTTCCTATGTCACTGTAGGAAATTAAACATAGATTAGGATAAGTTGTGACTCAGCCCAAAAGCAACCAAACAAACAAATTCAAAGTCACAAGAACCTTCCTCGTCCCATATTTTCCACCTTTCGTTTCGAGAGAGGTTGGAGATGAAAACAAAACAACCTGAGTTCGATCTTGTGCCTAAACTGAGAAATGTATGCATTAAGATCCCGTTACTGCAAGAAGTTAGGGATATCCGTATTTAAGCTAAAACAGTGAGGGAACTATGTACCAAGAAACTAGGGAGACAGAATAAATAATTGTCCACAATTCAATTAGGTGGGAAACTTGCAAGCCTTATGTCCACGAGATTTGCTAATGAGAAATGTGCAGACCCTAGAATCCCTGTGGTTACCACCTTTATCAATGCGTACCTAATAAAAAAAACTCTAATAAATTTAGGTGCAACTATCAATGTGATGAAAATGGGGGCATTATATCACATAGGATCCTTTGACTTACTTCCTACTCCTACCATGTTAGAACTAGCAGAAAGGTATAAGGTAAATCCATAGGGTGTATTAGAAGACATTGTCATTTCATTCAATTCCTGGGAGGATGCTGCAGAATTTTATGTTCTTCAACCTAAACCAACTTTGGAGGGCATCCTTTGATCTTTTGGAGGCCTTGTTTAGCCCCGATAGATGCCAAAATATGGTGTAGGTCTAGAAATATGACCATCATTCATGGAGCTAAAACTAAGCATATAAATTTTTATCCCCCTGCTAAGCCCTTCTTAAGATCAGAAAATACTCCTTAGGTTGAAGAAGAGGAACATAATTCAGAATGTACCCAACTAGTTTTGACAATATTCCAAGCCATGAGCCTCAAGGAAAACTCAGAGGAAAATTTGATAAATTTTTGTATTTATAACCCTAATTTTTCACAGCATTTGGAAGGGAAGCCTAGTAATAATATAGACATCATTACTGGCCTGCAAAACTTTTATGAACATAGTACAACAAGTGAATTACATTCAACCCTATTTTTTGCATTCCCTGCATATTCAATGACTTAATGTGGCAGTAAGGTAATTGATTTTTTTCCTGGAAAAAATTTAAACATCAATTCTGCCTTAACTCCTAAACAAGAGGAACAATTAGTTCAACTATTGAAAAAAATTTCAGATACATTTTCTTGGGAATATACAGACATCAGGGATAATCACCTGGACACATGCATTCATCATATATATATAAAAGGAAATTCCAAGCCTGTGAAAAAACCACAAAGAAGGATGAACCCCACTTTGAGAGAAATTGTAAAAAATGAACAACATAAAATGTTAAATGTAGGGTTCATCTATCATGTTTCAGACATCTAGTGAATATATCCATTGGTCATTGTCCCTAAAAAGAATAGTAAATGGCGAGTTTGTGTATATTACAGAGAATTAAACAAATCTACATTAAAATATTGCTTTCCCTTGTCTTTTATACACCAAGTACTGGACACTTTAGGAGGGAAGAAGTATTATTCCTTCCTAGATGGGTTGAGCGGGTACAATCAATTAGGATAGATCTATAGGACTAGGATAAGATAAAATTCACATTTCGCTAGGGTACCTATGCATATAAGGTACTACCATTTGGTTTATGCAACACACCAGCCACATTTCAAAGGGTGATCCTTGGTATTTTCTCTGACCTTTTACATGATTGCGTAGAGGTCTATATGGATGGTTTTACAATATTCGGTGATAATTTTGAAGAAGCTTTACACAATCTCAAGAAAGTTTTGAAAAGATGTAGAGAAACTAATATTTCATTGAGTAATGAAATTTTTTTATGATTATGACTGGGTTATTGTTTTGGGTCATCATGTTTTTGCTACAGGAATTAAAATTGATCCAACTAAGATCGAAGTAATTGTAAAGTTTCCCCACCAACCAATCAAAAGGGAGTTTGAAGTTTCCTTGGACATGCAGGCTACTACAGAAGGTTTGTTGAGAATTCTACAAAGGTAGCCTCTCAATTGTTTAAATTATTGACTAAATAATCTGAATTTGAATTGGAGTTATGAGTTTCAAGCTACATTTGATATACTCAAGGAAAATCTTTCTTCAACACCTGCCTTGAGAGGTCCATATTGGAAATTTCCCTTTCATATTTCAACTGATCTCTTTGATTCAGCCATAGGAGCAGTATTGGGTCAAAAGTAAAATCTTGTAACACATGCTATCTATTTTGTTAGCAAAACTTTAACTCTCGCAGAACTAAATTACACTGTAACTAAGAAATAAATCCTTCTTGTAATTTATGCTATTAACAAGTTTTAACATTACATCACTCGTTACGAAGTTTTTGTACACACTGATCATTCTGCCATTCGATGTCTCATGAACTAACTAGTGACTAATGGTAGTATCACTAGGCGGTTGTTGTTACTATAGGAATTTGACATCACAATAATGGACAGGCCAGGAAAAGAAAATCAGGTAGCTGATTTCCTATCTAGGCTCAACCATGTAGGTAAGGATGTTCATGTTAATGATAGTTTTCCCAATGAGAATTTGTTTTCTATTTATGTCAAAACACATTGGTTTGCAGACATGGCTGATTACCTCTCTATAGGAAAGTTTCCACCCTAATTTTCATCTATTCGAAAAAAGAGAATTGTTCGAAAAAGTGTTGATTACTCTTGGATTAAGGTATGCTTCTTTTTCACCAAACTTGATTTGATTATTCGTAGTTGTGTCAGAGAGGATGAGATATATGATATATTGAGAGCTTTTCATGATGAACCGTGTGGAGGACACTTTGCAGGTAAGCAGACATCCTATAAGACCCTTCGCTCAGGTTACTATTGGCCAAGTCATTTCAAATATTCAAAGGAGTATGTCCGTAAATGTGATAGTTGCCACAGAATATGGCGGCTTGTTCAATTAGATGAAATGTATTTCGAGCCATAGGTTCTCATAGAACCATTCGAGAGGTGGGCTCTTGACTTTGTAGGTCCCATCAATTATATGTCCAAATATAGAAATATATTTTGGTTTGTACTGATTTTGTTATGAGGTGTGTGGAAGCAAGCGCACTACCTGGAGAAACGGAGAAAGCAGAGGTAGAATTTATTTTTTCTAATATTTTTGTAAGATTTTGGGTACCAAGGGAAATAGTTACTGATTAGGGCACTCAATTTTTGTCAAATATTATGCAGGTAATTGTACAGAAATATCATATTATTCATTAGAAGTCCACTCCTTATCATCTGTTGGCCAATGGGTAGGTGGAATCAATAAATAAGGTGTTGGAAACAATCCTAACATAGACAGTGCAATTATATAAGAAGGATTGGTTTAATCAACTCCCTGAGGCATTGTGGGCCTACAGGATCACATGGAGCTACACCATTGGCTTCTCTCCATATGAATTGGTGTATGGAAAACAAGTTTTACTTCTAATTGAATTTCAAATAAAAATTTTTAAGATGGCAGCAGATTGGGCATAGACCTTAATGAGGCATAGTAGCAGAGAATCCTGCAGCTCACAGAGTTAGATGAGATTAGGCAGGATACATTTTAGCATACTAACATGATCCAACAACAATGAGCTAAATATAACGACAGATACATTACAAAAAATAAGTTCGAAGAGGGAGACTGGGCATTGTTTAACGATTGGAAATGTAAGAATTTTAAGGGGAAATTTAACACACATTGGTTGGGCCGCTATGAAATTGAGAATTTTTTTGATAATGGATCTATTCAGGTTAAAACAATTGATTATGGGAATGTTACTTTCTTAGTGAATGGGCAAAAACTCAAGCTATATAAAAAACCCCAATCTAAGGAGGAATTTGTGGACGAAATTGTGAAGAAGGAGGAGTTGGAAATCGTGGGAGGGGGAGTCATTCCTTTCACTACCTCTTCTTGATTTCCTGCCAATACACTAAGATCACTCTTTTCCTTCTCATGCTCAGTAAACCATTAGAGGAATTTCTATTGGGTACAATTTTATCCCTTTTTCCGGGCCCAATGGAATAGTTACGAAAAAGGAGCCCCCTTGGAGTCTTTTTTTTTCTTCTTATGTATTTCAGACTCTCTGACCTTTTTTTTTTTTTTTTTTTGGATTTCTCGTGTTGGACCGATGTGGGATATCTTAAGGCCCTTCTTCCAACAATATTGGCCCATCGACATCAACAAATTATCTGGGTCCAAGATAAGAGACTTGTGACGCCTGTAAGTTTGTATAACTTAATGAAAAGTTATCTCATTAGCAGCAATGCAGATTCCTCATGGATCCTTGGCTATTGGAGCCTATAGGGGGTTCAAGAAAAAATCATATATTCACACCTGATAGGATGCATCAGATGTACCTTGGTCCTCACTCTCATTAATTGTGATGGACCTCGCGTTGGTTAACAACTCACCTTAATGGCTGGTAATTCAATGAGATAATTTCACATTCGACCTCAACACCTACATTCATGTGTAGTGAACTGTAAAGAAATGGGAGAGGACGGTTTTCCGTAGAAGGATTTCCTGCAGTAATTTCAGTTGTTTCACTTCTTGTAAAAACACCACTTATTTACTGAAGAACGGATTTCAAAAAAAAAAACATTATTCTAAAATAATATGGCAAGTACTGATCATATTCCTCATTAGTTGAGACCATGAACTATATAATTTTTGATATAATGTGGCTTCAAGGTGGGTTATTATTTCAAGAAAAGTGCAGTCGTCACCCAAGTACTAGACTGTTGTAAGGTAAGATTGAGCAAGTATGGTTAGCGTCAAAATAGTTAAGGTAAAAAGGTAATGGTATGGAAATTTTGAATTTTCATAAGTATGAGTCATGGCCACCCTCGCGGAAGAAGGCGACTATGAGCCATTATGTCATAAAATGAGTTCCATTCCCGATCATTATTACTCTGACATGTCCTTGGTTATCTTTCCAACATATTGTGATGAAAATCATGATCACGTCTTGCGTTCCTCGAAAGTTTTCTCATTACCCCAAATATTTCCAAATGTAACTATCTTTGTCAAGTTTTTATTCTTAGTATTAGAATAATATCGGTGAGCTGAATCAACTCTGGTCTCTCCCACTCCTAGCTATGTCGAGAATGCGGTTTGTTGTAATATTTGAACCTCAGGGTCCGGCATTATTGGATGTTGACCCACAAAGTAAGGAAAGGTTGGAGAAGGTTGGATGGCTGCCTATGTTCCTGTTTCCTGAAATTTAGTTGGCATAATTTAGAGGTAAGGAAGTATTTTTCCCTAAATCTAAATGGCGAGACGACGTAGGTGGGAAATGTTCATTTCAAATTGCATCAACTATGAAGGTCATTCTGGGCTAGTATTTATGTTTCACATCCGTCGCCTTGGCCATTTCCAAGATAGGCACTTTAATTTTCCATATTATCTTAGAATGTCCCTATTTAAAATGTCTACTTCTGCCAAGGAGACGGAACCATATATAGAGGATGTTGGAAATACTGAGAGAGGGGGGGGGGGTGAATCAATATTCCTTTCAATTAGAGGATTAGTTAATCTTCAATTATTATCAGTGTTTGTACAATTATAGCAGCAAACAAGAGGAAAAAACCACCTTGACCCCCTTTCTAATAATTCTTTAATATTCAACTCCAATTGAAAATAAAGCTCCAACTTCCTAGAATCTAGAAAATCATTCTTCTCCAGCTCCCACTGGATGGACGCTCCAACGCCCGAGATTCTTCAGTAGTCAACTGAATGGATGCCCCAACACCCAATGAGCTACAACTCACCCTAGCACCACCCTACCACCCTATATAAGAATAAAATAAGAATGGACTCTCGTACCAGGGAAAATGGTCCACTTTACAATGATATAGAATGATGTAGAAGAAGAAGATATACCAGACCATAACCCCAACTTTGACACAACCACCTAATGATGATCCTAGACCTCCCAACACTGCCTCTTCAACCCTTGGTAGATAGACACTAGTACAATTTGTACAATAATGTGTTTACAATGATTAAGTACAATGATACCTTTACAATGATTGTATGCAGTGCTACCCACTTGAAGACTTCATAGGATGAACTTCTTGCTGCTATTATGCACCTTGGTTGCTGCTCTTGTCATGCTACCCTTTGCTGCACCTTGCTTTGCTTTGCTGTTGTAGAAATTCTGGTCCTTTGCAACCCTTTACAACACATGATATAGCTTTTTCTTGCCTTCTAGGAGCTCGATATTGAATCTGGTGTATCTATATTATTTCAAATCTTCAATATATGATTTTCGGTCATGTAGTAGTCCTCCGAGTTGTCTTTCCAATGCCATAGGTCTGACCCAATTTGGATTCTTCAAGGGAGATTTATACCCAATCTCTGACAATGCCCTAATTATGGACTGTTTCAGCAAAGAACACTTGTACGACATGCCACGTGTCATAGTTTCTTCATTTGGTTATGAAATTGATAGATAAAAAATTAAATACTGTGTAATATCCACCACTTTTTATAGAATTCCAATCTGATACTCAGAGAGAGAGTTATGACAAATTTACCAAGGTCACTTATTTGAGATGAATTTCAGGAGCCTGCAAAAACCCTGACTTCCACAGATCATATCTCCAAAATATTGCGCACCTTGATCTAAAATTTTTACAGCAAATTCGTCAGAATTTTGGCTTCACCTCATAAAAATTTCAGCTTCT
Source organism: Pinus albicaulis (assembly GCA_034641835.2). NCBI lineage: Eukaryota > Viridiplantae > Streptophyta > Pinopsida > Pinales > Pinaceae > Pinus > Pinus albicaulis. The sequence goes on along the minus strand of CM076583.1, from coordinate 1,045,452,214 downwards.
AAACCTTCGTAGAAAAATAGTTAGAGTGCAAATTCCATGATGACCTATTTCAGATGGCGAAATCCCTTATAACATAAGGAAGAAATGAGGATCACAATTTATATAAATGCTTAGGTTGAAAGGGGTTTCAACAAGTGAACGTGGGAGGGATTTTAAGAGCTTAAAAAATATTAATTATGACTTTTCAATGACCCATGCCCCAACCCCATGGGGTTTTAGCCCACTAACTGGGGGTTCAAACTTCAAACATGAATATCTCTCAAACCATGAAGAATTACATGGCATGCCATATATCAATGGAAACATCTCGACAAGTAGAAACCATCAAAATTATTATTGACCCATAATATATTAATTTGGTAGGTCAAAATTCCCATGCAATATTGGGTTAGCCCCTGGTGCTGCTTGGGTTGACATCAATGACAACCGTTGATCAACAATCTCCCCCTTTGGCATTGATGGAAACACAAGTACTCCCCCTGCGATCAAGACACCTCTTCCTACAAAATTCTCTCCCCCTTTGACATCAATGGCAAAGGGTAACTCCCCCTGAAACACAACCATCCTGCGGACTTGTACACACTTCCACTCCCGCTAACACACAACCGTCTTGCAGACCTGTAATCTACTTCCACTCCCTCTTTATATTCTGAAAAAGGAAAATCTAATGAGAACTTGGGAGAATCCCAAGCTTCTGGCGAAGATATTCCAATGCTGGTGAATATTTAATATGTGATTCTTTTGGTGCTACTTGGAATCTTGCTACTTGTCGAACTGCTTGCATAACATCTATTCGGGAGGCCGTTACATACATAAGACCACTAATCATAGATCTGTACAATCTTTGATCCACATCCTTAGATGAGTCATCTATGCTCAATTTGCAACCTGTTACCATTGGAGTAAGGATGGGTTTGCAATCTTCCATTTTAAATTTCTTGAGCATTTCCTTGATGTACTTGGCTTGACATATAAACATTTCTTTCTCTTTCTGAGATATTTGAAGCCCTAAGAAGTGTGTCAGCTCACCAAGTAAAGACATCTTGAAATCACTTTGCACCTTTGTAGAAAACTTCTTACTTAGTCGATCATCATTGCTACCAATTATTGTATCATCCTCTTTAGCTATTAGACATGATTTAGTTGCTTCATCCAGAACATATATGTCGTTTGGAGCTCGACTTGCTCTAGCCACAATTTCACCATACATGCCTTTCCTGATTTCACATTTCGTGGACTTGAATAGTATTGTGTGTCCTTGATGACACATTTGTCCAAAACTGAGCAGATTGTGATTCATGTTTTCAACCAATAGAACATTCTTGGCTAGAGAATATTTGCTTCCAAGAGTGACAGTACCTGATCCTATAACATTTGAAGATCCATCATTTCCAAAGGACACGGTTCCATCCTTCTTCTCTTTCAGAGATACAAATTTATTTCTATTTCCAGTCATATGTGTTGAGCAACCACTATCAACATACCACGTATCTTTGTTCTTTTGAGCCTTGAAAGCGAGAGCACAATTATCATTCTTCTTCTTCTTCCATGTTCGTTCGTTCTGTGGCTTTGAAGATTCTTCTGGAGGATTTTCAAGTTTGCAGTCTTTGGCTATGTGTCCAAAGTTTCAACATTTGTAACATTCAATATTATTTCTTAAATGTTCAAATCTATTGATGTTTCGCTGAGCCCTGGGAGGTTCATATTTGACAGATCTCCTGGAATTATATTTGTTCCTAGGGTACGTGCGACATTCTTCAGCGTTATGACCAAATTTTCCACATGAATAACAGTAGCCATAAAAAATATGTTGGTACCTAGATGGAAATTTTCGTCAAGGAATTCTCTTCCAAGGCTGTTCTTGTGAATCTTGTCCAATGAAGTCTACATGCATGTTAGATCTCATAGGTTCATTGTATTTTTTTGTAGAAGGTCCTGCTTCTTCTTCTTTGTAACCGATGCCAGTTTTGCCGTTGTAAGATCGTTGATTGTTGATGAGTTCTTCCAATGCCTTTGAGATGTTGGCATAGTTTTGGATAGTTTTTCCTTTCTTCACTTCCTCACGCAGCGAGACTACTTCGACTTCTAATTCTTCCCTTTCTTGGTTGCTTTCTTCCAACTTCTTTTGAAGTGACTCTTCAATGCATTTGTGTTCTTCAACTTCAATTTTGAGACCTTGAACTTGTTCTTCAAGAGTATTGGAACGGATCTTCTCCGCATTGAGATCTTTAATAAGCTTGATTGCTTCCTCATAAAATTCTTCTATGGTCCATCCTTCTTCTTCATTGTTTGATACCTCTTGTTTATTGTGATTGGGTTTATTGTGCTTGGCCATAAACAAGACTCTCTCATTGGCTTCTTCTTCACTGTCATTGTCTTCATCGGATGATGAGCTATCTTCTTTAGAGAGAAAGTTCCTTTTGGATCCTTGCTTGTTGAATTTCTTAGAGCCTTTCTTTCCTTTTGAGTTGCCATTACTTCTGTTTGGACATTTTGCTGCAAAATGCCCAACCTCATTACAGCTGAAACATATCAATGGAACTTTACCTTTGAATTTTCCCTTACCAATTTTTAGTTTTCTCGTGAAGTAAGAATATTATTCATCTGAAAGACCTTCTTCATCATCTCCCTTTTCTTCACACTTGCAGGTGCATGTCTTTTCAATTGAAGGTTGTTTATCCTTATTGGTTTTCTTAGATGCAATGAACGCAGTTTCTAGATGCGAAGTACCCTCTTCTTCATCAAGTCTCATTTCATATGCTATGAGAACTCCATGTAATTCCTCTTTGCTGAGTTTGTCCAGATTTGCACTATATTATAAGACTGATACCTTTGGGTTGAATCTCCCTGGTAACGTTCTAAGAATCTTCCGTATAATGGTCTTCTCGTCAACTGGCTCTCCCAATCCTTCCAGAGTATTAGTTATTTCATCAACGTATTGGAAGTATGCAACAATGTTGCAATCTTCTTTCATTATGAGTTGCTCAAATTTTGCTCTATAGATTTGAAGCTTTGCTTCTTTGACATTTGAGTCACCTGCGTATATATTCTCAAGCTTGTCCCATACATTTTTGGCGGTTTTACAACCCAACACCTTATGATAAGCAGATTCAATAAGTCCACTGATAATAATATTATTTTCTTTTGCATCATTTACCAAATTCTTCTTACCTTGTTCATCCGCGGTTGATGTAAATCCATTTTGAACGGTGTACCATACTTCGTAACCTTGCGCCAAGAGATAGACCTCCATTCTTCCTTTCCAGAGTGCATAATTATTTTCGTTGAATAGAGGTACACCATTCTTGGTATGCTCCATGACCTCCTTCCAGCTGTTAAACTATTATTGAAGGAACCAAGCTCTGATTCCAATTGTTGGAAATACTTGGGGGGGGGGGGGGGGTGAATTAGTATTCCTTTCAACTAGAGCATTAGTTAATCTTCAATTATTATCAGTGTTTGTACAATGATAGCAGTAAACAAGAGGAACACAAATGCACATAGTTTTTAAGGTGGAAACCCACTCCGAGACAAAAACCACCTAATGCTTTTCTAATAATTCTTAATATTCAACTCCAATTGAAAATAAAGCTCTAACTTCCTAGAATCTTGAAAAGCATTCTTCTCCATCTCCCATTAGATGGACACTCCAACGCTCGAGATTCTTCAGTAGTCAACTGAATGGATGCCCCAACACCCAATGAGCTACAACTCACCCTAGCACCACCCTACCACCCTATAGAAGAATAAAATAAGAATGGACTCCCGTACCAGGGAAAATGGTCCACTTTACAATGATATAGAATGATGTAGAAGAAGAAGACATATTAGAACATAACCCCAACTATGACACAACCATCTAATGATGATCTTAGACCACCTGACACTGCCTCTTCAACTCTTGGCAGATAGATACTAGTACAATTTGTACAATAATGTATTTACAATGACTAAGTACAATGGTACCTTTACAATGATTGTATGCAGTGCTGCCCACTTGAAGACTTCATAGGATGAACTTCTTGCAGCTGTTATGCACCTTGGTTGTTGCTCTTGTCATGCTACCCTTTGCTGCACCTTGCTTTTTCTTGCCTTCTAGGAGCTTGATATTGAATCTGGTGTTTCTCTATTATTTCAGATCCTCAATATCTGATTTTCGGTCCTGTAGTATTCCTCTGAGTCATCTTTCCAATGCCATAGGTTTGACCCAATTTGGATTCTTCAAGAGAGAGTTATACCCAATCTCTCACAATGCCCTAATTATGGATTGTTTCAGCATAGCACAGTTGTACGGAATGCCACGTGTCACTATTTATTCATTTGGCTCTAAAATTGATAGAGAGAAAATTACAGACTATACGATATCCACCACTTTTCACGGAATTCCAATCCGATACTTAGAGAGAGAGAGTTATGATGAATTTACCAAGGTCACTTCTTTGAGATTAATTTCAGGAGCCTACAAGAACCCTGAATTCCACAGATCATATCTCCAAAAATATTGCGCACCTTGATCTGAAATTTTTGCAGCAGCTTCCTTAGGATTTCAGCTTTGCCCCATAAAAATTTCATCTTCTAAACCTTCGTAGAAAAAAATTTAGAGCGCAAATTCCATGATGACCTGTTTCAGATGGAGAAATCCCTTACATAAGGAGGAAATGAGGATCACAATTTATATAAATGCTTAGGTTGAGAGGGGCTTCAACAAGTGAATGTGGGAGGGATTTTAAGAGCTTAAAAAATATTAATTATGACTTTTCAATGACCCATGCCCCCACCCCATGAGGTTTTAGCCCACTAACTGGGGGTACAAACTTCAAACATGAATATCTCTCAAACTGTGAAGAATTACATGGCGTGCCATATATCAATGGAAACATCTCGACAAGTAGAAACCATCAAAAGCATTATTGACCCAGAATATATTAATTTGGTTGGTCAAAAGTCCCATGCAATATTGGGTTAGCCCCTGGTGCTGCTTGGGTTGACATCAATGATAACCGCTGATCAATAGAGGAGAACCTCTACACTACAAGGGAAAGACCCTCTAGCAGATGTTTTTGAGGATCTCCTTATAAATATAGCCCAGATATCCATTTGTAGTGGATGCTTCTAGAGGAGGTTGGTCGCTGGAGGTTTTTGTAGGTGTTTTTAGTCTGGCGTATTTCTCATCATTAACTGCATAGGTGCATTTAACTCACAAAGAAATGGTGCATACTAAAAATTCGCACACTGATACACCGCGCTCTCCATAAAAACCCACCTGGCGCATCTCATTACTGTAGCACACCTATGTGCTACACAAATTTAGGCCAAGTGCGTCATAAAAACATGTGCTAAACAGAAACAGGCCTGGTGCGCTCTGCAGAAATAGCCCAGCGCACCACAAAAACCCGCACACCGGAATAGGGTTAAATAAAAAATATTATGGGAAAAAAAATCTGCATTTTCACTTCTTCAGTGCTCTAGAGCTCTCAAGCACCGGTGCAAATTTCCCTTGTCTAAGGCGCCTTGCCATCTGTGCTCCCATTTCATGCATTGTTGCCATCCATTTCCAACATTCTGGATTTCGAATTTTGGAAAACGGCGGGAAATTTTATTTTTGAAAATTATTCAGAAAATATGCCTCCTCAACGCCCAAATGTACAGGTATTTTACTTGTTTCTCCATAATTAAACTTTTTAGCAAATTCAATTTCTAAAAAAACTTAAAATTTAACCTTAAAAAAAAATCCCCGCTCGGTGTACTCAAGCCATTTGTCTCACACCGGTTCACAGTGCTGCCTATAAATTTACATGCTACACCGCCAACGGTGCTAACGAAAACCACATTGGTTCCATTGCGGTAACGAAAACATGCACCGTGTTTTAAAAAAAACACATAAATGGCGGTGCGATCATTTAACAGACCACACCATTGACTATATACAAGTTTGGGAGGGCAGTGCGCTGACCAAACTACCTGCCTCGAGGTGGATAGTTTTGTCAACGCACTGCCCTCCTAGCATCATTACATGGTCAAGGGTGCGGTGATTTAACCAACCACATCGTTGATTGTGTACTAGTGTCGGTAGGGCAGTGCACTGATCAAACTATGCGCCCCGGGGTGGATAGTTTAGTCAGTGCACCACCCCCTAGACACTGGTACATAGTCAATAGTGCATTCATTTAAATTACTGCATTGTTGACCATGTAATTATCTCAGGGGGGCAGTGCGCTAACTAAACTATCTGCCTCAGGACGCATAGTTTGGTTAGTGCACTGCCCTCCGGACATTGGTACATAGTCAAGGGTGTGGTCGGTTAAACCGCTACATCGTTGACCATGCAATGATGCCAGGGGGGCGGTGCGCTGACAAAACTATCCACCCCGGGGCAAGTAGTTTGGTCAGTGCACCTCCCTCTTGAGCTTGTACATAGTCAACGGTGCGATCGATTAAATGACCGCATCGTTGACCATGAATTAGTGTTGGGAAGCGCGTTGATGTAACTATCTGCCCCAGGATGGATAGTTTCGTCAACACACCACAAGAGAAAGTAAATTTCGTGTTGTGCGGTGTGCTGAAAATTTCCAGGCGCACCGCGAATGGTGCGCGATAAAAATAGACACACCGGTACTAGTGCATGATTTTTTTTTGGCACACCGTCTGTTTTTTTCCAATATATATATATGTGTGTGTGTGTGTGTGTGTGTGTCTCATTTAATAAAAAAATGTATTTAGTATGTGAATCATTGAACGATGTCAAAGGAGAGAAGAGAGGGAACAATAAGAACATATGGCGAACCATTATAATGTGGTTCGCCTGTGGGAGGCATGAGAGAGGGAGATACCTATGTACCATCACCCTATTAAAGTAGCCACCTAGTTGCTCCTAAGGGAGGTAGGCCTCCTCAACTTCTATGAGGAGGCTAAATCCCTGAACGAACATAATGGGTTATTGCGACAACTAATCTTCAGGAGGAATGCCCACCGATAGGCTTTCTGGGTTGGTACTTACCAGTGGCACGTGCCCATTGAGGAGGACATATTTTACTACTGGCCTATCTAAGAGGGGGGGATATTTTCTCTCGTTCCTAGAGGTCCTCGTCGGCTATGCAAAAAGGAGTCAGTTGGTGTACTCCCAGAGATTTGATGCGCACCAATATACTTTCTCTAGCATATTTTTAGGTCGTTGGTGGTCGGTTACGTATTGCTTCATTTGGTGAACTGGAGATGAGGTGCCTCTCACTATTGTTTTCGACCATTAAACACCATACTAGTGATGTGCAATGCATTAGTTGCCCGATTTTCTTTTTATGTTGATTATTTATTACAAGTGCCACAACTTGTGAGGTGGTTTGAGATTTTTTTGTTGCAATTTTGTACAACATTAGATGGATGTCGTTCTCAGGCACACGGGAGGGTGAACTTCTCTTTTGCTTCAGAGTTATTTTGTTTATTTTTTGAGAGGTTTCCAGAGATGAGGCCTACATTTTTTCGGCAGCCTCGTAGGTCTATGCCGCATATACGGGTGGAGATGTGGGGCCAGATGATGCCCAAGAGGGCCGAGTCTGACTTTTCTGCCAAGATATCTCATGATGCACTGGAGTTTCTATCTAGTGTTGACGATCACGCCTTCATTTTGGTGTCATCCATATGCTGGTTTGGATTCGCGAGGATGTGCCAACATCCTCTTCACAGATGATGAGCCGCTGGATGAGAGAGGTAATATTAGTGTTTTCTTTAAATTTATTCTAACACGTTCTTTAACTTGTTTTATTAAATTGTTTAATGAAATTGTATAATTATTGTTGTGTACTTATATATATTTTGTAGATATTGGGTCATTTTTTGGCAATGAGATGAAACTGCCACCAAATGATCTAGGTGTAGATCCTGCTGATGATCAGGAGATGGCAGATGTAGAGGATCAGGCCGATGAGCGACCTAGTCCTCATGATCATGCACAGGTAACGACGTGTGTGAGACGTAGGCCTAACACTTGATTTCGAATGGAGTTGGGCGACAAACTATGTCGACTCCTAGTGGAGGAGGGAGTCAGAATAGTCACTATCAGAGAGATACAAGCTAATGATAGGATGACAATGATATGAAGAGGAATTCCCTGTGATATGTTGACCCTGGTGTAGCATATCGTTGAAGCTACCAGATTACTGGCGCGGGCAAGGAGGGTAGGTCAACGAAGGTGTGGTGGAAATGTTGTACGTCAACAGTCGAGAAGCACATCATCTGATGATCATGACCAGGTGAGTGATCATTTCTCAGCTAGTACTCCACCTCCTCCTCTACCTCGCATCAGAGATGAGCAACTTGCAGTATCTAGTAGTCACGATCAGGAGGAGGTATCTAATCCTGAGGAGGGTGCATGTCCATCTAAGGAGGTAGTTCCATTGACTGACTAGGCCACCACACCATCCACAGATCAACAGGCTGGACCATCCATGAGTCATCATGAGCATCAAGTTGATCCTGATAAAAATGAGGCACCTCCATATCACCAACCATGTGATGATCAACATCTATGTGAGCATATCGAGGCTGCACCATCGACTGAGCAGGCATCGAATAGTACTACTATTTATGTACCACTAGCTGATATTTGACATTTATATCCAATTATATTACAGTTGTATATTTTTTAAATTATATATATATAGATATATGGTCCATGTATTTTATGTTCATGTTGCAGATGTACTTAATTTACATGTTGGTGTTCATCATGATGTGTATATTATTAAGTCATGTTAGATATGTTCATTTGATTTGCAGCTTGCAAATAGATATGTATGTGATAAATTTATTTGACATTATATGTTTATTTGACGTTTGTGTTGTGATGATGTTATACAATGTTTGTGTTTTGTTAGATGATCATGATCATGATGATTAGATGATGTTAGCGAATTTGGATGTGTTTTTTAAGTCGAATATGATGTTTGTACGATGGTTATCATGATCATGATGTTTATTTTTAATATTAAATCATGATATTTATTAAATATTATGTCATGATTGTAATTGAATTTTTAATTTTAATTGTATGTAAAATTGTAAAATTGTAATTGTATTTCTAATTGTAATTGTATGTAAAATTTTTGTAAAATTTTAATTGTATTAATGTGAAATGATTGTAATTGTATTTTTAATTGTAATTGTATGTAAAATATTTGTAAAAATTTAATTGTATTAATGTGAAATGATTGTAATTGTATCTATGTAAAATTGTAAAATTGTAGTTGTAATTGTATGTTAAATTCTAAAATTGTAACGGTAATTGTATGTGAAATTATAAAATTGTAATTGTAATTGTAATTGTATGTAAAATATCTGTAAAATTTTAATTGTATTAATGTTAAATGATTATAATTGTAATTTTAATTGTAAGTGTATGTAAAACTCTAAAATCGTAATTGTAATTGTAATTATAATTGTATTGTGAAATTGTAAAATTGTAAAATTGTAATTGTAATTGTATGTATTGTCATCATTCAATTTTATTAAAATTTTGAAATTTTTAAATTTGTAAATTTGTAAATAGATTGTCAATTTTGAACCATAACTACAGTAAGTAAAATGTATACTGTAAATATTGTTAAATTACCACAATTGTAAAACTGTAAATTTGTATGAATATAAATAATTGTAAAATAATAAATCTAGAATAATATGAATTTTTGTAACGTAATAAAGTTTAGAAAATAATGCAAATAAATTCATGTACTTTAGAATTATCATTATTTTATTATGATCTTACATACCAAAAAAATAACTTTATACAGTACACCATTGTTTTCGAAATCAACGTAATTACAAATTATCAATTGAAATTATTTTAAGATTAACACAATCGAAAAAAAATCTGAGTCTTAGTTATAAGGTAATTAATTCCTCTTCTTTTTAAAAAAAAATCTTAAAAAGTATAAATGACTAAATAACACATGTGCCATATCACTCTCGGTTCTCATGATCATCACCCTCATTATCTTCTAGCTCGCTTGGCAAGGTAGCACTATAGTTCTCAAAAATATGTTTTGATCTAGGGTCATGTCTCAATACTAACCACCAATCCCTATCCAACACATCTGGGTAAAAAAACACCTGGTCGTAGTGTTTGGGGAAAACATAGGTTCATCCCACATATTTCAAGAGTTGATACATATCAGACTGCTATCGTGATCTTCCTTTACATTATTCCAATCAAAGGTGTCCCACCATGTGCACCTAAAAATAACACATTGGAGAGAAGATAAATCCACTTCTATGATCTCTTGTATCTTTCCAACATAACCTAACCTCCCTCGTACTATGTTTTTATCATGGTGGCTAGGTCGACTAGATTGATTGAACTCGACTTCTACTCCACAGTCTTGTGTCATGTGTCCATCATCAACATTTTCTGTGGGAAAATGGTGCCCATATGCCCACATAGATGGGAAAAAATGCACCTATAAAAAAAGTTAAAAAATCATAGTGTCATGTGTCTTATTATAACCCAACGGTTATAATATGAAATATAGATATATTTACATTTCAAAGGTGTATTATCAAGTTTAAAATACACACACACACACACACACACACACACACACACACACACACACACACATATATATTGAGTTGGTGCACCCAATCCCTACGTTTAGCACATCCTTTTCAGCACGCGGGTAACGACCGGTTACACTGTATTTATCTCTGAATTGGTCAACAACCCAACTGTTGGGACATATTTTTTACATATTTTCTTTTAAATGATTAGGATAGGGCACACTTCTACCATTAAACTGTCTGAATTCTTTCCTGTCACTATGCCATTTCATCCTCTTTTGTTCGTACAATGTGACACATGGTTCTCTCACTTCGGAATTATAAAGAAAAAAATTATTTATTTCTTCAATTTATGCATTCGATGATGAAATCAAGCCGACATATAGTAAATATGAGATCAAAATATACATTTTATCGAAGTTCAAAATGAATATTTACTTTGTGTAAATTTTAAAAATTATAAGTTTCTTACTCTTTATCAAGCACATTTTTCCATTCATTTGGAGCAAATTCCCCTCTCTTTTGTCTTCATCCCTTTCATCATCTTAAACCACCGCACCTAGTCTGTTGTCGATCTATTTGATATACTCACTGGCATAATAGAAAGACTCATACGATATGTTCCACTTTATCATAGACCCCTCAGGTTTTTCCCTTTGTCGAACAAAACCTTTCAATTTCTTCATGTACATCTCTACGAAGAACATCAAATGACAAGAAACCACCCCAACTAATTCAACCTCATCTACTAGGTGATTTAGAAGATTAACCTGCAAGTCCATGAAACTCGTCGACAGTTCCTTCTCAAACATACAAACAATATCAACTATCTCTTCACACCACCATGGAATGATAGCCACATGAATCTCCTTTGACGTGATCCAACGTACAAATGCAAATAATTTAGATCTGGCACGCCCTAGGTCTTGGTGGAATTCAGGTTTCACACCCCCACGCATGAACAAAGGATAATGACACTGCAAAGTTATAAACACATTCAATAATATACAAAATTAGTTATGTTTTATGATCCCTGCATGGGATAAACATTATTAATATAAAAAATAATAAAATCATGCTTTTGACCTTATACACACTCTTAGAATATTCAAATTGTCACGTGATTTCAACCCTGACAAATGGTCATCAATGGTGAAGCAGCGTCGTAGTGAAGACCCGTATGAAGATGGCACCCTCACACGCATTATAACTTCCTTTGCCAAAGAAAGATCATCATTTTTTTTATTTTTATTTTATTTTTATTTTATTTTTATTTTTTTAAATATATCCATGGCTCATCACCTTCTTTGAATTACCATGAATTAGAGGGACCAACGCCTACCTCTGATCCTGTACTTTCTAATCGTCTTGGAAAATGTTTCTTTTTTGTTTTTGAAGTAATAGGATCTTTCCTAACAACCAATGTCTCATGTTGTTTCAATGATATGTGCCTCCAGAAAGAAGATGATTTTTTTTTTAAAATATATGAATGGGATCTAATAAGTGGGTAATCTTAAGATGCCCCCAATAAGGGAGGTTATAAAGGATAGATTTCCTTTTCATCCAAATGGGCAGTTTCTCAACATAGGTGTCGAATAACTATGGATGATTGAATATAGGCTCCCTATTTGAATCGAACATTTCTACGAGATCCTTCTCATTCTCTCTCTCATATGCTATAAGCCATTCATCTGGTGTCAATATTGGAGGCCTTTGGGCTCTCTCTTGTTTACCATTGAAAGTGGACGATGCTCTCCTGCAAGGGTGTTCTTCTAAGAGGAATACCCTAGAGCAGTCATACACTGGCTTTCGTCGGCCATTTAAACATATAGATTTTAGAGAAGGTCCACAACATTTACATCCAAAATACCCTTTTGTTACAAGACCTGCGAGATTATTGTACACAATATATATGAATAGCATGTTAAAGAATATCATGAAGATCAGAACAATTACAATGAATTAAACAACTAATATGTCAAAGAATATTGTTATGTATATAAAGAAATCAATAAACATGTAATTTACCAGATCAAACTCCTAAGCATGGATAATCACGTGTCCTGTAAGCACATATTCCATACAACATAAAAATACCCTCTGATGCGATGGGTATTGATACATTGTATACATTTATCCCATCCCATAATTCCTGCAATTCATCTACCAGTGGTTGTAAGTAGACATCCATATTCTTCATTTGTCTTCTACTAGGGACTATGAGAGCAAACATAAGATGTTCATTCTTCACGAACAACCATGGGGGGATATTGTTATTGATCACTACTATAGGCCAAACATAATAGTTGGTATTTTGGAGGGAATATGGGTTGACGCCATCCATGGCTATGCCGAGTCGTAGACTTCATACTTCATATTTGAATTTTTAGGGCCATGTATCCTCTATATGCTTCATGGCTATTGGATTTGTTGGGATTCACATAAATCCCAACTCACTTCTGTGTGATGCATGCCATCCCTGGAACATAGCTAATTCTTTACAACAAAAGAGCCTTTGAATCCTTGGGATTATAGGCATGTGCCTCAATATCTTAAAAGGAAGACCACGTGATTTACCCTTATTTTTTTATTTATCATACCTGTCATTCCCACATTTTAGACATATTTCTTTGTCTGCATATTATCCTCTATATAGAATACAATCATTTTGACATGCATGATATGATATTTACTCAACACCCAACATTTTCAACAGTTTATTTTCCTCTTCGCAGCTACCAGGCATGACATTATCACTCGGAAGAACATTAATTTTTAATAACCTGTAGTTGGTGATCATGGAAAATATTAAATGTCCATTAATTCCGATATAATTATTAACATTCATAAAATTCACCATTTTTAATGTTCATTGTGTGATTATATTTCTCAAAATATAAGGGAGGAATTTATGGTAACTTACCTCAAAATTTCCAAGAAACATGCATTCGAAAAGCCAAACTTTGCTTTCAAGTTGTACAGTAACATCATTATCCCCAACTGGGTAGACGTCAACTGACTGCCAGGTCCAAAGAGAGGGGTGGTGGAAGCAAATTTAAGGCGTTCAAAACATGTATCAACAATATGAGCATCATCCCCTAATTGATCATCATTCTGGAATGCATCAAACAACATTGTCTCAATGGCAGTTGTATCCCTTAAGTAATCATAGATACCAAACTCTATTTGATTGCATCCATTGCGAGTTTGTGAAGAACTACTATTGTTGTATTCATTCCTAATTGGTGAATCTGGATGTAGTGGGAATTGAATTGGTGGTTGATTCAACCATTCTGGGTATCGTTCCTCTCCGATTTTTTGTCTTAATTCAACCTTCTCTCGATTTTACATTGTCGTGGGGTGCAACAGAAGATGGTAGGTAGGTCGCTCATCATCACTAGAATCCTAATACTTTCAAAAATATATATGAACATGATTAGAACAAAATATATGATATACATTAGTAAGCACATTGAAAATGCATGATTAATTGGTTTGACGCTGAAATAAATACGTTAATATACAAAAATATTATTATTACCATCATTGTCCCAGGATTAATGTGGCTAGAAGATGCAACACTACAATTGGCAGGGTGAAGCGATTGTCCATTTTCATCTACCAAATGCGCCTTGCAGTATGTTGCTCCTGATAAGAGCTTCAGACGTTTTGGAGTTGTTTGAATATTTTGTGCATCTGAACTCGATTCTGAATATGCATGAACCTGCAAATTTTTATATATTAATTTTATTAAGTTGATTGACATGGATTAAAAAAAAAAAATCAATCATGTAATGAGAATATAAATAAAATCTGAAGTAAATATTACGTCTCTATATGGATAGGGAGAAATTCGCGATGGACTTTGAGAAATATTATGGAACAAGCTAGATTTTGAAGAATTGTCCATTCGATATAATTATGATATTTTCTCCCTGCATTTGAGCAAAATAAATAATAGATTTTGGTGTAAACAACTAAAAGTAATTTCGGTGCCTTAAAAATGGATTTATTGTTAGCGATGCTAATACACAGATAACCGCACCTATGCTTTTTAGTTACTGTGCATCGGTGCGGTGTTACTAATTGATGCTCCAGTGCCAAATAGCCGCAAATAAAAAAAGTGCAACTTTATTCTTTTTTAAGTGAAAAAAGTGGTAAATTGAAAAATGGGCAACAAAATATTTTCAAAAATCTTATTTCATAAAACAATTCTTTAAATAGTAAAAAATTTCATTATTTCATTATTTTTGCAAAAAAATTCAGGGAGAGATTTGTACGAGACATACCTGGAGCAAGAGAGCATGAGAGCACTATGGAGCAACAAAATACTTTCGAACATAACTATTCAGAAAATCAGAGTTTAGAACCTTTGGTGATTCGAACCCTGTAGCATAGAATTTCAAACCATCTCGTGATTAAATTTTATTGTTTTTTTTTACATTTTATGCAGTAAGTAAAAAAAAAAAAATCTTGTTCATTTTCAGAGAAAAAAAAATCCATTCTTATGCTAAACCCTTGATTCTTTTTGTTTCTTCCATGGCTTCTTCTTGTTTCTATGAGTTCAGAATTAGTGGTTTTCATTTTAGATTCATAGGTTTTGTATTGCTATATATATATATATATATATATATAGGCCTATGACATCTAACCTGCGAGACGACTTGCACAGTTGGATCCTAATCCATGTCAACCCTTACGTGAATTTAAAAAAAATAGATTTTTTTTAATTGGTGCGTCGTGTGTAACATAGCGCACTGGTGCATTATTTTATCACAGTGCATTGCGCACATATTTTTTGATAAAAACAATTTAAAAACAGTTTTTTTTTTTTAATCCGCGCGCCTTGTAAATTAGCACACTAGTGCACTATTTCATTATAGCGGACCCTGCACATACTGTTTAATAAAACCAAATTTTTATTTTGTGTTAATCAGCACACCAGTTAACATATAACGCACCGGGTCTCCTTGTTGACAGAGAGCACCGTACGGTGGTCCCTTATTTTCTTGGTGCGTTTGTAAGAACATGCCACACCGCCCCATCCACGACATCATATGCTGCAAAAATTAACACTAGAGGATTTTTATTAATTTGTATGTGTTAATCGGTGAGCTAGTTAACATATAACACACCGGTTCTCCTTGTTGACAGAGAGCACTTTATGGTGTTTCTATTGTTTTGGTTGTGTGTTTATAAGAACACATCGCACTGATGTTGGTGCTTACTTCTTGAAAGACGCACAATTTTCTTTCTTATTTTTTGTTTTTACTTGAAAATTTTGTGATTTATTTATAAAATATATTAATGAATGGTATGGTACATGTTTCATATTGATAAATAAATGGTTGAGAAGAGATCAAGTAACAAAAATAATGATAGCACATTGAGAAAAGAAAGAAAGGCAAGTTCTTTGTAAATTATTTACAAAAAATATTATTTTTAAACTATATTTAATTTTAACTAATATGTATTGTTTATTGTGTATCATACAGAGCCAGAAAATGACGAAGATCGATAAGATTATTTTTGATCTATTACTAGAAGAGCGTAAAAGCTTGATGGAAAAATTGCAGAATGAATCAGGTGAATGAAAAAATACTATCGATCGAACATGAGTTTTTTTCTTCTAATTTTCATTAATAATATACTTAAAGATATTAAATAACATGTTTCAAACAATCTATTCATTCACATATGTTTAATGTTCTACAGGGATGAGCAAGTCAGAAAAGGAATGTTGTTCTAAGAAAAGAAAAGAAATAGAACATGCAACTGAAAAAGAATTTCTCCTTAGCTCATATGGAGTGGTGCTAGAGGTTAACGAAAGGGGCAAAAAAATTACTGAACTTTGAGGGATCAAGTGGAGCGAATGTATAGATGTTCCTTCCACTTACAATACAAAAATCAACCCATTGATTCCAAGAACCAAATTTTATCTAAACTACAGGATAAATTTCTAGAGAATTGGTCAATGACGCATGTCAGACTTGTAATAGAAAAAATGCACAACAAGAAAAAAAGAGGAATGAAAAAATAATATTTCTTTAATTTTTTTTATAAAATTCTATGTATATATTACTAAAAATAAATCATTTATAAATTGTTGTGAAACTAGCTCCAAAAATAGAAGAAAAGAGATATCAACGCCCTAGAAATAAGCCACTTCGAGGGGGAAACCTCTAATACATTACATGAATGAACAATTATTGGATGATACAAATGACAAAACCTCCTTTCTATATATAGGAGTCCATGGGGCCACAATGTAATCCTAGTGGGGTCACAATGTAATCCTAGCCGACCTAACAATAATAATTTAAGGGCACAATAATAACAATATGGGGGTTACAGGGGTACAACAATAATAATAAGGGGGGCTACACTAACATAATAATGGAATACACTATTAATATAGGGACATAACATGCCCCTCTCTTTCAAACAAGTGTTGTCCTCAACGCTTGATTATTTCTTGGTGCTTTTGTATAAAATTCTCATCCTCCCATGTGGAATCTTCTACAGGAAAGTTCTTCCACTTGCTGAGATACTCTGAAATTGATCGTACTTGTCGAGTTCTTGTTTCTATGACTACTTCAGAAATTCTTTCGATGTGATGTTGATCTTCCTGTTGTGTCATTAGATTCTGCACCAAAGTTAGGTTATCTTTTGAGAGTTGGAGAACTTGTTGTTGATGCTCGATGTGATCTTCCACTAATTTATCATCCATATTAGCTATTATTTGATCCTTCAAACCATCCAACATAACCTCCATTTATGATTTTAAACCATCTATGTCATCTTCGGTTTCTCTTCGTAAGATCGAAATTTGTTGCACTTGGTACCGTAATTTTGATATCTCATACTGCAATTCTTCCTCTTCATGCGTCATAGTATAGTTTTTTGAGGGCTTAATGGGTATGGAATTATGTTTTTGAGGCATTATAGAACCCAATACTGATAAAAATTCTAAAATATGCCCTTGGAATCACTTCAAACTACTTTTTCAAACAAGCGTTATGCAATTTTAAAAACCAAATACACACCTTTTTCTTGTTTTTGAGGAGCTCTATATTGAAATTGAATTATCTCTTTACTTGCAGATCCTCAATATCTTAAATTTGGCCCTATAGTATTCCTCTAAAGCTTCTTTCAAATGTCATAGGTATGACTTGATTTGGATTCTTCAAGGCAACGTTATGTCCAATCTCCCACAATGACCTAATTATGGAATGGTTCGGTAGAGCGAACTTGTACAACTTGCCACGTGTCACTGTTTGCTCCTTTCACTCTGAAATTTATAGACAGGAAACTACAGTCCATTTACTTCCAGTAACTTTTTACAGAATTCCAAGCTGATGCTCAGATAGAGATTTATGAAGATTTTACCACGATAACCTCTTTGAGATGAAATTCGGGATCCTGAACAAGACCTAATTTCCACAGATCATATCTCCAAAAATATTGCTAACCAAGCTCTAAAATTTTGCGATGATGTTCCTCAGGATTTTGGCTTCACTCTCTAAAAATTTTAGCTTCTGAAACTTCGTAGAAAAAATGTTATAGCGAAAATTCCGTGATGACCTGTTTAGGATAAATTCAGGAGCTTGCAAAAATCCCTCACTTCCACATATATATCTCCGAAATATTGCGAACCAAGCTCTGAAATTTTGTGACGATGTTCCTCGGGATTTCATCTTTGCAATCTAAAACTTTCAACTTATGAACCTTCGTAGAAAAATAGTTATAGTGAAAATGCCACGCTGACCTGTTTGGAGCAGCGAAAACCCTAGAATCCAAAGCTCTGATACCAAATGTTGTGAAACCAGCACCAAAAATAGAAGAAAAGAGATATCAACGCCTTAGAAATAAGACACTTCGAGGGGAAAACCTCCAATACATTACATGAATGAATAATTCTTGGATGATACAAATGAAAAAACCTCATTTCTATATATAGGAGTCCATGGGGCCATAATGTAATCATAGTGGGGCCACAATGTAATCCTAGCTGACCTAACAATAATAATGTAAGGGCACAATAATAACAATATGGGGGTTACACGGGTAAGCCAATAATAATAAGGGGGGCTACACTAACATAATAATGGACTACACTATTAATATAGGGACTTAACATAAATATCGCTTTTAATGTTATATTTACTTTTTATATATCAATATAAAAATTAAATAGTTTATTGTGATGTTACATTTTCAGGAAGATTATGAAAATGTCGAAGGATGAATGAGGTGATATTAGAAATATGCTAGTAGGAATGCCCAAAAACATGTACAAGGAGATGGTCAAAGAAATCGACATAATTTCATTGCATGAGGAACCATATCAACAACAATTTTCTTCAAATGTAATATGTAATCATTAAATTTTTCAATTAGGTACGATAAATAAACAATTTAGCATTAAAAAATAATTTTCAAGTATTTTCTTGTAGAAAAGAAAATAATTTGGAACCCATTCAGCACATAAAACATGACGACAAGGAAGAAAAGGGTTGATATCTAAGTTTGTGAGTAATTGTTACTTCCTTATAAAAATTTAATTAGATTTCATTTTTGTATATTTTAAGTTGTTTTACTAATGTCTTCCAAGAGGTGCTAACATACAAAGAATAACCATCAGACGAATTGATTTGCATTAGGTTAAATATGGGTTATGAGGATATGTTGGCATACTAGAAATTAATTGTGTTATTTGTAAGCATCTATCGATCTTGTTTTACTTATCTCCCTCTATAATTAATAGAACAAAAAAAACTTTTATATTAAATATATGATTTGTTATGGGGTATAAGACTTGCAGGAAACAAAGTATGGAACTGCGCCAAAAAATGAAATGTTGAAAGATCGTAGGAAATTTGGTTTTTAAAGAATGTGTACAGTTCATGAGTAAATTCTTGCCATGGTACATCATTTCTTTTCGATTTAAATTAATGTATATTATTTAATATTTCAATTTTCATTATTCTCACCAATGAATATACACTCATTACAATTTATTTTTATGTTTGTAGATGGAAGTTGAAGAAGAATAAAACAATCAACACCATGAACAAAACATTCCTCAAAATAACCCAAGTCATGGATGTAGCTCGAGCAATGACAACAATTCAAGCAAAGAATGATGATCAATATGTTTGGATATCAAAGAAAGACATTGTATTTTTTGAAATATTTGTATGTGAAATCAGACATTTTGTTTAATGTAATGGACATAGTGTCCCATTGAAAGACATAGGGGTACCAATAACTGTCCCATTTTGTATGATAAAGAGTGTCTTATTCCCATATATATATATATATATATATATATATATCTATATATATATATATATATATATATATATATATATATCTATATATATATATATACACACGTTTTAATTTATTCTATTGCATTCTCCATTGTCACTGTGAAATGTTACACCACTGATTAAATATATGGATGATTAAATATTATAACAAAGAGATGTGGAATATGATGATAAGATATAACAAATTAAGCCAAACATCACATTCAAACGCACTAATAAAAAATAATTGATGTGAATACTGTTATAAGATGTGTCATCTGTTGATGAATAATGAATTTTAAAAAATCACAATAATTTCACTGTCACAGGTCGATTTTTCTAAAAAATATAAAATGAACACCAGTGAGTGTTAGTTACTGTGCCCCGATGCGCTTCTATGCTACTCCAGAATGATGCATTTTTACGGCCTATGGGCACCACACAAATTCCAATACCAATTAAGACTCTCGGTGTGTTTGTGTGACACTGAGCATCGATGCATTATGGTGATACTGCGCACCGGTGTGTTTATACGACATATGGGCACCACACAAATTCCAATACCAATTAGAACTATCGGTGCATTTGTGTGATACTGAGCACCAGTGAGTTTTGGTGATACTGTGTACCGATGTGTTTCTACGACCTATGGGCACCACACAAATACCAATAACAATTATAATGCTCTGTGCATTTGTGTGATACTGCACATTGATGCGTTTGTGTGATACTACGCACTGGTGTGTTTCTATGACCTATGGGCACTGCAAAAATACCAATACCAATTAGAAAACCCGATGCGCTTTATCGATGACTACCACCCGGGCGGTCTGATAAACGTTGCATGCACCGGTGTTGTGTTCCTTTAACATGCACCCGATTGTTTCTAAATGCCCTGGGGCATCCAAAATTCCTTTTTTGTCCTGGTGCTTGGTGGTTTTACAGTACCAGTGCGTTCACGGTACAACGCACCGATGCATTAACACCTGTTTAACGCACCCATGAGAAAAACATCTGTAAGAACCTTCAACCTCCCATTTTTTTTTAGTTGTGTTGAAATTTAGTTAGAAGCTCTGCCAAAACCTCTGTTACCGAAAATAGATGTTGTAGCAAATGTTTTTTTGACAATTTTGGCCAATTTTATGACACTACAAACCTTCGTTATAACCTTCGCTATAGGATATTTTCCTTGTAGTGCTATCATCATGGTCTGATAAAAATTATCATGACAAAGGTTCCACGTAAACAAAAGAAATCATGTGAGGAATTCTTGTTAGAGAATTACTTCGTGGAGGATGAGAAGGAGCCCAATTCATCATGAACCAAGGAGGCAAAAACAACGGAGAAGTCAAGAAAGAAACCCAAAACTCGTGGTTAGTTGACAGAGGAGGTCAAGAAAAACGAGGAAGTGGTGGAAACTCGGGGAATCGTAGGGAAAAATCCCAAGTTGAAGGGTACTTTTACCCCTCCTAAGCACTTTACAAGAAGCGAGGCTGTGAATCTAGCAATAGACAAAAATTCAGAGGAATGGGTACTGTTAGTGTCAGTCTAGTCATACTGCCATCAATGATCTAAACTTCTCTTTTGCATTTGCATATTAGGAGTGCAATACCATAAATTTTCACCATTCCGCTAGGTCATGGATTCACTGATGGTAGTTATTTTTCATCAGTTTTCCTTCATGTGAAACTTGTTGATTCTCCTCTCTATGGTCTTTATTCATGAGCTACTTTCACTTTGTGAGTCATGTCAGTGGGTCATAGGATGGGTCTCATTAGGTTCTAGGATCTCACCATGGTCAAATTAATGAGTCAAGTGTCAATAAATATCAGCAAGGTCATGAGGAAGTCAATAAACTCAAAGTCACAACACTTGGGAAAATCAAAGAAATGTTTTATTCAATTTGATGTAATTTTCACCTCAAAACCATGTTTTGAGGTGAAAACATGATACTTTGCCTTTATTATCATTTATTATGTAATTTTATGTCAGCATATGTGATAAGTCACATTTCAGAAACTACTATCTCCACAAAGTCATCACCCTGCCTTTCAGAGAAATTTTCCACAGCATTTTCAGTGTCAAATGATGTTCTAAGTATGTCCATCAGAAAGATCCCAGAAAGAGATTTCCAACGGTATATTAACCTCTCAAAACTGACTTCTGGATTGAAATTTATGCCTAAGTGAACAAAAGTCCCCCATACCCTAAACCAACCCCTTTTCCCATTTCTTCCTAAACTTTATTCCATTAAAGTTTTATATTTTCTTTTATAAAACCCTCTATTTCCCCATCTGATTGCACAAATCGCATTCGTAAAGTCCTTTTGACTTATATAAAGCCACGATGCAATTAAATAAAAACACTTCCCCTCCATTACCCCTTAAAATTTATAATAAAGTTTAGATATATAAATCCCCCGCCGATCCATCCCTTTCCCTTTCCCGATCGCAATCGCAACATTTGGATTGCGCATTCCGATTGAATATTATAAAAAACTCTGATGCGATTGTAAACCCCAGATTGGCCCCACTCGATTATCTCCCGACCGTTGTTCCGATCAAAGATATGACGGCCCATATGCAATCGGATCATCGCCATCAGCGTTTTCATATTACACTTTGCCTCTGCTCCCCTTCCAATCTCTCGATGCGATTGACCTTCCCAGTCCCACCTTAACCTTTTCCGCCGATTTAAAAATAAAGGGCCTCTTCCCTATGTGAAGTCCTATATTTAATCTATTTCGAATTATAAAGGACCACCTCCATTACTCCATCGCAATCGGTGAAATCCTATTGCACCTTAGCACCTCCTTGCCCTTTCGATTGCGATTGCGATTGACCCATGGGTCCCGCCTTAAACCCCTCCGCTCTTTTTAATACAAAATCGCTTTTCCTTTATAAAAACACGAAGCTTGTTTGAGATTTTTTCAAAGGGAAATCTCCCCATTATTCCTTCGGCTTATCCATTCACTCCATCGCACCTATTCTAATCGCATCGAAAGTTTTATGGCCTTACTCCCGCTTCCCTTTCATCCCGATCTGCGATTGCACCATCGAACCTCACTTATTTTCATCACTCTATTGAATGGCTCCATCGTGTCTGCTCCATTGCATCGCAACTTTCGATTATGTCAGCACACCCCTTCCTCCCGTCTGATTGCGATTGCGATTACAATATGGACCCCACCTACTTTCCCTTTCACTCCTATTCACTTAAAAGGGGATTTTCCTTAATTTAAGGCATATTTCAATTTTATTGGTTCTAAAAGCATTTCTTGGCATATATCATACTTTTAATAAGGAAAAGCGACATTCAAAGGGCCGAGGAACTAAATATGAAACAATAAGACATCTTCTGCAATGGTTTAAAAGAGATTTATTCTACAAATTTCTTCTTCTTATTTGTTGGATGTAACAACGAATCTTCAGATGGCTCAAAATGTATTGATGTTCCTTATTTTCAGGGGCATATTGTTGGTTCTCTTTTCTATGATAGGACTTTAGTTCTTGAGCTGGAAAACAGCTCCTCTTTTTGTGGATCTACTTCCCTCACATTTTGGTGTATTTAATGTAATTTTGAATCATTTGTAAATCAGTCTGTAAATCAGTAAGTAGGGGAATAGTGTGGAAATCAAGGAGGATGCTCTGCGCTCCACTGTAACAGTTTTGGATAGGGAATTAATAAAGAGATGCAGCTCTAATTTGTGGGATCCATGTGGTATGAAATTTAGCATTTGTTCTCTCTTTTTTGTTCGTATGTAAATTGTTATGTGTACCATTCATTCATAAGCATCTCTGTTGAATGCTTTCAAGATAGAAAGGTAGAATCCATTTTGTATGCTCTGCCTTGGGAAATCATTCAATACCCTGTGGTTTTCTTCTGTTTGAAAAGGATCCATCTACCATTCCCTTTTCAGCTCCTCACCAGTCTTTCCATTCCATCATTATTTAAACTTAATTGCTGAAATTTCTTGCCTACCTTTCCCCATGAGATAACCTGTATCCATGACTTAATTCCATGATTCGAAACTGTCCCTTTTGTCCCACACATCCCTGAAAAATCATTCATTTCATTAAAACATTTTCCCATCATTATACCTAGCCTAAAATCAATTCATAATTATATTTTGTTGAATATATTTTCATAGAGAGAGCCCTCTCCTGACCTTGTAGGGCTAGCTACAAGGCTGAGCATGGTTTAGATGTTACCCTGCTGTGCCTTTTCAGCCTGAGGTTCAAATCAGGTGATAACATTTCTGGCGATCATACTGGGGAAATCTCTTCAAGCTTATATTCTCAGCATTCAAATTGAATGTGTTTATTCTATTTTGAAGGAGGTCGAATAGAGGCCCTGTATGAATGAAGAAAAGTGAAACCTCTGTCTAAGGTTAAACCTTGGTTATATAGAACGCGATGATCCCTTGGAAATCTCTTTTGTGGAAGTAAAAGGCTTTGTTCTGTTGCTGGCCGAATAATATCAGTGGGACCCAGCCAGTGAGTTAATGCAAGGAGTTAAAGTGTCAAACCACAACGAAAAACCTGAGTTAAGTGAAGTTTATTTACTAGAAGCGGGTTTCGAGAAACCATACCGCCTTTGTCGCACTGCTTTTGGCTCGGAGCGAAACCACGCCAAAAAAACGCGATCCAATATTATTTGGGCACGTCATCTCCCAAATACCACCCATATTGCACAAATTTCATGTGTTAACCCTCGGCCTTTGAAAAAACATGAAATTGATGAGGATCGTTCGATCTGAAGAAAGACATATCTGACAGCAATCGCGCAGTGAAGAGCACGAGCGATAAATCGAGGTATGATCTGGCGGTTTTACATTATTAAATGTTTATTTAATTTATAAAAAGGTGAATAATGGATGTGTGGGCCCCCGTTGAATGAAATGTATGTCGCGTTGGTAGAATAAATGGGTTTGATGATATAAGTTCGAAGGTTGGTGTTTTTAAAAAAATAATCGAGCCATTGTTATAATATTTTGATATTATGACCCGAGTGGTAAGATTTGCCTAAATGTTTTAAGTGTGTTCCCCTATATCGCATGAACCTCTAAAGGATTTGTTTGAGAAGTTTGAATATTATTGCAAAGCGAGCATTGTTAAAGCGCTTTTGGAGGGGAATATAATTACAAGCACTTATTCTAAAGATCCTCAGTCATAATACATTTCTGGTATCAGAGCATAAAGACAGATCACCCCAGTAATATTTTCCTTGTAAATTCCTGGACTCTGGAAGATGATGTTCAGAGTTTTCTAGGCTAAAATAGAATTTTGTAAAATAGAAATTTAACCACACTGGCCTCAAGAAGATACACAAGGGCCAATCCTGATCCAAATCCTCCCCCTGTGTTTGAAAATCCTAATCTTATCCCAAGAATAGTCAGAAGACAAGAGGGATCACTAAGTCCTAGACCTATTTTCAGATCCCATACTTGGCCAAGTGAATGGTTGTTTGTAGAAGATCTTTCCTTTGATGAGATTTTTGAGCTTTCTTTGTTTAAAAATAAGTCTGAAACTGCACTTGATGACAAATTTTTAGATCCATAATTTCTTGTAGATATCGATATTCAAAGGGAAAATACATCAATTGATGGTTATATTTTGAATTCCCCTCAGTCATCTATCACTGTAACTAATATCCTTGACCCTTCAAAGTCATCAGGAACAACATTTCCTCCTAATTCATCAGCATTCCCATCAGTCAATTCTCATCTTTCATCTCCTCCATTAACACCTCCCTTAAATCCTGGTAACCCAAACACTGTTGTAAATCCTCCTAGAGTTATGGCTACCCAGTATGCACCCCTGTTTTTACCTCAGGTTCTGAATGATATGCTTGCTAATTATCAGAGTAAAATTCCTATCTTTGATGCCACTCAAAGCATCACATCCCAGCAGCATGTTGATAAAATGAATGACTTTTTTTATCTTCATGAGGTAGAGGCAGAGAACGTAACCACGAGATTGTTTGTCCAAAGCTTTGGAGGTGAAGTTAGAAAGTGGCTCAGAGCCTTACCAGTAGGCTCTATCCGCACTTTGTAGGAGTTACATACATAGTTCTTAGACCGGTGGGAGGTAAAGAAAAACCCACTCCAAATTTTGTCTGAGTATGAGAATATTAAAAGAAATGTGGGTGAAACTGTACAGGATTATTGTCTAAGATTCAATGCAGTATATAATGTTATTCCGGCTAACCTGAAACCTCCTGTGGGATTAACCTTGCTTAAGTTCCCAGATGGTTTCGATGCTGATATGGCATATCAGCTGTGAGAGAGAGATCCCACTACACTTGAAGACATGGAGAAGATAGTTGTAAGTGTAGAAGCAAATCTGCTGGCTAAAAGAGCTCGAACCAGAGCCAAAAACAGAGTCACGGTGAAAGAAGAAGTGTCTCCTTCAGACAGCAAGATGGACACTTTGATTCAAACAGTTGAAAATATGGTTGATCGATTAACCATTTCAGATAGGCCAGAAGCACAAATAAGGAATCTTAATTTCAGAGGACAACAACCACAATTCAGAATTAAACAGAGAGAATAGAGAGCGCAGGACCAAGCAACACCAGAATAGCAGATCAAGACTCCATTGCAGCATAATTACGTTTAGAGAACGGAGACAGATGATGATGATGACCCTCTGATTGAATCCGATCATTTCTTCACTGCAGATGGCTCGCCAATTTTTCTCACTGAAGACGAAGAATACACAGCAACTGCAGACATTCAAAAAGATGAAGATTTCATTTTGGCCAATGACACAGTGTTAGAAGAAGAGTCCGATGACTACCAAAGAGGATACATGAACGCTTTATCAGCCCAGAAAAAACAATATTCTCTGAGGAACATAGATGTTCTGATCAGTCCCATTCAGAGGACAAAATAGCTCCAAATCAAGAACGATTCTCAGAAGAAAGGGAAAGAGCCGACCAATCCTTCCTCCAGCAAAACATCTTCAGCGATTAACATTGCAATTGAAAAGAACTAGCAGAGTGCAGCAAAGGAGAAAGCAGAAAAGAAAGACCCTCGCATCAAAGAGGTAGAAAAATATCCTTCTTTTAATTTAGAAAATGAAATTTCTAAGCTAAAAGTGTCCATGCCCCTGACTGAGTTGGTGAAAAATAGCACTTATAAAAGTCAGGTATCTAGAATTTTGCAAATAGACTCTATTTTCGATATGGTAAATGTTGAAGATGATTATCCCGAACTCATCTTTGGTCAAGCCACAAAAGATCAATCTGAAGAAAGTGAAGTCCCTCCCTTTTACCTGAGTCTTAGATTACATGAGTTCATCTTACATAATGCTATGTTGGACTTCGGAGCCTCACATAATTTGATGCCCAAAGCCATTATGGAGAAGTTAGGACTTGATATTACTCGCAAATATCATGATTTGTATTCTTTTGACACGGGTAGGGTCCATTGTATTGGTCTTATCAAAGACTTGGTAGTGTCTTTAGATCAAATTCCAGCCAAGAATGTCTTGATGGATGTAGTTGTTGCCGATGTTCCACCATGATTTGGAATGCTTCTATCCAGGTCTTGGGGTGAAAAACTTAAAGGAACCATGCAGCTTGACTTCTCTTATGCCACCATTCCCGTGTTTGGTCATTTGAGAAAACTATATAAGGAAAATAAAATGAAATATATGATCACTAGCAAAGAAAATCCAGTCAATCATCATATTAATGCAGTTCACATAGATTTAGAGTCCTTTGTATTATATTCAGATGGTGGTTTGAATGATGAAAATGTTCAGTTGGTACAAGTAGATGACATGCCTGAG
Organism: Pinus albicaulis; assembly: GCA_034641835.2. Lineage (NCBI taxonomy): Eukaryota > Viridiplantae > Streptophyta > Pinopsida > Pinales > Pinaceae > Pinus > Pinus albicaulis. The sequence goes on along the minus strand of CM076583.1, from coordinate 1,045,424,556 downwards.
ATTTCAGAGAATTTTATAGAAGTCCTCAAACAGGAAAGAGATAAAGAAGCAAGTACTTCTGAGCTTCCTGCTTGCCAACAACCAAAAGGCAGTGAACAGTAGAAAGATGCAGAAATCAGTCAAGATAAAGTGGAGAAAGAAGCAAAGTTTCAGCATCTACAAGAAGAAGAAGAAGGCCTTTGGAGCATGGATTTTGATGGAGCTGTGGGTAAGGATGGAGCTGGTATTGGAATATGGATTCAGAGCCCTGTTTTCCAGCCTAAAAAGGTTCTTAGTAATGTTAGAGTATGTGCTTATAAGTTGGCTTTTGACTACTCTAACAATGAAGCAGAGTATGAAGCTTTGATTGTAGGTCTGAAAATTTTGAAGAAGCTGAATGAAAAAAAGGATTTCTATTTATGGAGATTCAGAGCTGATAATCAAAAAAGTTAAAGCAGAGTACCAAGCTAAACATCCGCGATTGAGGGCATACAGAAATTTAGTCCTGGATATTTTGAAGACATTCCCTGAGTACACTTTGACAGCGGTGCCTAGGATGCAAAACATCATTGCTGATTCTCTTGCCACTACTCCAAGCAACTTGAGGATTCCGATGAACTCCAGCAACAAGTTTGAAATTTACATCAAACATAGGCCTGTTTTTCCTGACAATTTAAGATATTGGCAAGTGTTTTGGGATGAAAATGAGATCAATATTTTTTTGCAGAGTGATGAAAAATTCAAAGATACTCCAATGGAAGGTGATTATGATGTTGATGATCAAGAAATGGAAGAAAATTAGATGGACATATTGCAGCTAAAGGATAATGTAATTCCTAGAGGTCTCATACCTTTAGAGGATATTTTTGATCAGGATGATGTTGCAAAGAAGCCAAGTTTGGTGCCTACTGAGAAAGGAGTTGAAGATGTGAATCTTGGAATAACTGACAAGCCCAAGTTTGTCAAGTTGTTAAAAGCATTATCCCTTGGGGTAAAGGAAAAGTATGTTAAATTGCTTTCCGAATTTTCTGATTTGTTTGCATGGGATTATTCAGAATTGAAGGCGTATGACAAGAACATAATTCAACATACTATTCCCATCAAGCCGGATCAGAAGCCATTCCGACAGAAGCTGAGAAGAATCAATCCGAAGCTGCTGCCATCCATTGAAAAGGAGGTAAACATATTGTATAAAGCTGGTATCATAGTCCCAATTAGATTTTCTGACTGGATTTCAAATTTGGTCCCAGTACGTAAGAAGATAGGAGAGATAAGGTTGTGCATAGATTTTTGGAATCTGAATAAAGCATCATTAAAGGATAATTATCCACTTCCGAAGATGGATCGTATTCTGCAGAGAGTAGTTGGAGCATCAAGGATATCACTACTCGATGGCTACTCAGGCTACAATCAGATCTTGGTGCATGAGAAAGACCAAGACAAAACTGCCTTCACAACACCCTGGGGAACTTTCCAGTATGCCAAAATTCCATTTGGACTCAAGAACGCTGGAGCTACTTTCCAACAAGCAATGGACATTTCTTTTGCCAATGAAAAAGATTTTTTTCTTGTTGTTTATTTGGATGATCTGACAGTATTTTCTGGTTCTGATGATGAGGATTTGCACCATTTGAGGGTTGTGTTTTAGCGATGCAGAAAGTTTGGGATTTCTCTTAATCCAAAGAAGAGTCTCTTTGCCATGGATGAAGGCAAGTTGTTGGGGCATATCATCTCTAAAGATGGTATCCGCATTGATCCATCTAGAGTCACAGAGGCAATTAAGCACATAGACCTTCCACGGAACAAAAAGGAGATTCAAGCATTCAATGGTAAGATGAACTTCTTGCGCCGATTTATACCCAATTTGGCTGAACATCTAAGAGAAATGACTAACATGTTAAAGAAGGATAGCACTGTCAAATGGAGTGAGGAAACTATCAAGTCATTTAATCTGGTAAAGTTTGCTCTGTCTAATGCCCCGGTTTTGATTAGTCCTGACTATACTCAAGATTTCATCATTTTTTTCATTTGCTTCGGAGCATACTATGGCTGTTGTTCTGATGCAAAAGAGAGATCAGATTGAAAAACCAATTGTTTTTTTTTCAGTAGGACTATTAGAGATGCTGCCTTGAGGTATAATTTTATTGAGAAGCAAGCATTGGATCTTATAAAGGCATTGAAGGATTTTAGGGTCTATATTCTGCATTCACACACTATATCATATGTTCCTAATGCAGCAGTAAAGGATTTCTTGATGCAAACTGATCCAGAAGGTCGAAGAGGTAAATGGATAATAGCTATGTTAGAGTATGATTTGGAGATCAAACCCACAAAATTGATCAAAGGACAAGGCTTGGCAAAGCTGATGGCCCAATCAAATCTGCATGCCCTGGATATAAACCTCATAATAGCAATATCAGAAGATGAGGATGAAGGTTTTCTTGTTCCCATTTCAGAAATTTTTATACAATCTCCATGGTATTCAGATATTGTTTACGTCCTTCAGCATCTTTCTCCACCTCCAGGAATGTCTAAGAGTAAAGGTAGATCTCTGAAACTTAAATCTTCTAAATACTGTATTTTAAATAGTGCTCTTTATTGGAAAGATCCAGGAGGTATTCTGCTCAATTTTTTGGTTGAAGAAGAGGCTCAGAAGGTAATGCATGACTTTCACAAAGGTGATTGTGGTGGTCATTTGTTTTGGAAAACTACAGCTAACAAAGTGTTGAGAGAAGGATATTATTGGCCCACTTTATTTTCAGATTTATATAAAATAGTGATGAGTTGTCATGAATGTCAAATTTTCCAAGGGAAGAAGAAATTGCTTCCTCTTCCTTTGAAACCAGTTTCAGTAAACGCTCCCTTTCAACAGCAGGGACTCGATTTCATAGGGGAAATCCATCCCACATCATCAGCGCAACATTGATGAATCTTGACAGGTATAGATTACTTTACTAAATAGATCGAAGCTATCCCAGCAAGGCAAGTTGCAAATACGGTAATTATTCAATTCCTAGAATCAAATATTTTATCTCGTATTGGCTGCCCTTACAAAATTATAACAGATAAGGCAGCAACATTCAAGTCTAAGAAGATGGTGGATTTCTGCGACAAATATAATATTGTGTTGTGTCATTCAACAACGTACTACCCATAAGGCAACGGCCTGGCAGAATCATGGAATAAATATCTGATAAATATAATCAAGAAAATGCTGGAGGCAAACAAAAGAAACTGGCATCGAAAGCTCATCAACGGATTGTGGGTAGACAGAGTTAGCAGCAAGAAATCCATAGGTATGTCACCTTTTGAACTGGTTTATGGTACTGATGTTGTCTTTCCTACATCACTTACAGTTCCAGTCATGATATTATTGCAAGAAGTTGGCAGTGAAGACGATGACAATCAGCGAAGGATCAATCAGATGATCCACCTTTAGCAAATAAGAGAGTAAGTGTCACAGAATGTTATTCAATTGCAGGAGAAGATAAAGAAGATCTATGACCGAAAGACCAAAGAAGAAAGGTTTCAGTTGGATGATGTGGTGTTGAGATGGGATGCAAGGAATGAGGACAAATGGAAGCATGGTAAATTCGACAACCTATGGAAAGGACCATATAGGATTTTAGCATACAGGGGATAGAATGCTTTCTTTCTTTCAGAAATGGATGGCCAAGATTTCCCTGGAGGAGCAGTGAATGGTAGGCTTTTGAAGCACTATCATTATTGAGGATAATGGATCAGAAACTATGTCACCATCATTGTATATACGATGCTATTTTTGGTTATATTTCAAGTACGCAGTTATTGAAGTTTAGGGCCCGAGGTGAAGGATATAAAAATTGAATGTCATGTGTATGATTTGGTTTTATTTCAGTTTTCAGTCTTAGTCTTGAGTCAGAATCAGTCTGCATTGTGTCAATTTTTAGTGTTTTCGATTCCATGCACAATGGATAAGGCTACTTGGTCTACGGTGTTCTTGGCACCTCCAAGGAGCTACCATCCCCATTGGAGCGAATTTTAGTGTCATTCTAGTCATAATTCCATCAGTGATCAAAACTTCTCTTTTGCATTTGCATATTAGGAGTCCCATACCATAAATTTTCACCATTCTGCTAGGTCATGGATTCATTGATGGTAGTGATTTTTAATCAGTTTTCCCTCATGTGAAACTTGGTGATTCTCCTCTCTATGGTCTTTAGTCATGAGCTACTTTCACTTTGTGAGTCATTTCAGTAGGTCATAGGATGGGTCTCATTAGGTTCTAGGATCTCACCTTGGTCAAATTAATAAGTCAAGTGTCAATAAATATCAGCAAGGTCATGAGGAAGTCAATAAACTCAAAGTCACAACACCTGGGAAGATAAAAGAAATGTTTTATTCATTTTGATGTAATTTTCACCTCAAAACCATGTTTTGAGGTGAAAACATGATACTTTGCCTTTATTATCATTTATTATGTAATTTTATGTCAGCATAAGTAATAAGTCACATTTCAGAAGCTGTTATCTCCACAATGTCATCACCTTGCCTTTCAGAGAAATTTTCCACAACATTTTCAGTGTCAAATCATGTTCTAAGTATGTCCATCAGAAAGAGTCTGGAAAGAGATTTCCAACGGTATATTACACTCTCAAAACTGACTTTTGGATTGAAATTTATGCCTAAGTGAATAAAAGTCCCCCATACCCTAAACCAACCCCTTTTCCCATTTCTTCCTAAACTTTATTCCATTAAAGTTTTATATTTTCTTTTATAAAACCCCCTATTTCCCCATCCAATTGCTCAAATCGAATTCGTAAAGTCCTTTTGACATATATAAAGCCACGATGTGATTAAATAAAACCACTTCCCCTCCATTACCCCTTAAAATTTATAATAAAGTTTAAATATATAAATCCCCCGCCGATCCATCCCTTTCCCTTTCCCGATTGCAATCGCAACATTTGGATTGCGAATTCCGATTGACTCTTATAAAAAGCTCCGATGCGATTGTAAACCCCCGATTGGCCCCACCCGATTATCTCCCGACCGTTGATCTGATCAAAGATCTGATGGCCCATATGCGATCGGATCATCGCCATCGGCGTTTTCATATTACAATTTTCCTCTGCTCCCCTTCCAATCTCCCGATGTGATTGACCTTCCTAGTCCCACCTTAACCTTTTCCACCCATTTAAAAATAAAGGGCCTCTTCCCTATGTGAAGTCCTATATTTCATTTATTTCGATTTATAAAGGACCACCTCCATTACTCCATCGCAATCGGCGAAATCCTATTGCGCCTTAGCACCTCCATGCCCTTCCGATTTCGATTGCGATTGGCCCATGGGTACCGCCTTAAACCCCTCTACTCTTTTCAATACAAAATCGCTTTTCCTTTATAAAAACAAAAATTTTGTTTGAGATTTTTTCAAAGGGAAATCTCCCCATTATCCCTTCGGCTTATCCGTTCACTCCATCGCACCTATTCTAATCGCATCAGAGGTTTTATGGCCTTACTCCCGCTTCCCTTTCATCCCGATCTGCGATTGCACCATCAGACCTCACTTATTTTCATCACTCTATTGAATGGCTCCATCGCGTCCGCTCCATCTCATCGCTACTTTCGATTATGTCAACACACCCCTTCCTCCCCTCCGATTGCGACTGCGATTACAATATGGATCCCACCTACTTTCCATTTCGCTCCTATTCACTTAAAAGGGGATTTTCCTTCATTTAAGGCATATTTCAATTTTATTGGTTCTAAAAGAATTTCTCGGTGTATATCAGACTTTTAATAAGGAAAAGCGACAGTCAAAGGGCTGAGGAAATAAATATGAAACAGTACGACATCTTCGGCAACGGTTTAAAAGAGATTTATTCTACATATTTCTTCTTCTTATTCGTTGGATGTAACAATGAATCTTCAGATGGCTCAAAATGTATTGCTATTCCTTATTTTCAGGGGCATATTTTTGGTTCTCTTTTCTATGATAGGACTTTAGTTCTTGAGCTGGCAAACAACTCCTCTTTTTGTGGATCTACTTCCCTCACATTTTGGTCTATTTAATGTAATTTTGAATCATTTGTAAATCAGTCTGTAAATCAGTAAGTAGGGGAATAGTGTGGAAATCAAGGAGGACGCTCTGCGCTACACTGTAACAGTTTTGGATAGGGAATTAATAAAGAGATGCAGCTCTGATTTGTGGGATCCATGTGGTATGAAATTTAGCATTTGTTCTCTATTTTCTATTCATATGTAGATTGTTATGTGTACCATTCATTCATAAACATCTATGTTGAATGCTTTCAAGATAGAAAGGTAGAATCCATTTTTTATGCTCTGCCTTGGGAAATCATTCAATACTCTGTGTTTTTCTTCTGCTTGAAAATGATCCATCTCCCATGTCCTTTTCAGCTCCTCACCAGTCTTTCCATTCCATCATTATTTAAACTTAATTGCTGAAATTTCCTGCCTACCTTGCCCCATGAGATAACCTGTATCCATGATTTAATTCCCCGATTCTAAACTGCCCCTTTTGTCCCACACATCCCTGAAAAATTCATTCATTCCATTAAAACATTTTCCCGTCATTATACCTAGCCTAAAATCAATTCATAATTATATTTTTTTGAATATATTTTCATGGAGAGAGCCCTCTCCTGACCTTGTAGGGCTACCTACAAGGTTGAGAATGGTTTAGATGTTACCCTGGTGTGCCTTTTCAGCCTGAGGTTCAAATTAGGTGATAACAGGTACCACAAATTAAAACTGACAAAAAGAATCAGAAGCCATGAGACTTGTCAAAAGGGAAAGGGAAGTTTGAGGTAGCTGAATTCATCAACAAAGGAGAATGGGAGGTCACATATTTCCAAGACCCACTTCTGTAGGAAAGTGGGAATAAGACAGTTGAAGATTGTAAGGGTAGGAGGAACCATGTTTGTCCCAGTCCTCTCAAGGACAACATGAGGGGGAGGGAACTTCCTAAAAAAAATTCCCCCGAAATAATATAGAGGAAATTATCACTGAGCTCACTGTGTCTGAATGGGTTCTTCGGAAGGAAAATGAAACCCTAAAGGAAAACATATTATGCATACAAAAGGAGTTTGATGAGTGGAATAAGAAGCCATGATGAATCATGAAAAAGAAATCGACCCAGATCGATCACCTGTAGAAAAATAATGAATAATATCAGGGTTGGGTTCGGGAAGTTGAGTTCAAAAGGGCCCAATTAGATCACTTGGTTACAATAGCTGCAGCACAGGGAAAATATTGAACTTTTGTATTGAATTTGCAACCTTTTTTCTTGCATAAGGGACATGCAAGAAGCTAGGTTTGGGGAAGATGTTGAGTCTAAATTTTTCTCAATTTTGATGTTGTTCTAAGGCCTTAATCTAAGTGTTACCTAATAAAATTATCTACAAATTTCAAGTTCGACTGATTAAATATTATGGAGACTAATCACTTTTGAAGTAGCTCCATGATCTCCTGTAGACAACCTGTGATTCACTGATTTCCTGTCAACATCCCACGATTTCTAGTAGATGCCTTCAATCGCCTAGATTTCCTGTAGCAGTATCGACGATTGAGTATTTTCCAGTTAGTCTCAAGTACAACAGGAACATGGTTTTTATTAGGAAATCCACCTACATGGACACTGTCCTATTGGCTATCTCCAAACTATCATAAAAACCACCCAGATATTCAGTTCTATTATCAATGGCCGTATTACCCAAAAGCTCCAGGAACTAAACGGAATCAGCTTGATCTATGCTTTCAGTCATGTATCAGACTCGGTAGAGCTATTTTTTTTGACCTGACCAATTATTGTTAGTAAACGGTTGCAACACATTAGTTTTCCTAATTTGGGAAAGCTTACACCTCTGTAATTGTATACATATTTTTATGTTTTATTTGCAAAGAAGGTTGGACATATCAGACTTTTATATCACTGCAATACTTCTCCAAATTAATACAGAGATACATGTTGTGTTGATATTATTGTGTAAACGCTTTTAACGACAAGAGGGGTTGTGAGTAAGGGAGGGCCCCCTTTTCTCACAACTCCATTAGTTAGAGATTTGTGTTTCATTGATTATTTCTTATGAATTAACAGATTTATTGCACATCTGATTATTTATGTTTTTATAATTTGTAGCAACACATGTATGATGGTTAAATGTTAAAGTTTATTTGATAAGTATGTTTGGAATCATTTAATCGAACTATGATTTGTGTTATGGAATGTTAAATTTATTTTTATAGTTGTTTGCTTGGTCCCTTATATTTTTCTGAATGGCATCAACAATCTTAGATGTCATAGAGAGATGATTAATTATGCTCCATAGGCTTTATTGCTAAGTGTTGATGAGGAAAAGAGACATAAGATTTTTGTGTGTGCGAATGGTTTAATTAGAGAAGCACTTAACGTATTAGCCTGCATATATTTTGTGAAACATCTCATAAGCTTACCTACCCCTTGTTGATGATGTAGGTCTATCAAATTATGAGTCTATAATTTTCCTAAAACACACATTTTGAGTTGACCTCACTTCTTGTGTGAGCACCCTTTCATGGGCTGTGGTGCCCCTCGGCCAACCTACTTATGGTTGGGTGGGTTCCCATTGTTTGGGTGGGAACACCCCTTCTTGGGCATTCCTCCTAACGTGTGCTGCACGCTACCTCTTTTTGTTGCTACCATCTCACAAATGCCACATTGTGCTGTCTCTCAACTCATCCATCACACCATTCAATCCCACATGTATTACATCATGCTCATCACGTTCACCCTTGTCTTCTATGTATTTCCCATTGTGTTCACCTGCGTACCCCACCTTAGGTGTGGGCATGACCATGGGAATGGGTCGACAAGTTGGGCTACCATCATTTCATGTGCGAAGACCCCTCTTTGCGCTTTTCATTACATAGTGTTGTGTGGGAAGGTGCTTTCCCTTGCAATGTGCCCACAATGTTTCACTTGGGATAACACCTAGCACCCTACCTTCATGTCGGCACACCTAGGGCATGCACCCCTTAAAATCTCATCTAAGTTGCCCCTATGTCGACTTGGGTTCTCCTCCTCCATGTGGTTTCACTTGTCCCACCTCCTAGTCATTCTTTCGCGACAAGAGAGTGTAGCCCATCATGGGGGCTCATTGGCCTTGGTGATAACTCGAAGCCCTGACACCTTCCCACAAACCGTGATGTAACATAGGGCACATGGAAGGGTGTGTCCACATGAAATGATGACATCCAAAAACAAAAACACTTTCCCATGGGCGTGCCCTCACCGAGGGTGGGGCTCTCGAGCGAACACGACAGGAACAACATATCAGACAAGGGCGACATGACAAGCAGGACATAGTGAAAAGGGAAGCGAGGGCGAGTGGATGGGCATTGTGACATGGAGTGTGTTACATGGAAGTGACGAAAAGAGGTAGTGTGGAGCACACATTAGGCAGAGCGCCTATGGAAGGGCACTCCTTCCTAGCGAACGAGTGTCTTCCCAGCCATAGGCAAGTTAGTCTAGGGTTTTCCCACCCATGAAGGGGATTCTGCAAAAGGAAGGAGGGCTGGCTCAAAAATGATTGGGAATCAGCTCATATGAAAAGGGAGAATATTGAAAACATATAAGTGGGAAGATAGATGCATTCAACCAAGGCAAGAAGAAGTTCAACCAAGTAAGAAGACATCACATAAATAGGTCGCATAATCAAGAGAGAGTCTACAATATCACAGACACTTAGGGTGGTCACACATCACATAAGGACGTAACAAAGGAGGGAACATGTAAGGTGGGGATTTCCCAACAAGTGAAATGACATGGGATACTTTCATGGTTCTATTTTGGGATGAATAAATTGGTGTTTCTGGGCATGTCAAAAGTACAAGGAAGGAATTCACAACTTGTGAGGTTAAGTGGAAAAGTTTGTTGGTTTGGGACATACAACTATGGGATTATTGTATTTATAAAAGGATTATGTGTGTGAATGGTTTAATTAGAGAATAACTTAAGGTATTATCCTACATATATTTTGTGCAACATTTCATAAGCTTACCTACCCCTCATTGATGATGTGGGTCTATCAAATTATGAGTCTATAATTTTCTGAAAACATACATTTTGAGTTGACCTCAGTTCTTGTGTGAGCACCCCTTCATGGGTTGCGGTGCCCCTTGGACAACCTGCTTATGGGTGGGTGGGTTCCCCTTTTTTGGGGGGGAACACCCCTGCTTGGGCATTCTACCTAATGTGTGCTCCACGCTGCCTCTTTCTATTGCTACCATCTCACACACGCCACGTTGTGCTGCCTCTCAACTTATCCATCACACCATTCACTCCCACATGTATTACGTCATGCTCATCATGTTCACCCTTGTCTTCTATGTATTCCCCATTGTTAGCCTCCGCACTCCACCTTAGGTGTGGGCATGCCCGTGGGCATGGGTCGAAAAGTTGGGCTACCATCATTTCATGTGTGAAGACCCCTCTCTGCACTTTTCATTACATCATGTTGTGCAGGCGGGTGCTCTCCCTTGCGATGTGCCAACAATGTTTCACTTGGCATAACACCTAGCCCCCTACCTTCATGTGGGCACACCTAGGGCATGCGCCCCTTAAAATTTCATCAACGCAGCCCCTATGTCGACTTGGGTTTTCCTCCTCCGTGTGGGTGCACTTGTTGCACCTCCTAGTCATTTTTTCGCGATAAGAGAGAGTAGCCCATCATGGGTGCTCATTGGCCTTGGCGATAAATCGAGGCCTTAACACCTTCCCACACACCACGATATAACATAGGGCGCATCGAAGGGTGTGTCCACATGACACGATGACATCCAAAAACACAAACACTCACCCATGGGCGTGCCCTCACCCAAGGTGGGGCTCCCGAGCGAACACGACTGGAACGACATAGTAGACAAGGGCAACATGACAGGCAAGGCATAGCGAACAGGGAAGTGAGGGCAAGTGGAGGGACAGTGCAAAGTGGAGTGTGTTACATGGCAACGACAAAAAGAGGTAGTGTGGAGCACACATTAGGCAGAGCGCCTATGGAAGCGCACTACCGCCCAACGAATGGGTGCCTTCCCAGCCATAGGCAGGTTGGTCTAGGGTTTTCCCACCCATGAAGGGGAGACCACAAAAGAAAGGAGGGTTGGCTAAAAAAATGAATGGGAATCAACTCATATGAAAAAGGAGAATATTGAACACATATAAGTAAGAAGATATATGCATTCAACCAAGGCAAGGACAAGTTCAACCAAGTAAGAAGACAAGCAGGGGAGAGTCTACGATATCACAGACACTTAGGGAGGTCACACATCACATAATGATGTAACAAAGGACGACACATGTAAGGTGGGGATTTCCCAACAAGCGAAATGACATGGGATACTTTGATTGTTCTATTTTGGGGTGAATAAATTGGTGTTTTTGGGCATGTCAAAAGTGCAAGGAAGGAATTCATAACTTTTGAGGTTAAGTGGACAAGTTTGTTGGTTTTGGACATACAACTACAAGATTATTGTATTTATAAAATAGTATTTTAAACTATTTGAGGAATTTTAATAAAATTAGGGGAAAACAACCTTTGGGAGTTGTCCCCTCCTATGATAGAATTATGTTTATTGTTATGTTTGTAATATTGTATTGTTATTACGTTCCTTGCACATTTATGTTGAAGTATATGCTCTCATAGAATTAAATTTTAATTGAATGAAGTTATTTTTTGTCGCATAGTTGAACATAAGAACACTTGAATGAAAATTTGGCTAAATTTTTTAGTGTTAGACATAGTCCAAGTGAAAGTAGTTTAACAAGAAGAGAAATCTTGTCGATGTCGTACAATGCCCAAGGTGTTCTTAAGATGCCATAGTGTGTCGGCATGATAGATGGTATCGAACCCTACTTTGCGAAGGTGGGAACTTGGAGAAGTTTAGAAGATGAAATGAAATCAAGGCTGTGAACTTATTAAGGGTTGGGCAGTACGATGGTAGGTCTGGAAGAGGGCCTCGATCGGCTTATGCAATTCATTGGCAGGTTGGGCTACATGAAAAAAGAGAGGCCAAAATTATGTGGCGAGCTTGAAGTTTTGGAAAATAATGTTATAAGGGGGATTCTTTGACTTGGTTGGGTGATTAGGATGGTTGAATCTACTAAACGTGATGGAGAAGAAGTTGTGACATATGAAAGTGAAGGTTTTCTGATTGTTAAGTGTGATGTAAGTGTTATGAGAATGTAGCCAAAAGAGGATGGGTTGGTGGGATGATGCCTTTCATAGTTGAATTATATTTGGAAATTTCATAGCCATTGAAGGAAGAAGTTTGCCATAGGGACGACCATGAAGAAACAATATTACAAGCTTGCCGAAGAAAGAGGAAGAACTTGGTGAGATGGATATTTCCAAACTTGAACTAAACTCGTGCATATCGTAGCCATGTATGGAAGCTATTGATAGAGGTTGTGCTATGCTGACTAAGAGGAATGTGTGATGAATGACTTCCACTTGGAAGGTTGAGGTATGTGTGTGATGCACTATTTTTGCAGGACTTGTCTAAGTATCACGTGACCTTAGAGAAAAAGGTGTGAATTCCAGAGACAAGTGTGTAACATGATGAACTTATGTGATGCGTGGGCCATGCTTAGACGAATGGAGATTTGGATAAGTGCTCGACATGACTCATGGAAAGAAGAAGTAAGGACACACTGAAGTCAAGAAGACTTGATATGCATACTGGGGTGGACTTCTTCATTAATTTCGTTGAAGCCAAGAGGTAGTATTTTTAAATCTTTAGTGGGCAAGAAAATGATGAGGGAAGGAACCTACGATAATGATATGAGGGTATGGAGACCAAGGGAATTTACCATATAAAAGACAAGGAAGAAATGACTGAAATTGCATTGGTTCTAGTTAAGAGGATGATTTCGATAAAAAAATTCATGGGCATCAAGTTGAAGAGGAAGGGAATGGAAAACTTCATGTGGGGAAATCAAGTGAAGGCGCTTGTAGGATATAGCACATGGGTATCAATGAGAAGTGCGAAAGTGAGGATGTTGTGCAGGATGGACTTTTTGATGACACATAAATATTTTTTGCAGATGGAATAATGGGGATGCTCAGTGCATTAGAACAAAAAATCCATAGTCATTTTTGGATGAAGGCCTGTGTGCTCTATGGGAGAATTCATACGATTAAGAGTGTAGAGGAAACATGCAATGGTACTTGTGACCAAGAAAAGTGTTCCTGCCTCAATTTTTAGATGAATATTCAAAGAAGCCTATGACGACTTAAAGGGAGTTGCAACTAATGAATAATTCATATTATTATTTTGTTGAAGTATCTTTTTCTTTGAGGAGTTAAGGTCAGTTTTGGGCTTGAATTTGATTCGCTATGGGATGCATACCTTCGACACAGTATGGGATGTGTTCATTAGGAGTGATTTGAATGGTGCGATAGGAGAAATATGCCATGGAGTTGGATGGTGGTTGCAGCGATAAATGTGCCTTGGTGGGAGTGCTTAGGCATGGGTTGAGTTAGATGAGACTAGCCATTTTCATGGACATGAAGGTTGTTGGTCTATGAACATGGGAAAAAACTGGATGATATGACAAGACAAGTGAATAATTTCCCCTTTGACAACGTTGATGAGCAACATATCATAGACAAGACAAAGTTTCCTTCATGGACTTGGATATGGAAGAATGAGCGTTTGTTGAAGGATTGATCTGTAAATATGGGAAGAGTTATTGATCAAAGTAAAAAATGTGACAAAGTGCTAGAGAAACAACTGATGATGGCATGAGAAGGTAAATTCTCATGGATTTGTACGTGATGGTTGTACTGATCACCCAAATATTTTGAGTCAAGGGTGCTATAACATTTCACTAAGATATCTTGGAGTTTAGTTACAGTATGGAAACAAAATTTCACATGATGACGATATGCGGTGTATTAAGACGATATGAGTTGCAACATTGCATTGCAGCCAAGTGGGGAGAATAGCCTTATGTGAGTTGGGGGAGTGTGGAGGATCTGACGAGTTGTGCCTAATGGCCTTTATATTAAGGATTCTTATACACATAGAGTCATGATCCTTGGTGAAATGAGGACAACGGGTTCATGCAGTAAGGATGATTGGCATTTGAGCTGGTGGAATTTTGCGATAGTGGATCTTGGCAATAGAGTTTGTTGAGATTGTCTTGTCGAGTGTGATAATATTTTGGAAGTGGGTATGATGTCAGGGCCCCGAGTTGGCACCAAGGCCACAAGACACCTATGATGGGCCATGATAACTTGAGTGACAAAAAACCAAGTTGGAACTGAGTTGAGTAGAGATCACACGATGAAGCATGACTGCACAAGGCACGACACCCACCTGTGAGACGAGGAAGTAGCTTGGAAAAGACTTGGAGTGTACGACATGAGAGTGAGTAAGTGCTCCAAGCACACTGAGACAGGGAAAGGGCAGCCAGGTCAACACAGTGGAAGCGGGCAGCTTGCACGAGCTGACGGGAGCACACCCCGGGCATGCCCACATGAAGGTGGGTGTTGGGAGAAATATATTAGCACATTGCAGAGAGAGAACTCACCCACACAAGAAAATGTAACATTAAGCGCATGGAAGGGCGCACGCACATGACACAAAAACAACCCAACTCAGCGACCCATGCCCACGCGCATGCCCACACCCAAGATGGGGCACATGAGTTAATGTTATGGGAAAGACGCAGTAGGTAAGGGTGACATGACATACACGAGGTAGCGAACAAGGCAACGAGGGCGAGTTGAGGGGGAACGTGATGTGGAATGTGTGACATGACAACGATAAAAAGAGGTAATATGGAGCGCATGACAGACATAACACCCAGGAATGGGTGTGCCTGCCAAGCGAAGGGTTGACTGCCTACCCATAGGAAGTTCGGCCTAGGGGCACACCTACCCACGAAGGCATGCTCATAAAAGGAAGGAGGGTTTACTAAAAAATTAAGGGGAATTGGCACACTTGAAAACAAAAAAGTTTGAACGCGTATAAGTAAGAAGAGAGAGGCATTCGACCAAGCCAAGAAGCAAGTTCGACAAAGTAAGAACACATCGCATAAAAAAATCGCACAAGGAGGGGTAAGTTTGTGATATTGAAAAAACCTAGGGAGGTCACATATCGTAGAAGGACACAACAATGGAGGTAAAATTCAAGGTGGGGCTCAACTAGCGAGCCAAATGACTTAGGAAGCTTTTTTGGTTTTGTTTTGGGGTGAATAACTTGGGGTTTCTAGGCAGGAAAGTGTAGGGAAAGACTGCATGACTTGTGAGGTTGGGAGGACGAAACTACTACATAGAGGGGGGTTTTAAGATAATACTTAAGATAATTTTTGGGTAAATTGTCTTAAATTGAGACAAAATAAAACTTTTGTATTGTCTTAAATATTGTCTTTAGCAGGTGTCTAAAATTATTTTGTCTTAAAGAATTGTGTCTTAAATTATTTTGTCTTAAAGAATTGTGTCTTAAAGAATTGTGTCTATAAAGACAATAAATAACACAAACATTATTGTCTCTTGGGAGATGTCAATCTCATTTGTCTTTGTGGAGACAATTTCCTTTGCCATATTGTCTTTAATCGAGTGTCTCAAATTATTAATGTCTTAAAGAATTCTCTATAAAGACAATACATAGCACCAACGTTATTGTCTCTTAGGAGACAATTTCCTGTCTCTTTAGAGACAATAGTTGAGATTAATGACATATTGTCTCACTAGAGACAATAAAAATATATATTTAAAGACAATACAATATCACTTTTCTCTTTAAAAACTATAAAAATTGAATCCAAAAAAATATCTCACCATTGAAATAAATCAATATAAAAGGTATTTAATTAAAAATAAACTACAATATCATTCATCAATTCATGTTAGGGAACAATGGAATCAAACCACCAACCTCCTGGTTATAAGGTAGGTGCTCTTTCATTGAGATAGCACCCTTTCAAAAATAATTGGAGTTATAGCAGTCCTGAAATTGCATATATATGCTAAAATAAAACCATTTATCCACAAACCTCAAAATGAAGGCAATTTTCATCCATGTCATGCATGTTTTACAACACTACATCACAGAATATCATGTATTCAAGATAAAGACACTTACTCTCTAGCTTGTCAAACTGGTAAGGAAATATTTATCTAGCTACTAAAGCTAGTAACTCTCTAGCTAGTAGGGATAGGAATCTCTTGCAAGTAAGGCTAGGCTGGTAAGAACAAAACCGGTAAGAAAAAAAATCTATGGCCTTCAATCAACAATGTAGACATTCCATGGAATTATATATATATATATAATTCCACCATACAAAACTGAGTGTGTTGCTAAGCTACCTAAGAATAGAATTGGTAAGAATGAAACTCTCTAGCCTTCAATAAAAAATGTACACAATCCATCAAGTAAAAGATATATATATATATATACAAGTCCATCATACAAAACTAAGCATGTGTTGCCTAGCTACCTAATAGTACCACTCCTACAGTGACAGATACCTATCGAAGGGCCAAATGCCCCTGCAGTTTCAACCAAATATTTGTAATTTGTATGGGGATCTAGTGCTGTAAGTATTTGTAATTTGTATGGAGATCCAGTCCCCTTGTACTGAATAAGGTCTAGTCCCCTTGTACTAAATAAATTAACTAAGTGGGTAAGAGGATCGACATTATTCATAACAAAGATTTGGGTGGTCTGTTATCTATCCAAAACCCCAAGTTTCCAAGGATTTCTTTCCATTCCAATACACATCCAATGTGTGGGTGAAGTAGGTGATGTGACTTCTAGTGCAGTTGGGGTGTGGTACGACTCCTTCCGGTTCAACATCCAATCTCTTATTCCCAATTGTCTTCCTTTTATCCCTGGTCTTGTCCTTAGCATTCCTCATCTACCTAATTTTTTTAGTCTTAGGGTGATGATGAAAACCCCTCGTAAGGTAATGAGCCTCTAAAGCTTTCCTCTCCTTAGTTGTCCTGCCAATATTATATGGTTTCCTTCTGCTGTTGGTTGAAGGCCTTCCTCTATGAGAAAGACATTTTCCCTTAGTTGGTAGTGTGAATCTCTCTAGTTTTTTTTATCCTTATTGTCTTGGAGGAGTCGGTCATAAACCAAAATCTGCACTCTATAATCCAAGTTTCCCTTACCCTTGTAAGTCTCTACTTTCCCTCTCCTCTGTTTGTTGAGAAGGAAGAAGGCATCACCATGAATCATTTTCCAGTTTGATACTAGCATCAAGGCAAGAAGAGGGTCGGGATGGTGCCAGATTGAGCTCATAAACATAAGGGTTCTAGTTGATCCAATTGTTTATACCCTCTCATTGTAAAATTCAGATGTGTCCTCCACCCTTTTCCTTCCATTATTTCGCCTCCCGTGGAGTGATATGATATAACACCTTTTTCCTTCCATTATTTTCCCTCCCATGAAGTGATGTGCCATACGGGTCCAAAATTTTATTCATTTTCATCCACTGCTTTGGAACTGTTCTTTGGAACCAATTTTTCATGTGCATGTTCTAGCATAGCTAGGGGAAGGCACGCTAGATTACCCTGTATATATTTCTAGTAGAAAATTGTTGCGTGCTGAGTGTAGCTACACCACAACGAAATGTGTTGTAGGAGTTATGGCATTACCTCATATGCTATCCCTTTCAGTTTTTAACATATTAATCTATGCTTAAATATTTTGTGAAAAACAGTATTGGAAACATAGATCTACTGATGGTTGCTTCTATTCCACAATTTTGATTTTGAAGTGGTGGTTAATATAGGTAATAAAAACACAGGGCTTGATCATCTATCCTAGAGATAGAATGGGGAAGCCATTGGAATAGTTAACGAATTACTTGATGCTTATCTCTTTTGATTCCTGAGTTCTTTGCTGAGATTGAAAAATACCTCATCTATGCATCGACTCCAAATGACTATGATGGGTAGTGATGTAGGAAACTAGTTCTACACACAATGAATTATTAGTTGATGGTTGGGCATTTGTATAATATAGCCACCATTGGGATTATATGAAGCTACATTAGTAAAATAACAAAATTTACTAATAAACAATCATATGTGAAAATAACATGATAGGATTATTCACTCAAGCAAACAATAAATAAATGAAAGCAACCTATTTACTAAGAAAAGAATACCTCACCTTAAATTTCTTCATCTTGAACAAAGACACTTGTCTGTTCAAGGCACTTGACCACCAGACACAAACATTGGATATGCATTATTATCTGACAAAGCTATGCAGAGAAAACCTTCTTCTGTACCTTTTCCATTGGTGTCATTTTTCATAAGGAACCCATCAGGAGGTTTCCATAACTGTGGTTGAGAATTTGTTGTAGCCTGCCATATAAATTCCAAACATTACTCAATTTACTCAACTTAAATGCTTGGTGAGTACGAAATGTAATGAGATATTGAATCATCAAATATAGATGTGTGGATCCACTCATGTATATTCTTTTCCATGCTTGCATGTTTAGAACTCATAAGGTGTACAAATTTTCATCTTCATCCATTGATCCATATGTTTTCACTAAGAAGGAAATCAAGCAGAAAAATCTTGCTCTTTATACTGTCAAAATGGATCAAGAATAAAGTACAATAGAAAATTCTTACTGTTCATTCTCCACTAGTGCTTGCACTTCCAACCATACGATATCCATTTTCCATAAACAATATTTTTAAGTAGAGGAGACAGACAATCATTGACCATTCAAAAATTTCTCACCATGGAAAAGTTCCACCACTAGTAATTTAAGCACTTCAACATCATAATTTTCTAACTCTTTTTCCAAAAGAAGCATCGCTCCATACCAAGTCCAGAACTATTGGAGCCAATTAGATTATTATATAATTGGTTTGAAAGGGAGATTTCCCTTTGAGTAAATTTCCCACCCCAAGGAGAATGTTAGGATAAGAAAATTATCCCTTTTACAGATAATTTCTATTTTTTCTATTTTTAGTAAAGTTTAGCACTCAATTATTTCTAGTGAGAAACATTATTTATAAGAAGATGATAATTTTTGGTTTTTTTTATAAAAATGAATATTTATATCTAATTTTTTGTATTAATTTGGTAATATAATTCTGGGATGTTAAGTGGGCTACCTTTCCAAATTTCGTGCTTGCGTTATGTGCTCATATCAAGTAAGTAAGTACAACATTACATGGCGAGGCAATGGTGCCAGGTAAATATCTAATCCAAAGATACAGCTTCCTTCAAAACCATTATAGAAAGTCATGTCAGCTCAAAATGGTCACTAAATCATTACTATTACACATTAATTTCCATTCACCAAATTATGTAGTTAAACAACATGAATTATAATACATAACTAACTTTTACTATAGGGATGAGTAGCATAGAACCAAATTACACAGGTGTATTCAGCTGTTATCCATGTTAATGAACTAAGAAAAGGCATATCGAAGACAAAGTCAATATCCCGAAGACAAAGTCAATAGAACAGAAAAACAAAGAAAAGTTGAACAACGGTTGTGAAAAGTGAAGTAAGTATCCATCCACTTCAAAAGCTTAAAAGGATATTTATTGATTGAAACTGTTATCCAACAAATTCGTGTCTCTTGTGCATCAGATACATTCAGATTAACAAGTACAAAAATACTTCAGCATAAAAGATGACAAGAGTTGACTGTAAAGTTTGTAACTCACCTTACAACAACCTGTCAAGGTATTCTCATCAAATTCATTGATTATGGCATGACCAAAATCTAATGCATTTTATATTCCTTTTGGAGTATTTCACATCATTATTGTCTTCAATAACACTTCATTATTGTCTTCTCTATGCCAACAAGCTTCATGAGTTGCACTCTCTTGATTGTCTTCAGTACCCTGTTTAACATATTTCTTTTCACAATAGTATAATTTTTTCCATTTGCAAACATGTCATAGCTCATGCTTAACATGAATTATGTAGCATTTCTTTACATGTTAAAAGGTGTTTCAAGAATCTATTCACTGTATACTTGAGTTCAACATTGGAATTGAACAGACAAATAAATTAAAAGATAAGATCACATCATAAGCTATTCATTTTGCATCACAATTAATTACATTTTCTACCAAGTTGAAAGTACCTGATTACCTTTTTGCGAAGTCTTCATTGTTTTTGATATGGCATCAAGATAAGTGGAATAAACACATAATGACAAGAAAGAGACGAAAATAGCGATGAATAATTACGCTTATATGGTGATATGGAGTACATAAATCAGATTCGGTAGCATTCTGCTTGCCTAGAAAATGACAGTACACTCTGCAACTCTAGGACATGACTCATGTGTCCATTTGAACTTAGGATGACGAAAAAAATAAGTCTTATGATGATAATGATGATGGTAAGAGACAATAAATCCTATCTATAACCTATATAGAGCTACCAAAACCCTAAGGATGTAACTTTTTGAAAGGACATGAAAATTACTTCAAATTAACCCTTGACTAAGTCAATTAAATAGTGACTCATTCTTCACTGAATTATGAATAGTAAGCTACTAAACCAGAACATATTTAGGAATCAGAATAAATTATATTAATATTGCTAGAAGAGGGTAATGCCGAGACAATGTTATTATGTTCAAACTGCTTAACTATAGCTTTTTGTAAAAATTTTTGTAGTATTTACCAAATGATTCTTCTTGAAAATGCTGTAAAGGATAAATAGCCATTTCACATAGGCGGATATTTCAAACAAAATTTAACTAACTTAGTAGGAAAATAATATATTGAAGTTACACTGACTGCAACTCTTCAAATAACCACCCAAAGGGGTTGGATCCAATGGTGGAAAGAAATAAGTTTTTCACTGTTGGGAAATATTCAAATCCAATGAGGGCCAAACTTGAAGCCATGAGGGCACCTTGAGGCAGTGATTGGACATGTGGTTGCACCCAAAGATATTTTATTAAATGCTCCAATGACCCGTGAACAATGCACATAAAAGTGGATCAAAGTCCACTCCCATGTCCTTCAAAATTTAATTTTAATTCTATTGGGTTTAACTCAAGTGATTGAGAGGAATGCTTTCCATCCTCCCCACCCAGGTTCAATTCCCACAAGTGACATTTTGAGCTCGTATTGACTATATTTTTGTAATGGCTTTGAGCCTTGTTCTTAAAAAACCTTCAACGCTAAAAAATATCTTACCTTTGCCATAAGGCTATTGGGTAGGGTGGTTGGCTACATGGATTTAATATTTAAATTTGAAAAAAAATTAATAAAAAAAATTAATAAAAAAAATCAACCCTTTAATTACATAACGAGATGTGAATATTTATTCAAACTTCAACTCACTTTAACCATACCAAGACTATATTTGCAACAACAAACCCTTGGGATATAGTGGAAAATAGCCCAATTCCATTTAGAAAATTAAGTTTATTTAACAAACAGTGTTAAATTTCCCAAAAATTGACAAAATCCTACAGATTTCATTGCTCTCTTCAAGTATCTCCTGAGGAAATTTTCATTTACACTTCATTATGATTTAGCTATTTTATTCAATTGAATGTAAAATTCAAAACTGTCGGACTTAGACTCTACAAATACTCAGTTTTCATGGGATTCAGCACACATGAGAGAACAAGAAAAACTTCGCAAATAGAAAAGAAAAATAAAACATGGAAAATTTAGTCAAATTTGAGTCTGAGCCAAGTTTGGCATGTTTGAACTTAGTCTCAGCTGAGCTTGAGCCAATTTTGAGCAAATTCCAACCCAATTCTAGCCAAGTTTTCCAAGTTTGGCTGAGTTCCAACTCTCAGGGAGATAATGAGTATGAGCCAAGTGATAGGCTCAATGTGACTCAAGAAGACTCATGGTGATGCATGAGTCTCCGACATGTCAAAATTCACGGTGAAAAATCAGAGTTGTTATCCATGTTAATGAACTAAGAAATAAAATTAATTTCATCTATATTTGTAAACTTCAATTTTTTTTGGATGATGCAATATGATGAACTATAAGAAATCAGTCTAAATTTCATTCTTCTACTAGAAAAATGTATACTTGAATTTATTCCTATGCATCATAAGGACATCACAAAAGTTAAATAAAAATAAAAACATGTGAAAAAATTAGCACAAATTTCTGACCAATACATTTTCAGTGGTAAGAATTCAAACACACCTGTGGCTGAACTGGTACAATGATTGGAGTGTTAGAGGCCAGATGCCTACATCTTGACTTTTTCTGTTTGTCGAACAACTTGTTTATGAAAATTGATGTATTATTTTTCATCACTTGTGGAACTAGGCCTTAGTAAAGTTTATATAAGAAAATTTTGTTATGAACCATCAAAACCAACTATTGTCAATTTCTGGACGCTGTGACCATGTCTGCGCACTATGGGCAAATGAGCCCCAAATCTATCCAATTTCAATCTATGGCCAGGTGAAATCTCCTGCAAGATAACAATAAATGTGATTTAGAAGCCATCGTCCCATCCTCATGAATGTTATACACATAAATCATAACCCACAGAAGACTAGTTTCAATGCAAATGAAACTTCTCACAAACTGTCATGAAAGTAGAATTTCAAAGTAGTTTAATAAGGCTCTTGAAACTACAATAAAATAGAACAAATTAAACATGTCTCGTTATTCATTTTCCTATATTTTTCAATGTTTAATTTAATAAATTCATGTTAATTCCTAGAATCTTCAATAAATGTGTACAAGACATTTCAAAATCTAAATTCGTGTATGTAAATGGAAAACAAGAATGCTGCCTTCATATTCCACAAATGATTAGGTATAGAGTGAGATTAGTTTCATATGCTTAAAAATCATCATACCTAATCTGCAAGTTACTGTCCCAGATCAACCACATGAAAGTAACGCATTTCCCTACATTCTTGCTCCAGTTTGAAGGCAACAGGAAATATGTCTTAGATATCAATTTGTAGAACATTCTTCCAAAGTATTAAATGGTTAATTTGTGAGGATCAATATCACATTCAAAGTCACGTTTCTACTTATTCACAAACTAAACATGTTTGTTCACAATATTTACTCATAAAAATCCACTACAAATATCAAAAATTTCCTTCTTGAGAGATTAGGAAAACTTTGTTTTTGTTGAAGTAGGAACATTTGGCAAGTAATTCATGCACTGCAGCAAGAAGCCTCTCTTCATATGCAGGGAGAAATCTTGAACCAATTTCAGTGAGAAAAACCCGGAAATCCATGCGTTAGGAATAACAAACTAATAAAAAAACCAGAGAAAGACAAATATAATCCATTATATGTGGAAAAAAACTACGCATCTCTATGTAAGATGGTAGTACAAAACAAACAAAAAAAAACAGTTGTCAGAAAGAAACAAATATTTTTCCCTTTTGGCCTATGTTGGAGGGAAAAATTCTCATAACTTTGTAGAGAAATATAGAAAGAAACCATTTATATGAAATAAATGGTTCTGCATTTCTACATAAGCTTCCCTACAAAAAAACAAAATAGGAAACGGGGAGTAAGGAACAAATATGTTCGTCATTATAGCCTATGTTTCTAAGGAAAGCAGACAGAGAGAGTGATGAGTGGCTAATGAGTTTGTAGCAGAAGGAAGAAGGAAGAAGAGAAAGATCAAGACATCCCATAGTATTTGATTCATCAACAACCTCATAAGAAAAAATCTTATATTAACTAGGGGATTTTGATGCAGGAGTGTCCCTAGGGCTTTGGAAATACTAAATGAACAAAAAAATTCAGTATAGTTTGTTCTTTAGCATTTTTTCTTTTTAGTTTTTAGTCAATCTCATATTAGAGAAATCATTGGTGTGCAATTCCTATGTTTTGGAATGTCTGAGCCTTTCTACTACATCTGACAATTTAAGGTTTGATAATGATTTATGAGCACAATATAAGGTCTCCAGAAGCATTATACACCATTTACATGCTTCATATATCAACCCAATATGCATAATTTTTCTCGGGAATGAAACAACTATAGACTAAAAAAGAAAACAGATTCAAAGTGGAATTTTGGGATGTTTATAGCTTCTATTTGACACAAGGAAAAATATGCTCAAGACACTAGACAAAGAATTGCACAAAATGTATCAATTCCTTAGTATCATAAGAGAAATATATGCTTCCAAATATTATGTAGCATTGACTATGTCGAGTCTTATTGAATGTTTTACATAAAAAATATAAATTATTAGGATGTCGAGTATTAAAACCAACACAGTCTACAAACCATAGAATATAGGGAAGAAGTTTATCAAAACAATGCATGAGAGAAACAAATGAAGTAAAGATCCTACCTTGTATAGAAAATTACAAAAATAGATAGACATGCTTGGCTTAAATAATGTAACAAAACCAAAAAGAACATCAAACCTGAGAAAATTCTTGAAATCAGTTTTAACTATTTATCTTTTATAGTACAAAGATAGCACATCAACTGAGCATTATTAAGCATTCACTTGTCACTTGTGAATGCACAATCTTGTATCAAATGTGCCACAACTCTGTGAGGTTTATAATATTTTTGGTGCACATACCTAGATAAGCCCACCAACTTGTATATAAAAACATAAAAAGATCAAAGTTTTGCAGGAATTATCGATGGACCAACCAACAAAGAAGCTCTAGAATCTACAATAGTAGCACAACCCATGCCGCATAAACCTGCAGTTAAATGTTCATAACATGCAATAAATATTTTCATAAGGTTCCATAAGAAGTGATCATTTAATCAATTGAATAATATGAAGGACTCCATGCACACCAGTTGAATGAATATCAATGAGGAAGTCTCCCATATCAAGCTAAAAGAAATAGCAATATCAAGTTTGAAGAGTAGAATAACCCCATAATGTACCGACCAGTAACTATAATGCATACTAAGAACATGATATGCATGCAATTAACAACCTTACCTATAGTCAATCTTAAACATGGAAAACTAACATTATTCTACAACATACCTGCCAGTAACCCTTTCGTGTAATAGGTGTACACTATATATTGATGTTCAACCTTCAAGTGTTTAGGATCAACACTTTCCAAAGACTATCTATCCTCCAGCTTCCTCATCTACATTCCTATTCATTCAAAATGAAAAGAATGGTTATTTGATAAGGTCTTGGCTAACCATGTTGTACCCTATTCAAAACAGAAAGAGTTTTTCAACCAAAAAAATATATATTTTGCAGAGTAAATTTCCCTAGATTGTTAGAGCACCAAACACTATCCTTCAGAAGCCAACAAAAGGACTCAGTATTGGCTAATTATATAAGACAGTCCTGGTACTTATTAAATGACAACTTTATAAAAATATAAAAATAATAGTATATTTCAGAGATAGGGTTTCTCTGTGCTATCTACTAGTTCAACTTTCATTGTCTTGAAATATCTAACCAACATGGAAGTCCCTTGAAAATCTTAATGAAGAAAGAAATCTAGGATAAAAAAATTTCACTTTGGTGCTAAATAAAATTTGAGATAAATCAGAAGCATACAACGGAGCAAAAGAACCCTCGGTGGTTCTCCTTGGTTGAGCAACAAAGAACAAGATAAGGAAAAATCATTTTAAATTTGAATAAATCACTCACACTTATGCTCTTCCAAAGGGTGCAATATCATGGGTGTATACCATTGGTTATTAGAATACCATGGGTCACCAAAATACCATGGGTCTATGGGGTGCAACAAAGCCCCATCACTTTTCCCACCTGCACCACACATGAGAATACTCTCGATGCTACCCAAAACATCAACACTCCCTCTCCGTGACAGATGTATTCTGACAAAACCACCTAGAAGTGGCTTTGCCTTCAAACCTGGAACACATTGTCACCCTTGATCCACTACCACAACTGATCCATGACACAGAAGAAATTCACATTGTATGATAGGGGCACTTTCTTCAAGGATAACCTACTGTTAGAAGCATCCTGCTCCTAAGCACCCTACATGGCCATCTAGTACCATGACTTCTCGAACCTGAAGGTTGTCTTCCTCTTAGGTGTCAACTCCCTCTAAGCCTACTATCTCCTAAACATTGAATCCCTCATGAGCTTTCTCACTCCCTTTGAAGGCCTGACTCCTTCCTGATCCTACTCAATCCCTCTAACTCTAAATCGCAGGCTTTCTTTTCCCTCCAAGTATCAGCTTAACATTCACTCCAAGTTTCACTTGGATCTGCAATGGCTATATCAGCCCTCTGACCATCTTGGTCCTCCCTTCTCAACCATTCTTATATCACAAGAACACTTAGACCTAAAAAGAATTATATACTCAATCTACAAACTCTAACACTCCCTCTTAGAAGGGAAGGTACTTCTGGAAGAACCCTCTGGATTTGTCTTACCCTGAAGGTTGTGTTCCTCTTAGTTGTCAACTCCCTCTAAGCCTAATAACTCCTAAAAATTGAATCCCTCATGAGCTTGCTCACTCCCTCTAAAGGTTTGAATCCTTCCAGAGCCTACTCACTCCCTCTAACTCCAAATTGCAGGTTTTATTTTCCCTCCAAGTCTCAGCTTGAACTTCGCTCCAAGTTTCACTTGGATCTCCAATGGCTATCTTAGTCCTCCCTTCTCAAATCTTCTGCTATTACAAGAACACTTATACCTACACAAAAGTATCTACTCAATCTTCAAACTCTAACACTCCCTCTTAGCAAGGAAGGTACTTTTGGAAGAACCATTTGGAACTGTCTTACACTCTAGTTCTTGCAAAATGTCCCAAGCCTCATTATGCATCATGTAGCTCCCAATGATAGGTCTCTCTAACATTACTGTCAAACACTCAACTAGTACAGTCTACCTCTCTCCCTCTAAGGGCTGACCTCTACCAATGTTGTTGGAAAACCTTTGCACATTCTAAATAGTCTCTGATAGTGGCCCTATCAACTACTACCAACTCTGTCAACTTGTGTTGGTTGCTGAAAATCCCCTACCTAGTGTCTTTGCACCTTCTCGAAACTATTTTCCTATGGTCTACATGGCACTGTTGAAAAATAACACAATTTTCGTCCCTTGTACTCATGGATCTCTTCTACCCGCACTCTCAACCTCGCCTTGTTTGGTTGTTAACAACTCTTACTTGTGTCTAAGTGCTGTCGCCTGGTCGGTTTCATCCACCACAACCCTGCCTCTATGTAATTCTGCTTATTATGCAAACTTGTGAACCTGTGTCGCCACCTATGTCTTAGCCCAATTCCCCTACCAACCCATCCACGTCAACCACAATCCTTCACCTATACCATCGTTGATCAATATTTCACTCAGTTTCCTCACATTGTACTACATATGGCACCTAGTTCCCCTACAACAACTACTTTGTGGTGAATAGTTTCTCAACATCCCAACACTACTTCACAAAGCTATATCCTATAGCTGGCAACTGCATCTCGACGTGACACCCACATTCTATAGCCTATTTTTCAATCTGTTGACATCCACACCCTACCACAATGTTATCACTCTAATAATTCTCAAAGTTGTGAGATTTTTAGTTTATAGTTTAAAGGATATTAGAGGTAACCACAAACCTACTTTTAAGATTTAGGATCTAGCCTTCCTAAGGCTCAGAGAGGGCTCTCTCTATAAGATTTAGCTTTATTTTTATATATGATTTTAGGCTAGTTATATAGGGAAAATTGGTTTTGGGGTTTTGATTTGGTTTGTTGGGAAAATCACTTAATGAGATGGATAGTTATGGATCTATAATCCATTGGGAAAATGGAGTCAATGTGTCAAGCAGATAGATCATGATCAAGGTCTAAAGTCAAATTTTCACAGGGCAAGATAGTAGAGTCACCCCAGATCTTCAGAGGCTCATGGTGAAATGGTTTTAATCGAGATAAAGAGTAATGCAGGATTATTTAATCCGGAAAAGGAGTGAAAAGATAGTGGTCAATCGAAATCAGGGAGCAATTAAGGGTTCCCTGGTCTAGATATCAGTAGAAAACATTTAAATGAAAACTAGTCAATAACAGAGTGCTTTTAACAAATTCTGATATAACAATTCTTGATTTCACATTAAAATTTAGAAGAAATTTATGAATGGATGAAAAGCATAAGAAAATTGACAAATTACATAAGAAAATACTTCACTTCAGTGGCCCAACACATGAATCTAGTAATATGATGCTTTATTGCTTGAGATCCAATCTTCTGACTTGAAGTTGATACACAAACCCTTAGGTTCAGAATGTTACAGCTATAGAAATATTCAGTAATTAATCCACACTTAATACTTCAAATGATGAATTATTTATACAAAAATTAGTACAAAATATCCTAGAACAGTCTTAGGAATGTTTCTTGGAAAATAAAATATCTTTTTACAAAAATATAGTGACAACTGCTTAACAAATTGCTAGCTGTCCTATTTATTGAAATTAAATAGTATTATGTTTGGATTTGGGTTTCAGCTGGATAGTTGAGGTGTCCCTCATGCTGGCAGTCTGATATTTAACCTGTTTTAAAACTTCAAATTTCATCTGATACTCTTTTTACTGCTGACTTTGATTGCTTTATTGTGTTAAAAATCTGTTTTACTGTTTAAAAAACAACAACTTTGTTTTTATCCTTTCTCACTGCAAACTGTTTTTACAACAAATTTGTTAGCTTATGCCAGAATTTTTCCTCTGGTAATTTGATCTTTGTGAGTTTCATGAAGTTCTCATCAGCTTCAGTGTATCTTGAAAAAGTTGGCTTGACCACAAAAAGGTGCTTTATTTCATGTTGTAAGTAAAACATATTTTCAATGCTTTTGTGCGAAAGTTTACCTATTGGAATCCCTTGCCAATCTGATTTGTTCACCTGTTCTTTGGAAAATTCCCTTATCTTTTTTATTATAATCTTCTTGTTTCATCAATTTATCATTGATTACTAGAAGATTTGGAAGGCCCTTTTGTCTCAAAGTGTCAAATTTCAGCATGAATCTAGTGATGGCTATGTCCATATGTTGGCATTTTTCTTCCAACTATTTCATCAAATTTTTCTTGGAAATTACTTTCTTTACCTCAAGAATTGTTTCTGTCCTGTCTGTTATTCCTATTTCATCCAATTGTTGCTTATTTTTAGTATTGAGGAACTTAATAATTTCCAATGCTTCTTCAGGTTTGGCACCTAATTCTTCTTTGGTCTTTTGTATTTCTTCTTTAGCTGCCTTTAGTAAATCCTTTTGTTCATAAATCACCTGAATAGATGGCCAATTATCATTGAACGATTCAATGATATTAGACGATAGTTGATTTTTAATATATGCCATGGGCTCCTTCAAGGTCAACTCTGTTTCTACCTTTTTGAGTTGTTCAGTTAATCTTTTAGCCTTTTGTTCTTCTGTTTTACCATTTATTTGTGCTAGCTTCTTGGCATATTCAAGATTCTTGACTTGCTCTTTCAACCTGTTTATTTCATTGTTTTGTATGGACATTTACTCCATTTCCTTTATTACTTTCCTGGCCTCATCTATTTTCTAGACTGATGTAGTGGAAGACTCAGTTGCAGAAGTAGTAGATGAAGTTACTGGCACTGGTATGGATAATGTAACCTTTGGAGCTAATTCTTCTACTAGAGTGGATGGCACTATTGTTGTCACCATAGGAGTTACAGTAGGAGAGACATTTTGTGTCTTAGCATCTTCCTTTTCTGGGACTAACTTGTCCATCTCAATTTCCATCTCCTTAATTTGTGCTGTCATATGTAATATGAGATTCATCATCTCATCCTTTTGGTTTGCTTCCTGTACATTCTCCTTGGCCTTTGGATGCTCTGTAGGAGGTAATTTCACTTGCTTTCTGAGTGCTAAAATATCAACATTTTTCTTCTTCACTAGTTCTTCTGCAACTTTCACATTAGAAGGGTCATAACCCACTTCAATCACCAACTCCTCCAAAGATTTGATTCTAGTTCCTTTAACATATGATGAAGCTTTTTCAACCTTGAGCTGATCTCTTACGTTTGTCAAGGAATTCTGGAGCTTTTGAGCACTCATTGGTTTTGTAGTCATGGTAGAATATAGCATTTCTGAGATTTTCTTGTGGAATTCAATCTGGTCCAAGGGATTAATGTCTTGGACTGGTACTTCAAAATCAACCCTTTTATAGTCTGTTATAGCCCAACTCCACCTTAGGCTGAAGGAAGGTGGGATTCAGGGTAACACCAAACCACGCTCAGTCTGGTAGCTAGCCCTACTAGAATAAGAAAGGGCTCTCTCCGGGTCAATCTTAGGAAAAATGTTTCAATAGGGCTTGAGATGATTGAAATGAGTGCTAATTTTAGGCTATGTATATTAATCAAGGAGTTTGGAATGATTTTTTGGGGTTTTTGTTGGAAAAAGGGAAAGGCAATTTTGGGCTTGGGGATGAGGCCAAATTCTTGCAGAGTTCAAGTTGGGGCAAGGAAAGCAATGAATTTGATGTCTTAGATTCAATGAATGGATAGAAAAGACTGTTGAGGAGCTGAAGAGGGCAAGAAGGTGCAAGGATCCTCTTCAAACGGAGGAAAACATATAAAACTAAACAAAAGTTTAAGGCAGAGCACCAACAAACTAATGAATTCTACCTTAGTTACTCATTTGTTTAATTCAGAAGCAAAGAGAAGGGAAATGGCATAGATATAACATTAATGAAACTTACAGATACATGGATAAAACGTCATCAAAACTCAAAGCCACAAGGATCGCAACAAGTGCTGCAAAACCCTAGTCTTTCCTTTGCCAAAAATGCAGAAGTGTATGTACAATGAAGTGCCAAACTTTTCCCAAGTATCCCACCATGAAGATGTCTCAGAAAATACAATATATAGACAATTCTAACCCCTTCCCATGCCTCTAGGGGTCGAGATCATCCTTCTAGGAGCTATTTCAACCAATTCTAAACAAGGAACATAAATCTAGGCAATCCAACAACTTGCCTCTATATGGAAGGAAACTGATTCATTCATTTAATTTTCACTTTTTAGTGAATGAATCCTCTAGAAAAAGTAAATATGAGCTAAAATCACATCATAGTCATCAAATTACATCAAGATAGATCAAGAATTACATCAAAAAGTGAAACTAGTCAAAACTGGGCGAATTTCTGAGCTGAAGAGTCAAAATGAGGCCAAATTTCTCTATGCGTCGCGCCCAAAAACTCAATGCGTCGTTCCACTTTGAGCCTATTTTTGAGGCACTTCCCGAAGTCCAAATTGAGTGCATGATAGCTCATTGGAAAGCGCTATCTATCTAATATCCAACCCAAGTGGAATTTCTAGATTTGCATGTCATTTTCACCTCCAAAACTTCAATCTCTCGAGACTCGTTCCTGTGTGTGTAAAAGGTGGCAGAAAGGCCATTTTCAAGGTGTTTTTGACCCTTTAAACCACCCAGAACATGATGAAATCTCTCAGCAATTCCTGAGCATGCATAATTTATCATAAAAAACCCAAAAATATCAAGTTTTCCTCCAGAATATCTCTCAAACGTAAGCGCACACCAAGTGGCGCGACGCGTCGGGTGGAAAAATCTGTTTTGTGACCAAAATTTCAAAATTGACAAAATCTTCTCCAAATTCCTTGAAATTTGGAGTGAAGGCCCCCCATCAAGTATCATGCTCAACCAATGAAACTTTCGGCCAAGATTTGGAGTTTGTGATACTTTTTACGCCGCCTCAATGCCTTCTTGGTGCATGCAGTTCAGTGGCAGAATCACTGTCTTGTTCATAGGATGTGTCGGTGTCCGTCATGGTGTTTGCAATGTGTATGAAAAATTTATGTTTGATTGGTTGAAAATGAGAAATTAGGACTTGATGTCTTCGTCTCCAAGTGCCAAATGTGCCAAAGGGAAATGAGGGACTGTGAGGAATATGGGATAGTAGGTATAAGTGAACTGTGGAGTTTGTCAAGTGAGATTTGAAATGTGTTAACAGTCTCTTGACTGTGTTTAGGGATGTGGGGTTTGGGAATTTGCTACAAATGATATGGGAGAGGGAAAATGGTAGGAAATGAAAGGTTTGAGGGATAGAGATAATGATAGACAGTGAAAGGATTGGGAGATGAGAATAAGTGATATGAAAGGGAGAGTGATATAAGGGAATAGAGGAGGTGTGTAATGGTAATATTAACAGTGAGGGGGAGGAATAAACAATGAGGAATGGAAAATATTGGCACCAAAACTAATTTTAAAACTCTAGTTTCAAAACCATGGAGCAAATCTCAACACAGTGATAGGGTTCGGTCTTGGCATGCAAATCCTCATAACCAATCTCAAATATTTTTAAAAGACAACTAGAGGGTCACATGAATTCATTTGAGCAGAAAAACTGAGTCAATTTAAGTTTAGGAAGCAATGGTCGAAAAATGAGCGTTTCATGCCTGTGCGTCGTGCACTAGACCCAACGCGCCGCGCAGGCTGTGTGCACTGCACCAGTGTAATTTTACACTGTGTGAAACTGCCCTGTGTGCCGCGACCACTCTTCTATGCACCACGCCTGCAATTTCACCAACAGTCCGGCCTTTAAACATTGTTTTTCTTCCTACTGGTTTTGTCTATGATTTCTCTTGGCTCCTAGCTGAATTTTGCTACGCCAATAAATTGTGAAACAAAGAAAACATATTTCATGGCATGGACTTCGATTTTTTTTTATTTAGAAAACCCACTGTTTGAAGACTTTAGTACTTTTACAAGAGAAATTTGTTTTGCTCGCTTCCTTTGATTTTTGGAGCTGAATGACGAAACTTGTCTATTTTATGCAGGGATGATTGACTTTGGATTTCGGCAAAGGATGACCAAGGCTGCGCCTGAAACATTTTACAACTGAAGAAATTTTGACAATGACATGGCATTAATTACAAAAGACAAAATTGACAATTTCTTCTTCAAAACAGAGTTTTGAAGAAGAATCATCCTCAAGCCTTATGACGATGAAATTTTGCAAATGAAAACTGATTTTGAGCCACCCTCTGGCCTGCTGGCATTACTGGACATTTTGCAGACGAAACCCTAGACCTAAGGACTGAAATGACTCTTTGCTGTCCAAAAGACCAAAACAGGACTGTAAATGACTTTACAATTGATTTTGATGAATTTTTATGAACTTTAATGATCAGACACAAACCAGCAGATACATGACATGAGGGAAAATGAGAGACAAGACCCTTCTGTCAGACAATCTATGCTTCTAATGGAATGCAGCTGATTGGATGAACGAGACACCTAAAATGAAATGCAACAAAAGAGTTTTTGATCTCTGACGGAGGTATAACCAGACCGACTCTAACATTGGCTCCAATGGGGATGGTGGCTCCTTGGAGGTGCCAAGAACTACAGATCTTTGGAAGAGCAGACAATGCCTTCATCCATTGGGCTATGGAATCAAAACGCGAAAACTGACACTTTGCAGACTGACTCTGACTCAAGGCTAAAACTTAAAACCGTAATAAAACCAAACATGACTAAAACATAACTAACAAACTGGAAAGATGCTCATCATTGAGCTTATTCATCAAACCTACTCTAATTATTTCTTTTCAGCACCCGATCAAGTGAAATGGAACAGCCAATGCAACCATGTAAGCATCTTGGCTGCTATTTCATTTCTTCCCAAATGCTTTCTGATGCGCAGGAAAAGGGAAGAATCGAAAGGCAACTCCCATGGAAACTCGGAATCAAGTTGACTGCTGATAAACTTGCAAAGCATGAATTGACTAGATGACTTCAAGAATACTGCAAAAGGATCTTCATAAACATAGCTATTGATCTCCATTAACACATTACTGCTCTGGTCCAGGTAATATTCATAGCTGGATATTAAGATTTTCCTCACATCTGTGGCTTTCTTTGGTGACTGTAGCAGGCTGCACAAAGGATCCTGAAATTCGTGAATAACCAAACTCTGTTGCTGATTCCAAACAGAACAAAAGTTTCCTTTACCAATCTCCTCATATGACTGCAAACCTTGAAATGAAAAA
Source organism: Pinus albicaulis (assembly GCA_034641835.2). Classification (NCBI taxonomy): domain Eukaryota; kingdom Viridiplantae; phylum Streptophyta; class Pinopsida; order Pinales; family Pinaceae; genus Pinus; species Pinus albicaulis. Next base: position 1,045,390,624 of record CM076583.1, on the reverse strand, counting down.
TCTGTTAAACAAGACAATGAAGGCGACTTTTGAATAAGATTATTATCAGCATTATTTTCTGTCACATGGTTAGCCAATGAAGGGGAAATTTTATAGCAAACATCATCCAACACACGAGCAATAGGATCATTAAAAACTTGAGAAGACTGCAGCGATGTATCCATTGAAACTGTATGACATCCTACTAGCTGTTCATCTTTTTCTTGAGAGATATTACGAAGATTCTGCTTTATAAACTAAAATTATTCGAAACAAAAGGGTACGGAATCCTCTTGCATCATTAAATCATGTATTTCAGCTTCCACGCCTTCATCTGTAATCTGACCTTCAATTTCGTTTGGTGGCTGCAAATCTGGAGCTAGGGAGGGTTTTGTATCCAAAATGATTTCATCAAGCATTTCAAGGGAAGATTTCTCATTAACAACTTGCTCAAAAATTTCGATATTTGTCTCATCCTCAACATTAACACTGAGAGATTGTTGATTTCCTACAGGCTGCTCATTTGAATATTTACTATGCAATTTACCCTTCAAAAACTGGAATGATTCAAAACAAAATGGTACGGAGTCACCTTGTATCATTTGATCATACGTGCCAGCTTCCATGTCTTCATCTGCAACTTGAAAATCAATGGCTTTTGGGGACTGCAAATCTAAATATGAGAAGTCTTGAACAAGGTTTTCATTGCCCTCAAGATGGTCCAAATCAAGACTTGTTGACAGTCGATTTCTGATTGTATGAAAATTTTCTTTGATGAACTGAAATGAATCAAACAAAAAAGGCAAAGATCCTTCACTTACTTCAAAATTTTCTGCACTTTCCTCGTCATTTTCATAGCTGATATGTATCGGTTGATCACTGTACACAAGCTGCTGAAAGTGAACTTCCTCCTCGCACAAACTAGCTGCTGATTTTTCTGCAAGATTAGCTTCTGTTTGGAGAACATAATCATCATCATACTGATCAAACTGAGGAAAATAATCAGTATCCAACACATCATCAAGCATACATGTCATATCAACATCTCTCTCTTCTTCAAGATGGTCTACAAAGCAATCACTATGACAACTGGAATAAGAAACAAAATGTTTTGGATCAACAACTTGTTCTTCTTCAATCAGCAAGTCATGAGCTTGAGCATTATACTCATTCCTTGTGGTGTTATTTTGCATCATCTCTTCTACTGCACTTACCAACATGTCAAGCTTTACCTCTAGAAATGTCGATTTCTCCGGATATATTTTTTTCGTCTCTTCTTCCTTCAACCTTGCCCTTCGGATCAACAAATAAGCCTCTACATTTACTGCACTTTTCTGTATCTCTACAAGTGTTGCAATATTCATTTCTCTCAGCTGAAACTCCATTTCTGGATCAAAGGCACCTGGGTAGTGCAAGAGAGCAGATCTAGGAGAAGGTCTTATATCAGCTGGCATTGAAAAATAAACTTGGTTAAATCTGGCAGAAAACAGTTGTACTGTCTCCCCTGGCAGTCTTTTGAGCTGGTTATACTCTTCTATAATAAGGAAAGGATTCTGTCTGATCACCCACCTGTCAAGGAAAACTTCGACGAACTGCTGGAAATATGAGATGCTCGCATCAGGCAGGGATTTGAACCAACTCTTGACTTTGCCTTGCAAAGAAAGAGCAAAAATCCTAATACTAACATCTTCGTCATCAACTTCAAAAAGGTCTAGAAAAGTCTCAACATTATGCACATGTTGCTCAACGTTGACGTTGTTACATTCACCATCAAATCTTGGTAGATATAGGTCATAATTTTTAGGGAAAGCATGAAGAACAGAAGGTAAAACAAGAGGTTTACACCTATCTGGGACTATAAAAGTGTTGGGAAAAATACTGAGAGGGGGGGGTGAATCAGTATTTAGGGCAAACTAAAACTTTTTACTTTTTCATGCTCTAAAACCCATACGCTACTTTGCTGAAGCCAACTAGCGTATACACGCGGATATCCTTCATAAAACTCGCGTATACACAAAGATCTAATTATGCCATTAGTTCTTCACTTATATCATTCCATCATTCATTCATTAGATGTTCTATAAACAGTAAACATGTGCAGTAAGAACAGAATAAACCATCACACAAAGCATCACACATGAACACCGGGATTTTTAGGTGGAAACCCAAGACGGGAGAAAACCACCGCTGCAGTTGCTCAGCCTTCAATATTTTATTATAGAGAAAACATCTTACAACATATGTGCTAGTGCAGACTCTACCAGCACGCAGGCACGCACCTGCGCTCGTTTACCAGCCTCTCCTGGAAGGGAGCTCCAACCCCCTGACTCGTTTACCAGCCTCTCCTGGAAGGGAGCTACGACCCCCTGATCTCGTTTACCAGCCTCACCTGGAAGGGAGCTACAACCCCCTGACTGAAGGCTACAAACCTCAACACCTCTACGGACCACGTTTCATCAATTTTCACACTTGATCCAAAGCTTCCTTTAGGACACAACTTGCAGGCCACGTTTCATCATATTTTCAGACTGGACCCACTCCACATATTTAAGCTCAATCATTCAACCAAACTGAAACAGACAACTCAGAACTGTAGAATACAGATAGTAGCAACACAGCAGAATAGATCAGACATTTCATACCCCATGCTTCAGCAAACCCTAGTTTTGCATATGCGCTTTTCTTTCACTAATACCGCGTATATACGCGCCTTCTACCATAAAAACCCGCGTATACTTCTGTACAAATTATAGAGCTAATTTCACTGCGCATATGCGCTTTCTCTTCAGCGAAGCCGCGTATATACGCGCTTCCTCTGCGGCAAACTAGCGTATGGTTCTTCAGATATTTAGGTCATTGCAATTCTTCAGAATAGACACATCACACAGATTTTACCCTTTACTTTAGACTGATGTTCGCCTCATCTCAGATCTAATCATTCCATAAACAGATGTAGCAAATACAAATACATTCCAGATCTAGATTCCCTTCTTCATCATTTATTCATAGGTGCTTCATGCATTCAGATCTATCATTCAACTGTAACCCTTTCCATTCAGATATACTTCAGAGAGAAGTATTCATTCAAGCTCAGACGTCTTGCACCCACACTCATGATTTGCACAATGAATTTCTTCTCTTTATATAGATTTACCCTTTTCCAATACCATGAGCCAAAACCACATTACTTCCGATGGTATTCCTGGACGGGGTCATTTAGACGAATCATTACCCAATACAATGGATCAATACCATGGTGGTTACCCTTGGTTTTGCACTTTATGAGCGCTTTTTCCCATATGCGACTTGGCACGTTATTTCCCGCGTGCATACGCGAATTTTCCTAGACGAATCCGCGTATTCCTTGAGACATACTCTTTTCATCATAGATCTAGCACATATTGAAATCCTTTCTTCATTGCCTTCTGTTCTCACTGTAGATACATCAGTTTTACATCATTTCCAAGTCCATCAAGTCAAAAATAACTTCATCAGGTGGATTGCCATCAAGGACAACACATGCCAACAATTTCATCTTCATTCAGTGGGTTTCCATCAAGGACAACACTCTGCATCATATTGCCAACAATCTCCCCCTTTGGACTTGATGGCAACCATGATGGTGTTTGATCACCACAACAAATAGGTACATTAAGAAACAATGACACCATGTCACTCTCCCCCTTTGACATCAAGGGCAAAGGACGGATCAAAACCAACATACTCTCCCCCTTTTCTCCTCAGGTGGAAGAAGCGTTCTGCAGATCTGATGTATACTGAAGTGACCAAGCTCCCCCTGAGTTCATGCTGAATCTTCAAACATATTTTTCAATGAGGTACATGACTCTATGAAATTCTTATCACACAAGAATCATACTTACATCAAATATCCAACCAAGTGGATTTACATATGAGACTCAAGTACCCAACCAAGTGGGTTTACACATTTCAACTCAGCTACCCAACCAAGTGGGTTTACAAATTTGACAAGTCCTTACATGAATGAATATTATAATTTTACATTATGGGTCTCAACAAGACCTTTTCATCAAATTACAAAAATGACCATTTAAGACCAACACCAGAAAGTCCTCAAGAAGAGAACATATTTCAGAACCATCATAATGCCAACAATGCATTATACTCAACAATGTCACTCTCCCCCTGAAAATGTGCATCCAATGCATCCTTTCCGAATGGCCAAGGCTCCTCCTTAACTTGTGCAACCTGAAACACCTTCAACAGCAAGTAATCAGCAACAAAATCTACATGATCTGTTCATATCTCTGAATCATAAGACTTCCATCTCATCCAACATATACTCTTCATTAAGTAACAATCCAGGCTCATCCATGATCTTCAACATAAGTAACCAAGTATCATTTCATCATTGTTTAGAACTGAGAGAATAAGTTGATACAGAGTCAATAATACAGTTATTAACAATCAGACTGATGCTCCCCATGAACCTCTGCTCCTGATCTTCAGCTGTCAGCTCAATTCTCTTATTATAAATGCATACGCTACTGTGTCTGTTGGCACTCGCGTGTATACGCGACTTTTGTTCACCTAACTGAAACATTGAAAACTTCACATTCCTTCATCTCCCCCTGAAGTTGTACTATTTGTACCTATCTTCTTCATATCAGATGCTTTGTCAGGTAGAAACATAACCAGAAAAGCCAAACAGTACTGCAGAATGCTGACACCAACCAAAAATAGTCAGCAACTATACATACGCGACTTTATGTTTATATACTCGCGTACATACACGACTGTATACCAGTAAAACCGCGTATCATATTTAATCTTCTGAATTTATGCAGATTTTTTATTTTGACTGGCAGAGAACACTCCCAGCTTCTGTCTTAAATACTCGAACGCTTCCCTAGGCAGAGGTTTGGTAAAGATATCAGCAACTTGTTCTTTGGAGGGAACATACTCCAACTTCACCTTTTGCTCAAGCACTTGTTCACGTAAGAAGTGATAATTGATGGGAATGTGCTTGGTCTTCGAATGCATAACAGGATTCTTTGAGATACTGATGGCACTTGTATTATCACACATAATGGAGATAGGAGAAGTACATTTGATTTGAAAATCTCCCAAGGTTTGCATCATCCAAAGGAGTTGAGTGCAACAAGATGCGGCAGCCACATATTCTACTTCAGCAGTAGATAAGGCAATAGAACTTTGCTTCTTGCTGAACCAAGATACCAATCGAGGCCCCATATAGAATGCACCACCACTTGTGCTTTTTCGATCATCAACATTTCCATCCCAATCTGCATCAGAGTAAGCATGAAGAGTAAGATCAACATTCTTTGGATACCATAGTCCAAAGTCTTGAGTTCCTTGCAGATATTTGAATATTCTTTTGACAGCCTAAAGATGAGACTCTTTTGGATTAGCTTGGAATCGTCCAACAATCCCAACAGCATGCATAATGTCCGGTCTAGTCCCGGTGAGATAAAGTAGACTTCCTATCATTGATCTGTATTCTGGTTGATTCACCATGGGAGAATCATCATGAGAACTGAGATTGCATCCGGTTATCATTGGTGTACTTATAGGTTTGCATTCTTCCATGCCATACTTCTTCAGAATTTGCTTAAGATATTTTGCTTGTGATAGGAATATACCATCTGCAGTTTGATGCACTTGCAAGCCAAGAAAGAATGTTAGTTCCCCAAGTAAGGACATTTCAAATTCTTGCTGCATGACAAAAGAAAATTTTTGACTCATAGATTCTTCGTTACTCCTAAAAATGATATCATCAACATATACAACTACAATCAATAGTTTATCATTTTCAAATTTTGTGTATAAGTTGCTATTTGCAGACCCCTTTGAAAATCCTTGTTGATGAAGATATTTGTCAAGACGATAATACCATGCCCTTGGAGCTTGTTTGAGACCATATAAAGCCTTTTTAAGTATACAAACAAGATTTTCATCATTGCCCAAAATGAATCCTTCCGGTTGTTCTATATATACTTCTTCTTCTAGATCACCATTAAGAAAAGCAGATTTAACATCCATTTGATAAAATTTGATTTGTTGATAACTTGAAAAAGCAAGAAACATTCTTATGGCTTCAAGTCTAGCTACAGGAGCAAAAATTTCTTCAAAGTCTATACCTTCTTGTTGAGTATACCCTTTGCAAACTAGTCTAGCTTTGTTTCTTACAACATCCCCATTCTCATTTAACTTGTTCTTGAAAATCCATTTAGTTCCAATGACATTTTTATCATGTGGTCTTGGTACCAATTCCCAAGTGTCACTCTTTTCAATTTGATCAAGCTCTTCATCCATGGCTTGCTTCCAACATTCATCTTTGCTAGCTTGATTGACATTGTGTGGGTCAATTGTGGAAAGAAGTGCTAGATGAATAGAAGATCCCACCAAAGTTCTCCTTGTTCGTACACCCGATTCCTTATCTCCCAAAATTTGAGACTCAGGATGATTCTTTTGAACATATCTGGATGGAGCTTTTTCAGATAGATCATTTTTAGGTTCTTCATTGGATCCACTGTCTATATCATTTCTATTTGATGTAGAAGGACATAAGTCACCATCATCTTCTTTTGTTGTTTGTTTTTCTTCTTTAGGAGCTGCAGGAGACTCATCAATAACAACATCAATACATTCAACAATATTTCGAAGCCTTTTATTGTAACATGTGTATGCTTTGCTTGAAGATGAGTAACCAAGAAATATCCCTTCATCTGATCTAGGTTCAAACTTTCCAAGCTTTTCATCATTATTTTTGATAAAGAATTTACTTCCAAAAACTCTAAAATGCTTCACAGTGGGAGAATTACCATACCAGAGTTCATATGGAGTTTTGTCACTATTTACCCGAACATGAGCCTTGTTGAGAATGTTAGCTGTTGTATGTGTTGCTTCACCCCAGAACATGTCAGGAGTTCCAGAATCATCAAGCATAGCTCTAGCCATTTGTTGAATTGTTCTATTCATTCTTTCTGCTACGCCATTTTGTTGTGGAGTGCCTGCTACAGAGAATTGTCTTTTTATGCCATGTTGTTCACAAAATTCAAAGAATTCATTTGATGTATATTCTCCTCCTCGATCGGATCTAAGACACTTGATTTTTAGATCTAATTCATTTTCTACCAATGCTTTGAAGATCTGAAATTTTTCAAATGCTTCATCTTTGTGTTTAATGAACCCGATCCAGCACATTCTAGAGTAGTCATCAATAAATAAGATATAGTATTCTTCCCCATGTAGTGACTTTTTCCTCATAGGTCCACAGATGTCAGTATGAATGAGTTCAAGAGGCTTACTTGAAGATCCTTCTTTGGCATTGAATCGTACTCTGGTCTGCTTACCGAATTGACAAGATTTTCATATGATACTTTCTGGTAGATTAATATTGGGAAGATCACGAACAGCTTGAAGTCTGCTTGCTTTGTTGATTTGAGAGAAGCTCAGATGCCCCAGCCTTCTATGCCATAGCCAATTTTCTGAAGACTTGCTCAAGTAACATTGATCTTTGCAGTTTAGTACATACAGGTTGCTTGGATTTCTTTTTCCTTTTATAATAATTTTACCTGTATCAAGATCACGAACCACACATTCTTTTGAACTAAAGACAACTTCAGTTCCTTGATCACACATTTGACTTACACTCAACAGATTATGCCTTAATCCATCCACATACATGACATCATTAGCCTTCACCTCTTCTTTTAGAAACACAGACCCTTTTCTTTTAATTACAGCAGGAGAATCATTTCCAAATGTTACTTTCTTTTCTTTTTCTAGAGCATTATATGCAAGAAGTTTTCTTTTGTCACCTGTCATGTGTCTTCAGCATCCACTATCAATGCACCATTGATTTTCTTCACCTTCTGCAAATAATGCTATCCCACAATTTTCAACCTGTAATTCCTTCTTTTTCCATACTTTGGAACTTGAGGGAAAGTGCTGTTTTGGCTGGACTTTGCTCCTACATTCAGATTCTTCATGGCCAAAGTTATTGCAATAAGCACATTCAACTTCATTTTGAAGAGGAGAAAAGTTGTTATAGGTATTCTTCTTTGGTTCAGTATCCAACCTTTTATTTCTTGCTTCTCTTGTCATGATGGTTTTGTAAGCAACACATTGAGCAGCTTTGTGACCAAAATTGTGACATGTAAAACATTGTCCATAGAAATAGACATTTTTGTAATCACGAAATCTTCTATTTGGATTTACCTGCTGGTAGGAGCTCCTTTGAAAGTTATTCCTGTCAGTGTTCCTTGAAGTGAGATGGTCCTGCTTTACCTGTAAAGAATCCTTGCTTCCTTGTTGAGAGACAGAATATTGTAAACCAGTTGTTGCTGCCTTTAGATAGTTTGGTGCTGAAACCTGAGAGGATTCTCCAATATATCCAAGACCTATTTTTATGAGAGGAGAACGTTGAGCCTTGATAATTTCATCTAAGGTATCTGATCCTTTAGTAATTCTGAGATTCAGAGTCTGAACTTTCTCCAATTCTTTTCTTAGACTTACCACTTCACATTCTGCTTTCTCCCTGTGCTTCTTTTCTTCTTCAATCTGATTTTTCAGAGATTCTATGATGATCTTATCTTCTTCTAGGTATACTTTGAGTTGATTGTTTTCTTCAAGAAAATCATTGTCCTCTAAAGCATCCACAAAAGTATCCTTTTCTTCTCTTTGTTCAAATGCCATGAGAAGTCTAAGATCTTCTCCACATTCTTCCTCACTATGAGATGACCCATCACTGTCTTCATTAGTATAGTAACTTTTCTTAGAGCTAGATCGGTTCTTATTCCTTCTTGCTACTTCTTTTCCTTTAGCAGATGTTTCTTTATAAGGACATTTTGCAGCATAATGACCAACTTTTCCACACTCAAAACATTTGAAGGGAAGCTTACCTTTGAACCTTCCGGTGCCTAGTTGGAGTTTTCTCACAAAATTCGCTTCTTCTTCTTCGGATATATAGTTGGATTCTTTGACAACTTCCTTTTCTTTTCCTCTTGCAGATACCTTAAAAGCAGCTTCTCTGATTTGAGAAGGACCTCCTTGTCTCATTTCAAAAGAATTCAAAATACCATGTAATTGAACAATAGTAAGAGTTTGCAGATCTTGCCTTTCTTCAATAGCTGAAACTTTAGAGTCAAATTTTGAAGTCAAGGATCTTAAAACTTTTTCCACCAGAGTAGTATCAGTTATGGTTTCACCCAAATTTCTCATTCGATTTACAATATCATCCAAACGTAAGAAGAAATGGGCAATACTCTCATCACTATGCATCTTCAAATTTTCATATTCAATTCTAAGAGTTTGGAATTTTGCACTTTTTACCTTTGTGTCTCCTTCATAGCTCAGAATAATTTTGTCCCATATTTCTTTTGCTGAATGTAGCTGCATCACTTTAGCAAATTTTGGTTCAGACATGCTTCCCAATAAGACATTCATTGCTTTGGCATTGATTTCATACTTCTTTCTTTCAGCTGCATCAGTAGGAATACTTGTCAGGTATTGATAACCTTCTTCCACGATTGCCCATACATCTGCACCAAGACTTTGCAGATATGCTTTTGTTCGTACCTTCCAGAATATCAGATTGCTTCCATTGAATAGAGGTGGCTTTATAGACATTACTCCTTCAAGACTTCCCATTGCGATGGATCTCCTTCAAGCGATCAAGCTTCTGCAGAAGAACCTGCTCTGATACCAATTGTTGGGAAAAATACTGAGAGGGGGGGTGAATCAGTATTTAGGGCAAACTAAAACTTTTTACTTTTTCATGCTCTAAAACCCATACGCTACTTTGCCGAAGCCAACTAGCGTATACACGCGGATATCCTTCATAAAACTCACGTATACATAGAGATCTAATTATGCCATTAATTCTTCACTTATATCATTCCATCATTCAATCATTAGATGTTCTATAAACAGTAAACATGTGCAGTAAGAATAGAATAAACCATCACACATAAGCATCACACATGAACACCAGGATTTTAGGTGGAAACCCAAGACGGGAGAAAACCACCGCTGCAGTTGCTCAGCCTTCAATATTTTATTATAGAGAAAACATCTTACAACATATGTGCTGGCGCAGACTCCTACCAGCACGCAGGCACCCACCTGCGCTCGTTTACCAGCCTCTCCTGGAAGGGAGCTACAACCCCCTGATCTTGTTTACCAGCCTCACCTGGAAGGGAGCTACAACCCCTTGACTGAAGGCTACGACCCTCAGCACCTCTAAGGACCACGTTTCATCAATTTTCACACTGGATCCAAACAACTTCAATAGAGCACAACTTGCAGGCCTCGTTTCATCATATTTTCAGACTGGACCCACTCCACACATTTAAGCTCAATCATACAACCAAACTGATACAGACAACTCAGAGCTGTAGAATACAGATAGTAGTAACACAGTAGAATAGATCAGACATCTCATAACCCATGCTTCAGCAAACCCTAGTTTGCATACGTGCTTTCCTTTCACTGATACCGCGTATATACGCACCTTCTACCATAAAAACCCACGTATACTTCTGTACATATTACAGAGTTAATTTCGTTGCGCATACGCGCTTTCTCTTTAGCGAAGTCGCGTATATACGCGCTTCCTCTACGGAAAACTAGCGTATGGTTCTTCAGATATTTAGGTCATTGCAATTATTCAGAATAGACACATCACACAGATTTTACCCTTTACTTCAGACAAATGTTCGCCTCATCTCAGATCTAATCATTCCATAAATACAAATACATTTCAGATCTAGATTCCCTTCTTCATCATTTTCTTCATAGGTGCTTCATGCATTCAGATCTATCATTCAACTGTAACCCTTTCCATTCAGATATACTTCAGAGAGAAGTATTCATTCAAGCTCAGACATCTTGCACCCACACTCATGATTTGGACAATGAATTTCTTCTCTTTATATAGATTTACCCTTTTCCAATACCATGAGCCAAAACCACATTACTTCCGATGGTATTCCTGGACGGGGTCATTTAGACGAATCATTACCCAATACAATGGGTCAATACCATGGTGGTTACCCCTGGTTTTGCACTTTATGAGCGCTTTTGCCCATACGTGACTTGGCACGTTATTTCCCGCGTGCATACGCGACTTTTCCTAGACGAATCCGTGTATTCCTTGAGACATACTCTTTTCATCATAGATCTAGCACATACTGAAATCCTTTCTTCATTTCCTTCTGTTCTCACTGTAGATACATCAGTTTTACATCATTTCCAAGTCCATCAAGTCAAAAATAACTTCATCAGGTGGATTGCCATCAAGGACAACACATGCCAACAATTTCATCTTCATTCAGTGGGTTGCCATCAAGGACAACACTCTGCATCATATTGCCAAAAAAAAGGTGTAGGAGTATATACAAGAGCTACGAGATCAATTTTGTTTCCTTTAAGCTCATCACTCTGAAGAGAGTCATCATGAGATGTGGGAAAAGTAAGGAGGCCAGGATCAAAGGGAAACTCAGTATTTACACTCTTTGAATAGGTCGAGTGAAGATTTTGATCACCTTTATCATATAACAAATTCCGAAAAAACTTTAGGACAGTTTCAAAACTAGCAAAGAAATAATTTACAAGAAAGCAGACTAGATCCTGAATACCATTCCATTTTGGATACCTGAACTTTGTGTAAGATCCTTTCATTTTCTCAGAGAAAGAGTTAGTCCTCCAGTGGAGTTGTTACATTGAGTTGGAGTCACCAGGTGAATGATTTCAGCCTTCTTATGTCTGATTGTTGTCCACCATCAACAATCAGATCTGAACTCGATACATGTACTGGGGCAAGAAAATCTACAAGTCAAGTGTCACGTTCACAAGCTAGACCGGAGATTGACTGAAGCAGCGTTTATCTACATCTGCTAATGCAAAGCAAAAGCGTTTTGAAGGCTACCTGGCATAACTTCAAGCTCCGTCTGTAGCTTATAAAACAAATAACACCAACAAGCAAACCATATTCTCCCAAGTATGGTCGCCACTATGTTATAGCCCAAATCCACCTTAGGCTGAAGGAAGGCGGGATTCAGGGTAACACCAAACCATGCTCATTCTGGTAGCTAGCCCTACCAGAATAGGAGAGGGATATCTCTGGGTCAATCTCAGGAAAAATGTATCAATAGGGCATGAGATGACTGAAATGAGTGCTAATTTTAGGCTAGGTATATTAATCAAGGAGTTTGGAATGATTTTTTGGGGTTTTTGTTGGAAAAAGGGAAAGGCAATTTTGGGCTTGGGGATGAAGCCAAATTCTTGCAGAGTTCAAGTTGGGGCAAGGAAAGAAATGAATTTGATGTCTTAGATTCAATGAATGGATAGAAAATACTGCTGAGGAGCTGAAGAGGGAAAGAAGGTGCAAGGATCCTCTTCAAATGGAGGAAAACATATAAAACTAAACAAAAGTTTAAGGCAGAGCACCAGCAAACTAATGAATTCTACCTTAGTTACTCATTTGTTTAATTCAGAAGCAAAGAGAAGGGAAATGGCATACATATAACATTAATGAAACTTACAGATACATGGAGAAAACATCATCAAAACTCAGAGCCACAAGGATCCCAATAAGTGCTGCAAAACCCTGGTCTTTCCTTTGCCAAAAATGCAGAAATGTATGTACAATGAAGTGCCAAACTTTTCCCAAGTATCCCACCATGAAGATGTCTCAGAAAATACAATATATAGACAAGTCTAACCCCTTCCCATGCCTCTAGGGGTCGAGCTCATCCTTCTAGGAGCTGTTTCAACCAATTCTAAACAAGGAACTGAAATCTAGACAATCAAACAACTTGCCTCTATATGGAAGGAAACTGATTCATTCATTTAATTTTCACTTTTTAGTGAATGAATCCTCTAGAACAAGTAAATATGAGCTAAAATTACATCATATTCATCAAATTACATCAAGATAGATCAAGAATTACATCAAAAAGTGAAACTAGTCAAAACTGGGCAAATTTCTGAGCTGAAGAGTCAAAATGAGGCCAAATTTCTCTATGCGCCGCGCCCAAAAACTCAATGCATCGCGCCACTTTGAGCCTATTTTTGAGGAAATTACTAAAGTCCAAATTGAGCTCATGATAGCTGTTTGGAAAGCCCTGTCTGTCTACTATCCAACCAAAGTGGAATTAATGTATTTGGATGTCATTTGCTCCTCCAAAACTTCAATCTCCCGAGACTGGTTCCTGTGTGTGTAAAAGGTGGTAGAAAGGCCATTTTCAAGGTGTTTTTGACCCTTTAAACCACCCAGAACTTGATGAAATCTCTCAGAAATTCCTGAGCATGCATAATTTATCATAAAAAACCCAAAAATATCAAGTTTTCCTCCAGAAGATCTCTCAAACGTAAGCGCGCTCTAAGTGGCGCGACGCGTCGGGTGGAAAAATCTGTTTTGTGACCAAAATTTCAAAATTGACAAAATCTTCTCCAAATTCCTTGAAATTTGGAGTGAAGGCCCCCCATCAAGTATCATGCTCAGCCAATGAAACTTTCGGCCAATATTTGGAGTTTGTCATACTTTTTACGCCGCCTCAATGCCTTCTTGGCGCATGCAGTTCAGTGGCAGAATCACTGTCTTGTTCATAGGATGTGTCGGTGTCCATCATCGTGTTTGCAATGTGTATGAAAAATTTATGTTTGATTGGTTGAAAATGAGAAATTAGGACTTGGTGTCTTCATCTCCAAGTGCCAAATGTGCCAAAGGGAAATGAGGGACTGTGAGGAATATGGGACAGTAGGTATAAGTGAACTGTGGAGTTTGTCAAGTGAGATTTGAAATGTGTTAACAGTCTCTTGACTGTGTTTAGGGATGTGGGGTTTGGGAATTTGCTACAAATGATATGGGAGAGGGAAAATGGTAGGAAATGAAAGGTTTGAGGGATAGAGATAATGATAGATAGTGAAAGGATTGGGAGATGAGAATAAGTGATATGAGAGGGAGAGTGATATAAGGGAATAGAGGAGGTGTGTAATGGTAATATTAATAGTGAGGGGGAGGAATAAACAATGAGGAATGGAAAATATTGGCACCAAAACTAATTTTAAAAATCTACTTTCAAAACCATGGAGCAAATCTCAACACAGTGATAGGGTTCGGTTTTGGCATGCAAATCCTCATAACCAATCTCAAATATTTTTAAAAGACAACTAGAGGGTCACATGCATTCATTTGAGCAGCAAAACTGAGTCAATTTAAGTTTAGGAAGCAATGGCTGAAAAATGAGCGTTTCAGGCCTGTGCGCCGCGCACCAGACCCAACGTGCCGCGCAGGCTGTGTGCGCCGCGCCAGTGTAATTTTACACTGTGTGAAACTGCCCTGTGCGCCGCGACTACTCTTCTATGCGCCGCGCCTGCAATTTCACCGACAGTCCGGCCTTTAAACACTATTTTGCTTCCTCCTTGATTTGTCTATGATTTCTCTTGGCTCCTAGCTGAATTTTGCTACGCCAATTAATTGTGAAACAAAGAAAACATATTTCATGGCATGGACTTTGATTTTTTTATTTAGAAAACCCACTATTTGAAGACTTTAGTACTTTTACAAGAGAACTCTGTTTTGCTTGCTTCCTTTGATTTTTGGAGCTGAATGACGAAACTTGTCTATTTTATGTAGGGATGATTGACTTTGGATTTCGGCAAAGGATGACCAAGGCTGCGCCTGAAACATTTTACAATTGAAGAAATTTTGACAATGACATGGCATTAATTGCAAAAGACAAAATTGACGATTTCTTCTTCAAAACAGAGTTTTGAAGAAGAATCATCCTCAAGCCTTATGACGATGAAATTTTGCAAATGAAAACTGATTTTGAGCCTCCCTCTGGCCTGCTGGAATTACTGGACATTTTGCAGACGAAACCCTAGACCTAAGGACTGAAATGACTCTTTGCTGTCCAAAAGACCAAAATAGGACTGTAAATGACTTTACAATTGATTTTGATGAACTTTAATGATCAGACACAAGCCAGCAGATACATGACATGAGGGAAAACGAGAGACAAGACCCTTCCATCAGACAATCTATGCTTCTAATGGAATGCAGCTAATTGGATGAACGAGACACCTAAAATGAAATGCAACAAAAGAGTTTTTGATCTCTTACGGAGGTATAACCAGACCGACTCTAACATAGTCAATTGTTGTTTTAGGTGTTTGAACTGCAGGTTAAAGTATTGACATCAACAATTTCTTATTTTTATAATGAAAGGTTGAAATCAGCCTATTTTGTATCTATCCCTAGAATCTGCGTCAAGTATTGAAAATATATTTCATTCTTGATTTCCTCATTTTTGGCTTTAATCTCTTTATACTTTTCTTTGATATCCATATCTTTATCCTCTGCCTATTTTGATGAAGATACTTCCACACTTTGTTGTTTCTAAATTATTTGTGTGTTGGAAGTAGCAGGTTGCTGCTCATTTTCAATCACTGTGGGAGTCATGGTTCCTTTCTATGGATTCTTTGCATCTAAAATTTTCACCATCTCTTTTTCTTTGTCTGCTGGATTGATCTTTGGTTTCTTGTTGTACCTGAGTTTGAACCTGGTTTCTGTGGTATTTTTAGCAATATATGAGCCTTCTTCTCTATTTCTTTTTATTCTTTTGTCCTCTTGATCTGGAGTTTGCAAAGTGTGACTAGTATCACCTGGTTTAACAGATTCTATTAATGTATTTTCGAACCATTTTGTTTGGTTCGAAAACTTTTCAATGTCAGGCTTCTTATCATGAACATATGGGGTTAATTTACATTTCACCCTCATCTTGCTGATTATACCATATGGATCATAGTACCTGTTAGAGTCGGCCCTTACAGCCCTCCGTCAGTGATCATTTCGTCTTTTGCATATTCATTTTTAGGTGTCTCGCTTGTTCCACTTCGTTGCATTTCACTAGGAGCATGCCATGGACTGACGAAGGGGTCTGTTGTCTTATGTTTCCTCATGTTTACACCTGCAGTGCTATTTTAAAAATTTCCTCAAAAAATCACTTGAAGTCATTGTCGTTTCATATATGGTCATTAAAATGTCAATCAGTGTCTTTGGTCCTAGTGTCTAGGGTTTTTGAGTCATTTGTATACCAGTCATAAAGCCTGCAGGGTGAGGAAGGTTCCGCATATTTTGATTTTTTGTTTTATTATCATCAGCATTTTAAAAACATTTCTAGTCCAAAACTCTGTTTTGGAACTAGAAATTGTTCATTATTATTTTGTAATAAATTGTACTTATTCCACCAAGAAAAATGTCAAAGTAGACCTCTGGTCTTTTCCTTAGCTGAATAGCCATACCCCTGCAAGAAGATAGCAAAATCATCAAATCTGAGCTCAGAAAAGCCAAAAGGAGATTGTATTAAAAAGCCAAATGTGAAATTACAAAAACATTGTAATATGGGTTATCAATTAGATTTGAATCAAATCTGGTTGTGGAAGATATTTGCATCATATATAAAAGCCAAACAAATTTCATTTTCACCAATCTACAGCATACAAATCGAGTTTTGGAGTTGGAGGGCCGAATTCAAGTTTTGAAACATCGTTGACAGGGTTTTGGAGCTCGAGCGACCCACTTGGGCGCGAGCGACCCACCTGGGCAGAGCGACCCACTTGGGTGATTTTCGCAGTGTAAAATTACAACGTGAGCGACCCACCTGGGCAGAGCGACCCACTTGGAGGTGAGCGACCCACTCGCCAACAGAAGTCCGGAAAATCGTTTTGAGCGCCCAGTTTCATTTTGGATTTCCTCCAGTGGCCTTCAAACAGGTTTTTAACAATTGCTCAATGGTTTTTAATGTGTTGGTGGCATCATTGATGATTTCAAACATTTGAAATGGAGGATTTAAAACCCTACAGTCATGGCAGTATTGTTCTTCAGGGTTTTTAAATGAATATGGATGGTTGCATGATTTTTTCTCCTATCTTATATCAGTGATATATCCACCCTTGCATATATTATCAAAACCCCATTATTCTCATACCCATTATACCATTGTGGTCATTGTTATTACTTTACCATGTTCAAGACTTTTGTTCCATGGTGACTATGGTTATATTGTGTCTCACTGCCCAATGATAAAAACATTCTCATAACTCTGTTTCACTGCCCATTGACACTTATAACTTTGTTGTTATTGCTCATAGACAAACACATTCATATGATGCCATGCTCCCTTTGACAAGACTTGTTCAATATTCTAAAGGTTGCCTGCTCCCTTTGGTCAAAATTTCACTTCCATTTAAAACAGAGATTGTGCCTCTTTTCCAATCCATTTAAAACAGATATTTCATCCATGGTTTGTTTCCTTATGGTGTTTTGACGGTGGGATACTTGTTGGCTGTTAAAACACACTTCATAACTTTGTTTGCACTGCTTTCATATCAGTATACATAGTGCCAAAAGCTTGGTCAGAGCCATGTCGGAGACAGAGTCAGAATATGAGCTAGGGTCAGGCAGTGATTCGGTGACTGAAGGTAATGTGCCACGGGGGTCTCACAGAGATCACATAAGTGGTAATCATCGCAGAGAGGAGCCTACTTCTTTGGCTCGGTTGCAGGCATGTCCATTAGCAATGGATTGTTTTCGATACTTGTCATGTTTCAGATTTTGTGAGATGATTGCACAAACCCGAACTCATCGTGAATTGGCCCGTTTGTTTGTTCTACATTTACGGGATGGCCGGGTAAATCTTGCCGGGGTTGATTTCATTTTGTCACCCTTGACTATTGCTCAAGCCACTGGCATACCAAACATGGGCGAGGAATGGAACAAGCGTCAGCATTTAGAGAAATTCCACTATGAGCCATATATTAAAACTGGATATATGGGTTACTTGAGCAGAGTTTTTCCATTCAGATTCTTGAGAGATGAGTATGCGCCGCTGATGAAGCTCATCATTCAGTATTTTAGTTGTGAGGGCAGGTATGCTCGTCTTTTCGCGTACCATATTCGTTTGTTGATGCACTTCACAAGGGTACGTATGATGAATATTTCGTATTTCATATACCGCAACATAGAGAGGATGGTGATGTTTGTGCAGAAGAAGACGAGCCCAGTGCAGCAGTACAGGAGTATATACCATTTCGCTTTGATCAAGATCATGGTGTCGCATCAGTTGGTAGAGCAGGGCATCACTTGGGAGGATTTCATTTCTAGAGACTTTTTCAGAGTGCCACAGCCGCTTCTTGAGACAGTTCATGATGCAGGAGAGCCTTCACACCAGTCGAACATGCTTGAGGTTGAGCATATCAGCACTCCTTTGGTTCAGACATATCAGCGAGGCCACAGGGCCTTATTTGCAGCGACACGGCGAGTATTATCTCCACATGAGGTGGAAGGGGTCTTGCCGACTTCATCAGCAGAGCGAGTATTATCTCCACATGATGTGGACGGGGTCTCGCCTTCTTCTTCAGTGCAGGTACAGGACAGGGGCAAGAGGCCCATGCATGATGAGGGCCCATCAGGAGGCCGGGATATAGATTTGACAGTCATTGATGTTGATGCGGGCTCTCCCAGCTCGAAACTGAGGGAAGTCATCCAGGAGAAAAGGGCCGAGAATGACCAGCTGAAAGATCAATTGCAGAAGGCTCAGTGGGTGATTAACTATTTGGAGCAGCGCAACAAACAGCTTGAGGATGAGCTCACATTTTATGAGGTGCGCCAAATCCGTGAGGACAAACAGTGGAATCGAAAGAGACCCGGTGACATGACACCGACTGACAGAGATACTGTACTCACGCGTGTGAATATCCATCTGGAGAAGTTGTTGGCGAAGGCCAATCGAGACAAAGACATGCTTCGCCACATGAAAGGCCATTATTGGGCTTGCATGCATGTGTGCAAAGCGAGAATGAAGATCATGAAGAGGAGGTTGCGCAATGCACTTAGACGGCAGAAAAGGCCTAATCCACTTCGGATTTTGGCCGAGGCTTCATTGACTGGGCAGGACACATGATGGAGGACCTCCGCTCCGAATTTGGGCAAATTCGGAGAAAATTTTGTCATTTTCAAATTTTTGGGTCAAAAAACAGGTTTTGCAGTTAAGTGGGTCGCGCGCTCATGCGCTCATTTTTTTTTGGGACACTTGCTGGAGGAAATTTTTACATTTTTGGATTTTTCATGGTTAGTTATGCATCCTCTGAAGTCAACTTAGCATTTCATCAAAATCTGGATGGTCAAAAAGCTCAAAAACACCATGAAAACCACCTTGCTGCCACCTTTTGCACCAGCAGGGAGTACCTCTGGGAGAATGCGGTTTTGGAGGGTCAAATGAGCTCCAAATTCAGAAATTCCACTTGGGTTGGATAGTCAACATCCAGGGCTTTCCAACGAGCTATCATGAGCTCAATTTGGATTCCGGGAAGTACCTCAAATTCAGGCTGGAAAACGCGCGACCCACTCGGCTCAAGAGCGACCCACTTGAATTTTTTCCTGAATTTTCAGCTGCCAGCTCAGTTTTTCGCCTAGTATGGACCAGTTTTGCTTGTGGATGGAATTTTTGGGTTTTTATGATGTAAATTCATGTTTGACATGTAACTTTGGCTTATTTTTATCTATTCTAGAAGATTCACTCTCAAAAAGGGTAAAAATCATGTAATGGATCAGTTTCCACTCTTTTAGAGGCAAGTTGTTAGCTGCCTAGATTGTAGTTCCATGAATAGAATTGGTTGAAACTGATCCCCGAAGAGGGAATTCGACCCCTAGAGGTGGGAAAGGTGTTAGAGTGATCTATATATTGTAATTTCTCAATCATTTTCAGAGGTTGGAGAGGTTGGACTCTTGGGATACTTTTGATATCATTGTACATACTTTTCATATTTTGGCTAAGGAAAGATCAGAGGTTTTGCGGCACTTGTTGGGATCCTTGTGGTGTTCTGTTCTTGATGGTGTTTCTTCTTTGTTTACTATAAGTTTCTTCATGTTTAATGTATGCCATCCCTTCATTATGCTTCTGAACTAAATTGAATGAGTGAGTAAGGTTGAATCCATTGTTTACAGTGCTTGGCCTTTGAATTCAGTTAGTTCTATATGTTTTCAGCTGTTTGGAGAGGATCCAAGTTCTTCTTTGCCCTCTTCAGCTCCTCGTCGGTCTAATCTATCCATATATCCAATTTAAAGCATCAATATCATCACCTACCTCGCCCCAACTTGAACTCTGCAAAGGTCTGACCTTATCCCCGGACCCAAAATTTGTTTTCCCATTACTCCAGCGAAAACCCAAAAACCAAAAATCAAACATACCTATCTCTTTACTAGCCTAAAATCAGTTCTTATTGTAAGTCATCTCGCATCCTATTGCTTATTTTCTCGAGATTGACGGAGAGAGCCCTCTCCCGTCCTCGTAGGGCTAGCTACGAGGCTGAGCGTGGTTTGATGTAGCCTTGAGTTTTACTTCATTTCAGCCTGAGGTAGATTTGAGTGCTAACATAGTGGCGACCATACTGGGGAAGATCTCAATGGTTTGCTTATTGATGTGTTTGTTCCATGAGTCTTAGACGGAGTCTGAAGTCACGCCAGGTAGCTTTCGAAACGCTTTTGTTATGCATAAGCGGAAGTAGATAAACGCTGCTTCAGTCGATCTCCGGTAAGCTTGTGTGTGCAGTACTTGATTTGTAAATCACCCCAGTATACTTATTCGTTCTAGACCTTTTGGATGATTGAGTCTAGAAGTCGAAAGGCTGAAAATAATTGACCGTGTTCCTTGAAATTTATCCCGAGAAGATCAATACACTGGCTTCAAGAAGGAATACTAGGGCGAATCCTGACCCTGATCCACCAACAATATTTGAAAATCCAAATTTGATTCCGAGGACCCTTAGAAAACAAGGAAGTCAAGAAAGTTCTGAAAGAGAAAGCCAATTGAGTTTTGGGAGTTCCAGATTGCTTACCCGATCTGCATCCTGTCCTGTGAAAATCATATATGTTGATGAAATCCCTTTTGATGCACGGTTTGAAACATCCTTGTTCGTAAATTTTTCCGAAACTGAATTGTCAAGATTAGTTCCAGATCCATTGTTTACTGAATATTTGCAATATAGATTTATTTCACATTACCTGGATAAACAATTGCAAAGTTCCATTATGGATACTAATACTCCCGAATTCACTGAATCTGCTTCACAAATTCTTGAGCCATCTGAAATTGCATCGAGTTCACGGATCCCTACTGAGCCTCCCTTTATCCCTACCATTCCGGTTCAGCCTGAGCTTTCTGATCAGCAATCAATAGTAATTTCTCCTCCGTCTCCACCGAATACATCTCGCAGACCTACTGCTCCTAGTCCTCCTGTGTCTCCTCGGCAACAGGTTGTCATCAATCCACCAAGAGCTATGGCTGCTCGTTTTGCACCTCTTGTGTTACCACAGCAGTTGAATGATATGCCCGCAGATTATCAGAGCAAGATCCCAACATTTGATGGCACTCCACAGAGTATTCCTGCACAACAGCATGTAGACAATATGGCAGATTTCTTTGATCGTTTCGAGATTGATGAAGAGAATGTGAGTATGAGGCTTTTTGTGCAAACTTTTGGAGGAGAGGTAAGAAAATGGTTTAGAGCCTTGCCACAAAGAAGCATCACTACATTGGCAGAACTCCAGAGGCAGTTTTTAGATCGATGGGAGATGAAAAAGGATCCGCTGCAGATTACTTCAGAATATACAAACCTCAAACGTAATCCTGGTGAGTTTGTTCAGGATTATATCATTAGATTCAATACAGTGTATAATGCTATTCCAGATGACTTGAGACCGTCTAAAAAGTCTGCTCTCCTTAAATTCCCGGATGGCTTTGATCCGGAGATGGCTTATTCCCTTCGTGATGGAGATCCACCTACTTTAGAAGATATGCAGAAGGTCGCTGTTAGTGTTGAGGCAAATCTGAATGATAAAAGAGCACGGTTGAAAGCAGAGAAAAGAGTGACAATAAAGGAAGAGCCTTCCACATCTATATCAGAACAGCACTTGACTCGTGAGGTGGAAAAGGTTTTAAAGAGAATGAATCTCGACAAATCAGAAACACAGTTTCGAAATCCAAATTTCCGTGGCCAGCAGCAGCCACAATTCAGAATTAAGCAGCGTGAACAAAGAGCTCAAGAGCCAGCAGCCCAACAGCAGATTAAGACCCCTCTTTTGTAGAATTTTGTGAGTCATGATTCCGATGATGATGATGATGTGTCAGGTGAGAAAAATCATTTTTTCACTCCCGATGATTTGCCTATCTATATCACCGAGGATGAAGAATATGGAGAAAGTTCAGTTGTTCAGAAAGATGAGGATTTCATCCTAACAAATGATGCTGATTTAGAGGAAGAGTCAGATGAATACCAAAGAGGATATATGAATGCATTGACTGCCCAGCAGAAACAATATTCATTGAGGAATCGAGATGTGCCCATAAATCCCATTCAGAAAAGAAAAGAAGCTTCAGCACCGAAGACAGATTCACCGATACCACAGAAAAGAGGAAAAGAAACAATTGATCCCGCAGCTAGTAAAGTATCATCAGCTGAGAAGGTAAATCAGTCAAACATAGTGAAAGACAAGGCTGAAAAGAAGGAAGTTCCGGTTAAAGAGGTTGAGAAAGTTTCAGCATTTAGTTTGGAAAATGAAATTTCCAAACTGAAAATATCCATTCCTTTGACGGAAATTATGAAGAACAGCAGCTACCGTAGTCAAGTCTCCAAAATTCTGAACTTTGATCCAATGATTGACACAGTAAATGTTGAGGATGATCAGCCGGAATTGATTTTTGGGCCTGCATTGAATGGTGAGTCTCCTGACAGTAATGTTCCTCCTTTTTATATCAGTTTGAGGTTGCACGAATATATATTGCACAATGCTATGCTTGATTCGGGTGCTTCGCACAATTTGATGCCAAAGGCGATCATGGAAAAGTTGGGATTAGACATTACAAGAGAGTATCATGATTTTTATTCATTTGATTCCAGCCGGGTAAAGTGTATAGGACTCATCAAAGATTTGGTTGTAAGTTTAGATCAAATCCCAGCGAAGAATGTTTTGATGGATGTAGTGGTTGCCGACATTCCTCCACGGTTCGGGATGCTCCTTGCAAGATCTTGGGGGGAAAAATTGAAAGGTACACTTCAGTTAGATTTCTCTTATGCTACAATCCCAGTCTTCGGTCAAATGAGAAAGTTATATCGAGAGCAGAAGATGAAATACATGATAACTAGCAAAGAGAAGCCAATCAATCATCCTGTGAATTATGTACATACCGATTTAGAGTCGTTTGTGTTGCTTGCTGATAGTTTTAATGATATAGAAAGTCAATTAGTTCAGGCAGAAGATATATCAGAAATCAATGAGAATTTTAGAGAAGTTTTGCAAAAAGAAAGAAGAGAAAAACAAGTTGTTATGGAGCAATCAGCTGAAGACAATGGGCAGCAAACAGGAAAAACAGAGCCGGTACAGTTTCAGCATTTAGAGGACGATGAAGATGGTCTTTGGACCATGGATTTTGATGGCGCAGTGGGCAGCGATGGTGCTGGGATTGGTGTGTGGATTCGTAGTCCATTTTCCGCTCCTGATAGAGTTCCGAGCAATGTGAGAGTGTGTTCTTACAAGCTTGCATTTGACTGTTCTAATAATGAAGTGGAATACGAGGCTCTTATTGCTGGCCTTAAGATTCTTAAGAAGCTGAAAGCGAAAAGGATTGCAGTATATGGTGATTCAGAATTAGTGATAAAGCAAGTTAAAGGTGAGTTTCAGGCTAAGCATCCTCGCATGAGGGCTTACCGAAATGCAGTTTTGGACATTTTGAAGTTATTTTCTGATCATACTTTGACATGTGTGCCCCGCATACAAAATGGTGTTGCTGATGGACTTGCTAAGGCAGCAAGCAATCTTAAGATTCCAATGAATTCCAGCAATAAGTTTGAGATACATGTGAAACACCGGCCCACCGTTCCAGACAATCAGCGATGTTGGCAAGTCTTTGAGGATGATGAGGAGATTAGTGAATTTCTGCAGAATAAGGGTAAGTTTAAAGATACCTCCATAGATACAGAATTTGATGATGGTAGTGATGACATACAAATAAATCAAATGGAAGTGCTGCAATTAAAGGATAATATCATTCCTAAGGGATTGATTCCTTTGGAAGAGTTGTTTGATCAAGATGATGTAGCCCGCAAACCGACATTGAGGCCAACAGAAAAAGGTGTCGAAGAGGTAAATATTGGGACAGCTGAGAATCCCAAGATGGTAAAATTATCGAAGTCATTGTCACCAAAGGTAAAGGCAGAATATGTGAAATTGTTGTCTTCATTTTCTGATGCATTTGCGTGGGATTATTCAGATCTAAAAACATATGATACCAACATCATTCAGCATACTATCCCCATCAAACCAAATCAGAAGCCTTTTCGTCAAAAGTTGAGGAGAATCAATCCAAAGCTGCTACCATCGATCGAAAAAGAGGTAAATAGGTTGTATAAGTCAGGAATCATTGTACCTATTCGATTTTCAGATTGGATATCAAACTTGGTGCCCGTGAGAAAGAAGACAGGTGAGATCCGTTTATGTATTGACTTCAGAAATCTGAATAAGGTATCATTAAAAGATAATTATCCGCTGCCAAAAATGGACCATATATTGCAGCGAGTAGTTGGAGCATCAAGGATGTCACTACTCGACGGATACTCAGGTTATAATCAGATTTTAGTGCAGGAAGATGATCATGACAAGACTGCGTTCACCACTCCTTGGGGAACATTTCATTATGCAAAGATGCCGTTTGGTTTAAAGAATGCAGGCGCTACCTTTCAGCGTGCAATGGACATGGCTTTTGCCAATGAGAAAGATGTGTTTTTGGTTGTTTACCTTGATGATCTAACCGTGTTTTCCAATTCTGATGAGGAACATTTATATCATTTGAAAATTGTTTTCCAGAAGTGCAGAAAATATGGCATTTCGTTGAATCCGAAAAAGAGCCTTTTCGCCATGGATGAAGGAAAGCTCCTTGGCCACATCATATCGAAAGATGGCATTCGAGTTGATCCTGCACGTGTTGAAGCCATACAGCAGATTGAACAGCCCCGGAACAAGAAATAAATACAGTCATTTAATGGCAAAATGAATTTTCTGCGTCGTTTCATTCCAAATCTTGCAGAACACCTTAGAGAAATCACGAACATGCTGAAAAAGGACAGTCAGGTAAGGTGGACAGAAGAGGCGGTAAAGTCATTCAATTTGGTAAAGATAGCTCTTTCCTCAACCCCTATTTTAATCAGCCCGGATTACACACAGGACTTCATTTTATTTTCTTTTGCTTCTGAGCACACATTGGCAGCTGTTTTGATGCAAAAAAGGGACGGAGTTGAGAAGCCCATTGCTTTCTTCAGTCGGATCATAAGAGATGGAGCATTTAAATACAATATCATTGAGAAACAAGCACTTGCGCTTGTAAAAGCTTTGAAAGACTTCCGTGTGTACATATTGCATTCCCATATTATAGCATATGTTCCTAACGCAGCAGTTAAAGATGTTTTGGTACAGGCAGATCCAGAGGGAAGAAGGGGTAAGTGGATCGCTGCGTTGTTAGAATACGATGTGGAAATTAAACCAACCAAGCTGATCAAAGGACAAGGACTCGCCAAGCTCATGGCTGAAACAAATCTGCATGCTCTAGACATAAATTTGATTGCTGCCATGTCCGATGAAGATGAGGAAAGTACGTCAGTTCAGGTATCCGATATTTTTGTTTCTTCCCCTTGGTATGCTGACATTTTATATGTGCTTCAGAATTTGTCTACACCGCCCGGGATGCCTAGAAATAAGAGTAGAACATTGAAGTTAAGAGCTGCTAAATTCTGCATTCTGAATTCTGCATTATATTGGAAAGACCCTGGAGGTATGTTGTTGAACTGTTTGGTAGAGGAGGAAGCTCAAAGAGTTTTGGAGGATTTTCACAAAGGTGACTGTGGAGGTCATTTGTTTTGGAAGACCACAGCGAATAAGATTTTAAGGGCAGGGTATTATTGGCCTTCTTTGTTTTCTGATGTGTTTAAGGCTGTTAAAAATTGTCATGAGTGTCAAATTTTCGAAGGGAAGCGGAAACTACAGCCTTTGCCTCTAAAACCAATTGAAGTTAGTGCACCATTCCAGCAGTGGGGATTGGATTTTATCGGGGAAATTCACCCAGCATCTTCCGGACAGCATAGATGGATCTTGACAGCTACAGACTACTTCACGAAGTGGATTGAGGCGATTCCCACTCGACAGGCCACTGATGCGGTAATTATTTCTTTTCTTGAAAACAATATTTTGTCACGTTTTGGGTGTCCTAGTAAAATAATCACAGATAATGCAGCAGCCTTTAAGTCTAAGAGGATGGTTGATTTTTGCTTTAAGTACAATATTACCTTGGGACATTCGACCGCCTACCATCCGCAAGGAAATGGTTTGGCGGAATCTTCAAATAAATCCTTGGTGAATATCATTAAGAAATTGCTGGAAATCAACAAAAAGGCCTGGCACAAGAAGTTAGTGAATGCATTGTGGGCTGATAGGGTAAGTCAGAAAAAGTCTATTGGCATGTCTCCTTTCGAGTTGGTGTATGGGACGGATACAGTTTTTCCTACTTCACTTGCTGTCCCGGTGGTCAAATTGCTTCAAGAGGCTGGAAGTGAGGAAGATCCTATGCAGCGGAGGATTAATCAGATGATTCATTTACAGCAGACACGAGAGGAGGTATTTCAAAATACTTTCAAGTTGCAAGAGCGCATAAAGAAGATCTACGACAGAAAGGCGAAAGCAGATAAGTTTCAGTTGGATGAGGTAGTTTTGAAATGGGATGCTCGGAATGAAGATAAGGGAAAGCACGGCAAATTTGAAAATCTGTGGAAGGGACCTTTTAAGATTGCAGCGTATCGGGGTCAGAATGCATTTCTTCTCAAAGAAATGAATGGAGATGATTGTCCTGGAGGACCGATCAATGGTCGGTTGCTGAAGCGCTATTATTTCTGAATTCTTGCTGCTGATCTCATTGTCATTGTATATATCATTTTACTTTTGTTTCGTTGCAAGTGTGCACTGATCTCTCATTTTCAGTCTCGGGCCCGGAGTGAAGGCTATAATTCTAGAGATAGAGGTTGGTTGGTTTGAAATTGTCAAGTTAGTTTTATCAGTCTTCTAGTTTTAAAGTCATGTCAGTCTGGGTCATGTCAGTTTTGGTCAAATTACAGTCCGTCGTTAGTCAAATCTGCAATCAATAAAATTGTCCAAAGTTTGTTTTATCAGTTGAAATAATGATTCCATCGCCCAATGGATGAAAGGCACTGTCTGACTCCTTCAGAGATCTGCCGTTCTTGGCATCTCCATGGAGCCACCATCCCCATTGGAGCCAATGTTAGAGTCGACCCTTACAGCCCTCCGTTAGTGATCATTTCGTCTTTTGCATATTCATTTTTAGGTGTCTCGCTTGTTCCACTTCGTTGCATTTCACTAGGAGCATGCCATGGACTGACGAAGGGGTCTGTCGTCTTATGTTTCCTCATGTTTACACCTGCAGTGCTATTTTAAAAATTTTCCTCAAAAAATCACTCGAAGTCATTTTCGTTTCATATATGGTCATTAAAATGTCAATTAGTGTCTTTGGTCCTAGTGTCTAGGGTTTTTGAGTCATTTGTATACCAGTCATAAAGCCTGCAGGGTGAGGAAGGTTCCGCATATTTTGATTTTTTGTTTTATTATCATCAGCATTTTAAAAACATTTCTAGTCCAAAACTCTGTTTTGGAACTAGAAATTGTTCATTATTATTTTGTAATAAATTGTACTTATTCCACCAAGAAAAATGTCAAAGTAGACCTCTGGTCTTTTCCTTAGCTGAATAGCCATACCCCTGCAAGAAGATAGCAAAATCATCAAATCTGAGCTCAGAAAAGCCAAAAGGAGATTGTATTAAAAAGCCAAATGTGAAATTACAAAAACATTGTAATATGGGTTATCAATTAGATTTGAATCAAATCTGGTTGTGGAAGATATTTGCATCATATATAAAAGCCAAACAAATTTCATTTTCACCAATCTACAACATACAAATCGAGTTTTGGAGTTGGAGGGCCGAATTCAAGTTTTGAAACATCGTTGACAGGGTTTTGGAGCTCGAGCGACCCACCTGGGCAGAGCGACCCACTTGGGTGATTTTCGCAGTGTTAAATTACAACGTGAGCGACCCACCTGGGCAGAGCGACCCACTCAGAGGTGAGCGACCCACTCGCCAACAGAAGTCCGGAAAATCGTTTTGAGCGCCCAGTCTCGTTTGGGATCGCCCCCAACGGCCTTCAAACAGGTTTTTAACAATTGCTCAATGGTTTTTAATGTGTTGGTGGCATCATTGATGATTTCAAACATTTGAAATGGAGGATTTAAACCCTACAGTCATGGCAGTATTGTTCTTCAGGGTTTTTAAATGAATATGGATGGTTGCATGAGTTTTTCTCCTATCTTATATCAGTGATATATCCACCCTTGCATATATTATCAAAACCCCATTATTCTTATACCCATTATACCATTGTGGTCATTGTTATTACTTTACCATGTTCAAGAATTTTGTTCCATGGTGACTATGGTTATATTGTGTCTCACTGCCCAATGATAAAAACATTCTCATAACTCTGTTTCACTGCCCATTGACACTTATAACTCTGTTGTAATTGCTCATAGACAAACACATTCATATGATGCCGTGCTCCCTTTGACAAGATTTGCTCAATATTCTGAAAGTTGCCTGCTCCCTTTGGTCAAGTTTCACTTGCATTTAAAACAGAGACTGTGCCTCTTTTCCAATCCATTTAAAACGGAGATATTATCATTGTTTGTTTCCTTATGGTGTTTTGACGGTGGGGATATTTGTTGGGTGTTGAAACACACATCATAACTTTGTTTGCACTGCTTTCATATCAGTATACATAGTGCCAATAGCTTGGTCAGAGCCATGTCAGAGACAGAGTCAGAGTATGAGCTAGGGTCAGGCAGTGATTCGGTGACTAAAGGTAATGTGCCACGGGGGTCTCACAGAGATCACAGAAGTGGTAATCATCGCAGAGAGGAGCCTACTTCTTTGGCTCGGTTGCAGGCATGTCCATTAGCAATGGATTGTTTTCGATACTTGTCATGTTTCAGATTTTGTGAGATGATTGCACAAACCCGGCCTCATCGTGAATTGGCCCGTTTGTTTGTTCTACATTTACGGGATGGCCAGGTAAATCTTGCCGGGGTTGATTTCATTTTGTCACCCTTGACTATTGCTCAAGCCACTGGCATACCAAACATGGGCGAGGAATGGAACAAGCGTCAGCATTTAGAGAAATTCCACTATGAGCCATATATTAAAACTGGATATATGGGTTACTTGAGCAGAGTTTTTCCATTCAGATTCTTCAGAGATGAGTATGCACCGCTGATGAAGCTCATCATTCAGTATTTTAGTTGTGAGGGCAGGTATGCTCGTCTTTTCGCGTACCATATTCGTTTGTTGATGCACTTCACAAGGGTACGTATGATGAATATTCCGTATTTCATATACCGCAACATAGAGAGGATGGTGATGTTTGTGCAGAAGAAGACGAGCCCAGTGCAGCAGTACAGGAGTATATACCATTTCGCTTTGATCAAGATCATGGTGTCGCATCAGTTGGCAGAGCAGGGAATCACTTGGGAGGATTTCATTTCTAGAGACTTTTTCAGAGTGCCACAGCCGCTTCTCGAGACAGTTCATGATGCAGGAGAGCCTTCACACCAGCCGAACATGCTTGAGGTTGAGCATATCAGCACTCCTTTGGTTCAGACATATCAGCGAGGCCACAGGGCCTTATTTGCAGCGACACGACGAGTATTATCTCCACATGAGGTGGAAGGGGTCTTGCCGACTTCATCAGCAGAGCGAGTATTATCTCCACATGATGTGGAAGGGGTCTCACCTTCTTCTTCAGTGCAGGTACAGGACAGGGGCAAGAGTCCCATGCATGATGAGGGCCCATCAGGAGGCCGGGATACAGATTTGACAATCATTGATGTTGATGCGGGCTCTCCCAGCTCGAAACTGAGGGAAGTCATCCAGGAGCAAAGGGCCGAGAATGACCAGCTGAAAGATCAATTGCAGAAGGCTCAGTGGGTGATTAACTATTTGGAGCAGCGCAACAAACAACTTGAGGATGAGCTCACATTTTATGAGGTGCGCCAAATCCGTGAGGACAGACAGTGGAATCGAAAGAGACCCGGTGACATGACACCAGCTGACAGAGATACTGTACTCACGCGTGTGAATATCCATCTGGAGAAATTGTTGGCGAAGGCCAATCGAGACAAAGACATGCTTCGCCACATGAAAGGCCATTACTGGGCTCGCATGCATGTTTGCAAAGCGAGGATGAAGATCATGAAGAGGAGGTTGCGCAAGGCACTTCGACGGCGGAAAAGGCCTAATCCACTTTGGATTTTGGCCGAGGCTTCATTGACTGGGTAGGACACATGATGGAGGACCTCCGCTCCGAATTTGGGCAAATTCGGAGAAAATTTTGTCATTTTCAAATTTTTGGTCTAAAAAACAGGTTTTGCAGTTACGTGGGTCGCGCGCTCATGCGCTCACTTTTTTTTGGGACACTTGCTGGAGGAAATTTTTACATTTTTGGATTTTTCATGGTTAATTATGCATCCTCTAAAGTCAACTTAGCATTTCATCAAAATCTGGATGGTCAAAAAGCTCAAAAACACCATGAAAACCACCTTGCTGCCACCTTTTGCACCAGCAGGGAGTACCTCTGGGAGAATGAGGTTTTGGAGGGTCAAATGAGCTCCAAATTCAGAAATTCCACCTGGGTTGGATAGTCAACATCCAGGGATTTCCAACGAGCTATCATGAGCTCAATTTGGATGCCGGGAAGTACCTCAAATTTAGGCTGGAACATGAGCAACCCACTCGGCTCAAGAGCGACCCACTTGAATTTTTTCCTGAATTTTCAGCTGCCAGCTCAGTTTTTCGCCTAGAATGGACCAGTTTTGCTTGTGGATAGAATTTTTGGGTTTTTATGATGTAAATTCATGTTTGACATGTAACTTTGGCTTATTTTTATCTATTCTAGAAGATTCACTCTCAAAGGGGTAAAAAATCATGTAATGGATCAGTTTCCACTCTTTTAGAGGCAAGTTGTTAGCTGCCTAGATTGTAGTTCCATGATTAGAATTGGTTGAAACTGATCCCTGAAGAGGGAATTCGACCCCTAGAGGTTGGGAAAGGTGTTAGAGTGATCTATATATTGTAATTTCTCAATCATTTTCAGAGGTTGGAGAGGTTGGACTCTTGGGATACTTTTGATACTATTGTACATACTTTCCATATTTTGGCTAAGGAAAGATCAGGGGTTTTGCGGCACTTGTTTGGATCCTTGTGGTGTTCTGTTCTTGATGATGTTTCTCCTTTGTTTACTGTAAGTTTCTTCATGTTTAATTTATGCCATCCTTTCATTATGCTTCTGAACTAAATTGAATGAGTGATTAAGGTTGAATCCATTGTTTACAGTGCTTGGCCTTTGAATTCAGTTAGTTCTATATGTTTTCAGCTGTTTGGAGAGGATCCAAGTTCTTCTTTGCCCTCTTCAGCTCCTCGTCGGTCTAATCGATCCATATATCCAATTTAAAGCATCAAGATCATCACCTACCTCGCCCCAGCTTGAACTCTGCAAAGGTCTGACCTTATCCCCGGACCCAAAATTTGTTTTCCCATTACTCCAGCGAAAACCCAAAAACCAAAAATCAAACATACCTATCTCTTTACTAGCCTAAAATCAGTTCTTATTGTAAGTCATCTCGCATCCTATTGCTTATTTTCTCGAGATTGAAGGAGAGAGCCCTCTCCTGTCCTCGTAGGGCTAGCTACGAGGCTGAGCGTGGTTTGATGTAGCCTTGAGTTTTACTTCATTTCAGCCTGAGGTAGATTTGAGTGCTAACAGTACCAAAGGAAACTTTCACTAAACTTGTATTCTAACAACTGCTTTGCTGCCTTTGCACTTGCTTCTCTACTATTGCATATGAAACGATCCACTTGGTTTTTCAATTTAAACTAGGTTTTCTTTTTAGCAGCCAAAAAATTTACAGAATCTGAGTTCAGAATCTGTCTAATATATTCTAAAGCAAACAATCTCATTGGTAAATACTTTGGAAACTTATAGGGAATGAGATTTGACCCATAAAATCTAACTTCAGTGTGGTTTTGGTATAAATACCAATCACCTGTCCTGCTCTGTTCTGATAACTGTAAAAAATTCTTAATTTCATCACTGATCCTAGGTTGCACACTGTTTTTAAAAATATTTAATAATGGATGGATGAAACAGTCTGTGAAGTCTGCATATGTGAACTCAATTGAATCCTTTCTGATCAAGGAAGTCCAGAAAATGATAGACTGCGAATTTCCCTCTACATCCATCTTTTGAAGAGCTATTGGAAACTTATCTGATTGAAAGTATAGGAACATATGGAAGAGAAATGAGGTGTACCTAAAAACACCTTCAGTAGGTAGTTTTACAAGCTGTTCATGAATGTTATCAACAATATACTCAACAAAATTATAAATGACTGCAGGGGGCTGACCAGGCACAAAGATAGACATAAATCCAAGTATAGATGCATCTGTATGTTCATCAGTGAAGTAACCAAGGATAAAATACAACATTTAGATAATGTGTCTTGTTCCTTCTGGGAATTTGGATTATGAATGTCGAGGGTTAAGCTTGGGGATTTCTACATATGAGGGCATGAATGTTTGAAAGATCTAAAATATTTTGGGAAAATATAACTCCAAGTAGAACTTTGTAAGATCTTCAATGGATAAAGGGACTACATTGGGTTCAGGTTGCAACTGAAGCATTTGATTTATAGATTCAACAGATATAGTAAACAATACTTCTTTCTCAACATTGACAATTGCTCTTTGATATGGGGAATAATGATTTTGGCACAATTTGATGGCTTCAAGGCATTGATGGGTGTGGGGAACAATATACTTGGGCAAACTAGACTCCCAAACAAGCACTTCATCTAGTTGGTCCAAAGATTTCTCCTAGCTCCAGCAATGGAGCTCAAGAAGGTTAAATTTAGTTACTGGATAAGTGATTTTGTAGTCCACATCAGCCAATGGAGTATGTTCAACATCTACAACAAGAGGTTGTAGTGGATTGATGATAATTGTGCTTTTAGATGCCATTTATAGGTTTGTTTTTAACAATTTAACCCTTATTGAACTTAAAAACTCTTTTTTTAGGTCTTAAACGCACTTATGTAAGATTGAACTATTTACAGAATATCATTTTAGTATAACATAGGTTTCTCTTGGACTGCAACAGGTAAAATTTAGGTTTCTCTGTCTCAAATTGTCAATTTTCCTTTTAAAAACCAATTCTTTAACCTTTTACATACTCCAGAATAGCTTGGCAAGGGTTTATTGCAATTTTCTTTGATGGAAACAATCCTAAAACAGTCAAAGCTTATGCCAAGGGGTTTTTAAGCACTATAGATGAATTTAAATTTATTCAGAGGGTTTCTAAAGGTTCACATATGGCTAAATCAATTAGATTTTGCTTAAAAAACAAATTATAGCTTTCAGAAACTGTGAAATTCTCAGGGTTTGCAACAGAGATGATTTTATGAGGTAATATGGGTGTTTATAAGGAAAAGAGGTATTAAAAGGTTCGAATTCAAGAGTATATTTCTTTTCATGGATGGATAGGTCTTTTTTTTTTTTCCTGAAAAATACTTGTGAATTTAGGAATTTGGACGTAGAAAAAGGTTTGCTAGGAATTGGAAGCTTTCAAAAGCTTGATGAGGTCTTTTAAATGCAGACTGAAGACTTTGATCTATCAAAACACTGAATTTATTTGAATTTTGTTGGTTTTTTGCATTCAAACAGAGCGACAACGTATTTTTCTCGGTTGGGAATGGTTTTATGAGCAAAAAGAGCAACAAAAGGGTTGAAACGCATACATTCTGGTGTTTTATAAAGAATTTGAATTGAACATTGTTTGCATTTATTACCAGTCAATTCAAATCAGAAGCAGTTTAGGCACGGGGATGATTTACCACTGAGTGGTTTATCGCATTGTCAAAGGGTGGTAAATGGTATTTTTTGAATGGATGCGATCCAATATAAAATTGACGCATGGAGGAGAGAGAACAAGACGAAACATATTATATCGCAAATCTTATTTTTTTTTTAAATCGTGCTATTAAGTTTCTGATGGGAAATCTAGGCCTTAAGATCTGGCGGGTGGATGCGAATGGCTAGGATTAGTCGATGGAGCTGCGGGGTAATGGGCGTGGAGGCCGGGAGTTCTTTTATGTGGCAGGTTGAATTTATACGTTAAAATAATGTTTTAACATAAAGTATAAGTTTAAAGGGATAGGTGGATAGGCGGGTTTTAATGTTTTACATAGCAAATGTAATGCATGCAGGTGTAATGTAAACATTAGGCATGTTATTTATATAAATGAGATAGTTTAAACCTATGGGGAGTGGGGAATATATCACGTGGGGAAAATACACCATAGATTAAAAAGTAATATATAATACAGGATGGAAGGTTTATAAAGGAGTTAATACACTATATTAGCATGTTAATGAATGAAATGAATGGGGAAACTAAAATACACTTAGGGTAGTGTAAAAAGATGTTTTTATGCGGGATTTTCATAGTGGGGTTCCAATATCAAAATTTTACCCTTTAAAACTTAGGATAAGTGAATTTTAGGTATTTTTTACTTTTCCAAAGGGGAATATGCATTTTGACTTAGGAAAAGGGGTTTTAGTAGGGAAAAAATGAGTGATGTTTTATAAGGGAAAATGGTTTTTATGAAGGGGAAGGGTTTTAATGAGTTGGGATCCAATACCTTAGTGCCAATCAGTCATTAAGACATGGGTCTGGTGCCACCAGAAGTCAGAGAAATTCTCCGGGTATTTATAATTGAAGGATTTTAGTACTGAAACACATTGTGGGAAGGGAAATTAGTAATATGCCAGATGATGTTTATCCATGCTTTGTGAAACTGCTTTCTTCCTACTCGTTATTTATTCTACCATTTTTGTCTTTAATTGCCTGGGTGCATTTGAGCTTGCAAATCCTAATCCATTTTTCTTTTTAAAACATGAAACCATCTAATTTAAACCTTATTTCATCCAAGAGCTCAGATTAAACTGTTGAGCTCCTCATTTATTCTCTAACTATCTACTGATTTTCCAAGATTATACTGTTTGGCAAGATCTTTATTCTCTATCTATAAACATGAAATTTAAAGCATGAAAAATTCAAGATTAAGCTATTTAACTCATCATGGATTATGGCATTTTGAACAAGCTGCACATAATCATTTATTTGCAGTAAAAGTAACTAGTAGTGGCATTTTGACTTGCATCACTTTCATGTCTTATTCTTATATCTTTTTTTGTGTTTGGGGTCCATTTCTCTCTCTCTCTCTCTCTCTCTCTCTCTCTCTCTCTCTCTCTCTCTCTCTCTCTCTATATATATATATATATATATATAATTTTATTTTATTGATATTTTTCTTTTTAAGTCCTTTGATTTTTCTTTTAGGACTTTTACCCTCTTTTCATTTTTTATTTTCTAATATGGGAAAACAACTTGCAGAAAGCAAAGTATGCACCTATTACAAGACTAATCAAAGTCAATTAAAAAATTATGAATCCTATTATTATAGGACCCTAAAATTAGCTCCACATGGGGATGGCATTTCCTGGTGAAATGTCAAGAACTTTGAGACTAGTAGCCTTTGAATTTTGACTGTGTTGGCCTTGTAATTGTTCTTTGAGTTCTGCAATTATTCATACTTATAATATTTTACCTTTCAAAGCTTAGGGCCTTCTCTCCAAGCTTCAAATTTGTTAGGAAAGACATCTAATCGAATCTAAAATTTGCAATATTATGTAAAATGATTAAAGTAAACAAATCTAACTACTTTGTTATTCTGAAGAGTAGTAATGCTTCAAAATTCCGCCATTGACAGGTCCACCTAGCAGATATGATCCATCCATCTCTTTAAAAAAGAAAGCATTGTTACCTTTGTAACCATAAATAACATAAGGTCCTTTCCATAGGAAATCAAATTTTCCATGTTTACCTTTCTCTTCTCTTCTTGAATCCCACTTGAGAACTTTGTCACCTATATAGAAATCATCTTCTTTACTCTTCTTGTCAAAAATCTTCTTAATCTTGTCTTGGATAACTTGAGACTTAAGATAAACCTCTTCTCTGGTTTGATGCAAGTGTAAGGTTTTGTTAATCTATCTTTGAATATCATTGGTCTCAACTTGTAGCTCTTGGATTATCTTCATAACAGGTACTCCTAAGGAAGATGGAAAAACAACATCCATTCCATAAACAAGTTGGTAAGGGGATGTACTAATAGATTTTTTGGTGGTAAGTCTATCTGCCCATAAGGCATTTACTAGCCTCTTGTTCCAAGTTTTCTTGTTGTCTTCTAGTAATTTTTTGATGATGTTCAGAAGGCTTTTATTGGAGGATTCAACAAGGCCATTACCTTGAGGGTAATATGCAGTAGAATGGCCGAGGGTAATGTGGTATTTATGACAAAAGTCAATCATCTTTTTGGATTTGAATGAAGTTGCATTGTCAGTGATAATATTTTGGGGGCATCCAAATCTTGAGAGTATGTTGTTTTCTAAAAAGGAGATTATGACAGTGTCAGTGGCTTTCCTAGAGGGTATGGATTTTATCCACTTAGTGAAATAGTCAGTGGCTTTCAAAATACACTTGTGTTGGGCCGAGGATGGAGGGTGAATTTCACCAAAGAAGTCAAGACCCCATTTTTGAAAAGGCATTTATGTTGAGATGTGTTTCAAGGGCTGGGGTAACATATTTTTCTTTCCTTCAAATATTTTGCACTTGTGAAAGGAGGTCACATACTTTTTTACATCTGCAAAGAAAGTAGACCAGTAAAAACCAGCTCTCAAGATTTTTTCTACAATGGTCTTCCAGTAGAGATGTCCTCCACAGTCACCTGCATGAAATTCTTCCAAAAAATTGTCAGCTTCTCCTTTAAGCAAACAATTCAATAAAATTCCACCATGATCTTTCTAAAAGAGTACATTGTCTATGATACAAAATCTTACTACCTTTAATTTTAAAAATCTAGCTTTTGTTCGTGATAATCCAGGTGGAGCTTGTAAATTTAGTAATACAAATACGATATCTGCATACCATGGTGAGTCTGAAAAGGCTTCATTGATCTCTGGAGTCTCCACCTCTTCCTGATCATCTATTTGGTCAATAAAATTAATATCTAAACCATGAAAATTTAATTCAGCCATGAGTTTGGCTAATCCTTGACCTTTTATGAGTTTGGCAGGTTTGATTTCTATGTCATGTTCCAAAATTGTAGAAATCCACTTTCATATTTTGCCATCAGGCCCATTCTGTGTTAGAATGTCCTTTACAACTGCATTTGGAACACAAGGAATGATATGTGAATGAAGAATATACACTCTAAAGTCTTTGATGGCCTTTACCAAAGCTAGGGCCTATTTTTACATTATGTTATACTTTAAAGTGGCATCTTTGAGTGATTTTCTAAAGAAATTAATATGTTGCTCATAGCCTTGGTCATTTTTCTGCAGTAAAACTGCAGCAATAGTGTGTTCTGAAGCAAATGAGAAAATAATGAAATCTTTTTTTAAAGTCAGGACTTATAGGGACTGGTGTTTTTGTTAAGGCTTGTTTAATCAATTGAAATGATTGTTTGGCCTCAACGGTCCATTTAAGTAATGAGTCTTTTTTCAACATATTGTTAAGTTCTCTGATTATTTCAGCTAGATTTGAGATGAATCTTCTAAGGAAGTTAATTTTACCTAGAAAAGCTTGTAATTATTTAATGTTCCTAGGAGGACTAATGTCTAGAATGGCCTCTATTCTAGCTGGGTCTATCCTAACTCCCTCTTTAGATATAATATGTCCTAACAATTTACCTTCTTCTAATCCAAATAAACTCTTCTTAGGATTTAGAGAGATACCAAATTTCCTGCATTTAATAAAGACTTGTCTGAGATGGTCTAAATGTTCATTATCAGTCTTTGAAAATACAGTAATGTCATCTAAATAAATCACAAGGAATTCATGAATTTCCTTTGCAAACGCTATATGCATAGCTCTTTGAAAAGTGGCTCCTGCATTCATTAACCCAAAAGGCATTTTCACATACATGAAAGTGCCCCATGGAGTAGTAAAAGCAATTTTAGCTTCGTCTTCTGGTTGGACTAGAATTGGTTATATCCAGAAAAACCATCTAACAATGAAAATTTGGAAGAACCAACCACCCTTTGTAAAATGTGAACCATCTTTGGTAGGGGGTAGTTGTCTTTTAAGGACACTTTATTTAAATGTCTGAAATCAACACACAATCTAATTTCTCCTGTCTTTTTATTAGTGGGAACTAGATTAGAAACCCAATCAGAATATCTGATTGGTGCAATTATTTGGGCATCATACATTCTTTTTACCTCTTTCTCAATTAAAGGCATCAAAACATGATTGATCCTTCTTAGATTTTATTTAAAAGGTTTTTGGTCTTCTTTTATAGGTATTTTATGTTGTATTATGCTAGTGTTATAGGATTTTAAGTCCTCATAACTCCAGGCAAATACATCTTGAAATTCCTTAAAAAGAGCTATGTATTTTTATTTTTCTTCCTGAGGTAAAGCTTTTGAAAGTTTAATCATCTTAGGTTTTAACTCTGTACCTATATTACACTCCTCAATATCATATCTTAGTGGCTCCATCTTAGGTTTTCTGGCCACATCATTAGAGTCAAACAGATCTTCTAAAGGGGCTAATCCGTTTGGTAAAAAGTTGTCTTTGAGGTTCAAAATATTGATTCATCATCTGTTAACTCTTCAATTTCTACTTTTTCTAAATTATCTATGTCTAATTGACTAAATTTAGTAGTTTAGAAAAATCTAAATTATTTACATCTATATTATTTAAATCAATTTCACTATCTAAATTCTGATCTACTGTACAGTCTGTGTCTATATTACAACCCTGAAATTCTCCTTCATTGTTCATGAAATGGTAAATCTGCTCATCCTGTGAAAAAAATTGCCAATATTTAAGATTTTATGGAATTAGAGGTTTGTGTTTTACTTCTGCATTGTATCTATGATTTGGTTGAAATGGCAGATTACAGGTACTAGAAAAAGTTGCTAAGACGTGAGCCTGTATGTTTTTTTTTCTTGGTATTGCAGAAAAATCACATTCTAACAGTTCCTTCATTAAATCTAAAACAATGTCTCTATATCGGCTTAATCTTGGATTATAAACAGAATATGTTCCAGTTATCTGTTTCACAATTAACTCTAAGTCACCCATAATTGACACCCTTTTATCTCCTAAATTCCTAACAATCTACAGTTCTAAAATAAGAGCTTCATATTCAGCCATGTTGTTTGTACATTTAAAGTTTAGTTTGAAAGCATGACCTTCTACATGATTTTTTTCCATATTATGTATCCAGAATCCTACTCTTGCTCCTAATTTATGGACTGATCTATCAAAATCTAGGTGCCATAATGATTCATGAAAGATGTTTTCACTGTCTGGTGCTTTTTTTTTTCTATTTTAGTTCAATATTGTTTTCAATTCTAGTTTCAAGGTTACATAAAATGAATGAATCCATATCAGTAGGTGTAGAGTAAAAAGGATAATTTCTTGGCCTTTCTACACTACTCACCATATACTTCATCAATGTTTCTCTATAAATTTTCTTTGGTTGGCCAAAAAATGATATTGTTGCATAAGACATATCATGTTGTAGAGATCCCTGTAATTTAGCTCCCCATGAGTGAGATAAAAGCATTCCATACTTGGGAGGGATGTTAGCTACTACAATGTCCATGATTATGATTTTTCCATGATATTGAACTAAAGTAAGACACAAATCTTTTATCAAACCTAAACATTTTACTTTGCTAGAATCAAATGAAAAAAGATTTTTGTAAGGCCTAGTGATATCTAAATTCAGGGTTTCCATTATTGATTTTGGCATTAAATTATGTGAAGCCCCTGAATTTAGCATTGCATTATGTAATATTTTATCATGAACAGTTAAGCTAATGTAAAAAGGTGGAACTACTCCATCTTGGTGTTTTCCATTAATATCAGGACCAAAAATTAATTCCACTTGATCATCACTTAGATTTACTGAATCTTCTCCATCATTCATATTGAAAGTTTTAGTGATAGGTGTTTTGTATAAATCTTGTTTTACCAATTCTGTCAAAGGAATTGGTATTTTTAATTTGGCAATTTCAGCTTGGATATTAAATGGTGCTTGTGATTTTCCTAGCTGAATTATCTCTTGTTTTGTAACTCTAGTTTGGGTGGGTTTGTCTTGTTTTTCTACAGTTGTTTTCTCATTTTCTGTTTGTGTTTCTATTGTCTTACTATTTTTGGTTTTCTTTTCAGGAACAGTTTGAGAAGCAGTAGATGTTATCACAAATTTTTTATTTTTAGAAGCTGCTTTAGCAGTGGCAGCTTTTGGATCAACTGATTTTGGATCAGAAGTAGGTGTTTTGGAATCTAAAATTGTTGTTTTAGCATAATTAGTTGTTTTGACAGCAACAAATTTTTGTAAATCTGTTGATGTTTGGATAACATCATATGTAATGTCAACAATTTTAGGACTAGGTGAAATTTTAGGATTTGGATCTTTCTGAGATGAACTAGAGTTGTGCTTGGTTTCCCTAGGGAGAATTTGCAGAACTTTAGTGGTAGGAGCCTCTATTGTTTTCTTTGTTTGTGTTTTGACATATTTATTAATATAAGGCTCTATGTTCTTCTTGCTCCTAGGGTTATATTGCTTATGTACTTCATTGATAGCAAACTCATAACCTTGCTTGTAATCAAAAGACTCACCAAAATCTAATTGTAGTAGTTGTAACTCATATAACTCCTAATCTTCTTGTGTAAAAAAAATGGTGTTATCATCATTAATGCCCCTTATATTTATGGTGTCTTCATCATCTTCATCTTGATGAGAACTCTCAACATACTTCTCTTGGAAAGGTGGTCTTATTGTTTGGTGAGGTGCTGATTCTCTAGATTTTCCAATGTTGGTGTTTTTCCTGAAATTGGGATTTCTAATTTTTTTCTTGGTTATCCAATTGTGGCTTCCTTTCCATATTATCTAATCTATCCATTACTATTTCTAATTTTTTTTCTAGTTGATCTATTTTTAAATCTGAACTAAATGCTTCTTCTTTTATTGTTACTCTCCTTTCATTTCTTAATCTAGCTTTTCTAGCCAACAAATTTTCCTCTACACTAACAACATTACTTTGCCTCTCTCTCAATTGATAGGTTATATCTGTATCAAATCCATCAGGGAATTTGAGAAGAAAAAATCTGGAGGAGGCTTAACATTAGGAGGAATTGAATTATAAATGTTGTTATATCTAGTACAATAATCTTGGACTATTTCATTTGGTGCTCTTTTTATGCTTTCAAATTCAGATAATATTTGTAGTGGATTTTCTTCTTTTCCCATTTATTAATAAATAATCTATGAAAAAATTCTAAATCTGTAATACTACCAGCATTTAAACCTTTAAACCATTTTTTCACCTCACTAGTTAATGCTTGAGCAAAAAGTCTCATTTGAACATCAACCTCATCAATTTCATGCAACTCAAAATAATCTGTCATCTTATTAACATGTTTTTGGGGAGTGTAATGAGTGGTTGCATCAAATTGAGGTATTTTGTTTGATAATCCTGGGGCATGTCATGTAATTGTGCTGGAAAGACCAAGGGAGCATATCTAGAAGCCATGGCTTGAATTCTAGCTTGGCTAGGCAGTAAGTTGGATGTACTTGGAGAAGAACTAGAAGTACTTACTGATGTAGTTAAGGAACTTACAGATGATATTGGAATACAAGAAGATTTATTGGAAAATGTGGTTGAGATGCTAGAAGATGAAGTTGGGATATATGAAGAGGTGCTTGGGAATGAGAATGATGTATTGGTAAATGCAGAAGAAAAACTAGTGGATGGAGTTAAGGTGGTGGAGGATGGGAATAATACTCTAGGTTGAAATTGTTGCTTTGGAAAAAATGAATCTGTGGAATGAAGTGTGGTGGAAATAATGGATGAAGTAGTAATGAATAGAGATGAACCTACAGATTCTATAAGGCTGGTATCTAAATGAGTGGTAGAAGGCTTAGGGGTATAGGCTGATAAAGCACTTAATTCAACTAAATGCTGTAAGTAAGCTTCATCCATTTCTTTAATCAAAGTAGAAGTTATTGCATCAAGCTTATCATAAACTTCAAAAATATTTTCCTCAGAATCTACTGAAACAGTTTCCTTCTTAGTTTCAATAAATAAATAAAATCAGGATCTATTATAGTGCTATGTAAATCACTTTCTGATTTAGTTATGAATAAATATTGTTCAAAATTGAAATCAAATTCTATGTCTTGTTTACTTGATATTTTTTTGGGAATGGAATTAGCTTTGAATAATGAAACTTTATTATCTAAATATTCTACTCTTTTATTTTTCTTTCCAATTATGTCAGGATTATCTACTATAACAACAGGTTGTGGATCTAGATTTGACCTAGTATAGTAGACTCTTCTGGAATCCAGAATTAAATTTTTTTATGAAAATATACTCACACCTTATTAAAACAGTCTTAAGGTGAAAAGATAATGAAAATATTTCTGTTAAGATCTATTTTAAAACTGAGGATTGGTTAGTTCCCCAGTGGAGTCGCCAATATGTTATCACTCTGATAATTCTCAAAGCTGTGAGATTTTTAGTTTATAGTTTAAAGAATATTAGAGGTAACCAAAAACCTACTTTTAAGCTTTAGGATCTAGCCTTCCTAAGGCTCATAGAGGGCTCTCTCTATAAGATTTAACTTTGTTTTAATATTTGACTTTAGGCTAGTTATATAGGGAAAATTGGTTTTGGGGTTTTGATTTAGTTTGGTGGGAAAATCCCTTAACGAGATGGATAGCTATGGATTTGTAATCCATTCGGAAAATGGAGTCAATGTGTCAAGCAGATAGAGCAGGATCAAGGTCTAAAGTCAAATTTTCAGAGGGCAAGATAGTAGAGTCACTTGAGATATTTAGAGGCTGATGGTGAAATAGTTTTAATTGGGAT
The DNA here is from genome assembly GCA_034641835.2 of Pinus albicaulis. Lineage (NCBI taxonomy): Eukaryota > Viridiplantae > Streptophyta > Pinopsida > Pinales > Pinaceae > Pinus > Pinus albicaulis. Next base: position 1,045,347,412 of record CM076583.1, on the reverse strand, counting down.
AAAGAGCAATGAAGGATCCTTTAATCCGGATAAGGAGTGAAAATATAGGGGTCAATTGAAATCAGGGAGCAATTAAGGGTTCACTGGTCTGGATATCAGTAGAAAACATTTAAATGAAAACTTGTCAATAACGGAGTGCTTGAACAAATTCTGATATAATAATTCCTGATTTCACATTAAAATTTAGAACACATCTATGAATGGATGAAAAACATAAGAAAATTGACAAATAAAATAAGAAAATACTTCAATTCAATGGCCCAACACATGAATCCAGTAATATGATGCTTTATTTCTTGAGAACCAGTCTTTTGACTTGAACTTGATACACAAACCCTTAGGTTCAGAATGTTACATCTATAGAAATCTTCAGTGATTAATCCTCACTTCATACTTCAAATGATGAAATATTTATAAAAAAAGTAGTACAAAATATCCTAGAACAATATGAGGAATGTTTCTTGGAAAATAAAATATTTTTTTACAAAAAGATAGTGACAGTTGCTTAACAAATTGCTAGTTGTCCTATTTTTTGAAATTAAATAGTATGTTGTTTGGATTTGGGCTGCAGCTGGACAGTTGAGGTTTCCCTCACACTGGCAGTCTGATCTTTAATCTATTTTAAAACTTCATATTTCATCCGATACTCTTTTTACTGCTGATTTTGAGTGCTTTAGTGTGCTAAAAATCTGTTTTACTATGTAAAAAACAACAACTCTGTTTTTATCCTTTCTCACTGCAAACTTTTTTTACAACAAATCTGTTAGATTCTTCCAGAATTTTTCCCGTGGTAATTTGATCTTTGTGAGTTTCCTGAAGTTCACATCAGCTTCAGTGTATCTTTCAAAATTTGGATTGACCACAAAAAGGTGCTTTATTTCATGTTATAAATAATACAGATTTTCAATGCTTTTGTGAAAAACTTTACCTCTTGGAATCCCTTGCCAATCAAATTTGTTCACATGTTCTTTGGAAAATTCCCTTATCTTTTTATTATAATCTTCTTATTTCATCAATTTATCATTGATTACTAGAAGATTTGGAAGGCCTTTGTGTCTGAAAGTGTCAAATTTCACCATGAATCTAGTGATGGCTATGTCCATATTTTGGCACTTTTCTTCCATTTGTTTTATCAATTTTTTTTTTGGAAATTACTTTTCTTACCTCAAGAATTTTTTTTGTCCTATCTATTATTCCTATTTCATCCAATTCTTGCTTATTTTTCATATTGAGGAACTTAATAATTTCCAATGCTTCTTCAGGTTTAGCACCTAATTCTTCTTTGGTCTTCTGTATTTCCTTTTTAGCTTCCTTTAGTAAATCCTTCTGTTCATAAATCACCTGAATAGATGGCCAAGTATCATTGGCTGATTTAATGATATTAGACCATAGTTGATTTTTAATATATCCCATGGGCTCTTTCAAGGTCAACTCTATTTCTACCTTTTTGAGTTGTTCACTTAACCTTTTAGCTTTTTGTTCTTCTGTTTTAGCATTGATTTGTGCTATCTTCTTGGAATATTCAAGATTCTTTATTTTCTCTTTCAACCTTATTTCATTGTTTTGTGTGGAAATTTCCTCCATTGCCTTTATCAGTTTTCTGGCCTCATCTGTTTTCTGGCCTATTGTAGTGGAAGACTCAGTTGCAGAAGTAGTAGATGAAGTTACTGGCACTGATGTGGCCAATGGAACCTTTGGAGCTAATTCTTCTGCTAGAGTGGATGGCACTACTGTTCTCACCACAAGAATTACAGTAGGATGGACATTTTGTGTCTTAGTAGCTTCCTTTTCTTGGACTAACTTTTCCATCTCAATTTCCATCTCCTTAATTTGTGCTGTCTCTGTAATGTGAGATTCATCATCTCATCCTTTTGGTTTGCTTCCTGTACAAACTCCTTGGCCTATGGATGCTCTGTAAAAGGTAATTTCAATTGTTTTCTAAGTGCTGCAATATCAACATTTTTCTTCCTCACTAGTTCTTCTGTAGCTTTCACATTAGAAGGTTTATAACCCACTTCAATCACCAACTCCTCTAAAGATTTGATTCTGGTGTCTTTAGCAAATGATGAAGCTTTTTACACCTTGAGCTGATATTTTACATTTGTAAAGGCATTCTGGAGCTTTTGATCACTCATTTATTTTGTAGTCAAGGGAGAATATAGCATCTCTGAGCTTTGTTTGTTGAATTCGATATGGTCCAAGGGATGAATGTCTTGGACTGGTACCTCAAAATCAACCTTTTTATAGTCATCTGTAGTTTTAGTTGTTTGCACTGTAGGTTGAAGTATTGAGATCCAATTTTTTTTATTTTTTTATTTATTTTTTATTTATTTTTTTTATAATCAAAGGTTGAAAGCAACCTATTTTGTATCCTTGGAGTCTACTTCAAGTATTGAGAGTAGATTTCATTCTTGATTTCCTCATTTTCGGCTTTAATATCTTTATACTTTTCTTTGATATCCATATCTTTATCCTCTACCTGTTTTGATGAATATACTTCCACACTTTTCTGTTTCTGAATTATTTGTGTGTTGGAAGTAGTAGGTTACTTCTCATTTTCAAACACTATGGGAGTCAGAGTGTCTTTCTCTGGATTCTATGCATCTAAAATTTTCACTATCTCTTTTTCTTTGTCTGCTGGATTGATATTTGGTTTCTTGTTTTACCTGAGTTTGAACTTGGTTTCTGTGGTAGTTTCAGCAATATATGAGCCTTCTTCTCTATTTATTTTTATGCTTCTGTCCTCCTGATTTGGAGTCTGCAAAGTGTGACTAGTTCACCTTGTTTAATAGATTCTATTAATGTATTTTCCAACCATTCTGTTTGGTTTGAAAACTTTTCAATGTCAGGCTTCTTATCATGAACATATGGGGTTAATTTACATTTCACCCTCATATTGTTGATTATACCATATGGATCATAGTACCAAAGGAAACTTTCACTGAACTTCTATTCTAACAACTTCTTTGCTGCCTCTGCACTTGCTTCTCTACTATTGAAAATGAAAGTACCCACTTCGTTTTTCAATTTAAACTGGGTTTTCTTTTTAGCAGCCAAAACATTTACAGATTCTGAGTTCATAATCTGTCTAATATATTCTAAAGAAAACAATATCATTGGTAAATACTTTGGCAACTTATAGGGAATGAGATTTAACCCATAAACTCTAACTTCAGTATGATTTTGGTATAAATACCAATCACCTGTCCTGCTCTGTTCCGATAACTATAAAACCTTCTTAATTTCATCAGTGATCCTAGGTTGCACACTGTTTTTAAGAAGATTTACTAATCGATGGATGAAATAGTCTGTGAAGTCTACATATCTAAACTCAGTTGACTCCTTTCTGATCAAGGAATTCCAGAAAATGATAGACTGTGCATTTCCCTCTACATATCTTTTAAAGAGATATTGGAAACTTATCTGATTGAAAGTAGAGGAACATATGGAAGAGAAATTAGGTGTACCTAAAAACACCTTCAGTAGGTAGTTTTATAAGCTATTCATTGTTAGAGATACGGCAGCAGAAATATAAATTAAATGACACACATAGAATTCAAACACACATAAAGAATAGCAGATTTTAACGTGGTTCACCCAACCAATCTGGGCTACGTCCACCTAACAGGGCATCGACAATCTCATTAATCAACTATAGAAATACAATAGCAGAGTTTCTCATCTGCTCAGCCTTCCTCACTTCACATTCCTCCTCATGCTCTCTTGCCTCTATGGGCTTACATTTTATAGCTGTGAATGAAAACAAACTCACAAATTCTCTCACAACAAATATAGGATGCATTAACTCCTCATCAGAAATTGATGGAGCCAATGTAGCAACAAATCCTATTGTTGTCATCTACATGAGATTTTCTCCAGATTTAATTAAAAATAAGAAATAAAATCTCAACATTCATGAATGTTATCAACAATATACTCAACAAAATTATAGATGACTGCATGGGGCTGATCAGGCACAAAGATAGACATAAATCCAAGTATATATGCATATGTATGTTCATCGATGATGTAACCAAGGATAAAAGACAACATTAAGATAATGTGTCTTGTTCCTTCTGGGAATTTGGATGATGAATATCGAGAGTTAAGCTTGGGGATGTCTACATATGAGGGCATGAATGTTTGAAAGATTTGAAATCTTTTGGGAAAATCTAACTCCAAGTAGAAATTTGTAAGAGCTTCAATGGATAAAGGGATTGCATTGGGTTTAGGTTGCAACTGAAGCATTTTATTTATAGATTCAGTAGTTATAGTAAACAATACTTCTTTCTCAGCATTGACAATTCCTCTTTGATCTAGGGAATAATGAGTTTGGCACAATCTGATGGCTTCAGGGAATTTATGGGTGTGGGGAACAACATACTTGGGCAAATTAGACTCCCAAACAAGCACTTCGTCTACTTGGTCCAAAGATTTCTCTTCACTCCAGCAGTGGAGCTCAAGAAGGTTAAATTGAGTTACTCGATCTGTGATTTTGTAGTCCACCTCAGCTAATGGGGTATGTTCTACATCTATAATAGGAGGTTGTAGTGGATTGATCACAATTGTGATTTTAGATGCCATTGATAGGTTTGTTTTTAACAATTTAACCCTTCTTGATCTTAAAAACATTGTTTTTAGGTCTTAAACACACTTTTGTAAGATTAAATTGTTTATAGAAGGTCTTTTTAGTATAATAGAGGTTTCTCTTGGACTGCAACAGGTAAAATTTAGGTTTCTCTGACTCAAACTGTCAATTTTTCTTTTAAAAACAAATTCCTTAACCTTTTACAGACTCGGGAATAGCTTAGCAAGGGTTTATTGTAGATTTATTTGATGAAAACAACCCTAGAAAAGTTAAAGCTTATTCCAAGGGGTAATTCCTTAACCTTTTACAGACTCAGGAATAGCCTAGCAAGGGTTTACTGCAGATTTCTTTGATGAAAACAACCCTTAAAAAGTTAAATATTATTCCAAGGGGTTTTTAAGCACTGTAGAAGACATTGAATTTATTTAGAGGGTTTCTAAAGGTCTGTATATGGCTAAATCGATCAGATTTTTCTTTAAAAACAAATTATAGCTTTCAGAAACTGTGAAATTCTCAGGGTTTGCAGTAGAGATGATTTTATGAGGTAATATCGGTGTTTCTCAAGCAAACAAGTATTAAAAGGTTCGAATTCAAGAGTATATATATATATATTATTTTTATTTATTTATTTATTTATTTATTTCTGAAAAATACCTGTGAATTTAGGAATTTGGACGCAAAAAAGGGTTTGCTAGGAGTTGGAAGCTTTCAAAAGCTTGCTAAGGTCTTTTAAATGCAGACTGAAGACTTTGATTGATCGCAACACTGAATTTAGTTGAATTCTGTTGATTTTTTGCATTCAAACAGGGCAGAAACAAATTTTTCTCAGTCAAGAACGGTTCTATGAGCAAAAAGAGAAACAAAAGGGTTGAAATGCGTACATTATGGTGTTTTATAAAGAATTTGAATTGAACAATTTTTACATTTATTACCAGTCAATTCAAATCGGAAGCAGTTTAAGTGCGGTGATGATTTACCACTGAGTGGTTTATCGCACCATCAAAGGATGGTAAATGGTATTTTTTGAATGGATGCGATCCAATATAAAACATATGCATGGAGGAGAGAGGATGGGACTAAACAACTTATATCGCAAATCTTATTTTGTTTAACAATTGCGCTATTAAATTTGTGATGGGAAATCTAGGCCTTTGGATCTAGTGGGTGGATGCGAATGGCTAGGATTATTCGATGGAGTTGTGGGGTAATGGACGGGGGGACCGAGAGTTCTTTTATGTGGTGGGTGGAATTTATACATTAAAACAATGTTTTAACATAAAGTTTAAGTTTAAAGGGATAGGCGAATAGGCGGGTTTTAATGTTTTACATAGGAAATGTAATGTATGCAGGTGTAATGTAAACATTAGGCGTGTTATTTATATAAAAGGGATAGTTTAAACCTATGGGGAGTGGGGAATATATCACGTGGGGAAAATACAACATAGGTTAAAAATTAATATATGGGTTTGGGATATGTAATAAAAACAAATTAATATCATACAGGATGGAAGGTTTATAAAGGAGTTAATACACTATATTAGCATGTTAATGAATGAAATGAATGGGGAAATTAAAATACACTTAGGGTAGTGTAAAAAGATGTTTTATGAGGGATTTTCATAGTGGGGGTCCAATATCAACATTTTACACTTTAAAAATTAGGATAAGTGCATTTTAGGGACTTTTTACTTTTCCAAAGGGAAATATGCATTTTGACTTAGGAAAATTGGTTTTAGTAGGGAAAGAATGAGTGATGTTTTTTAAGGGAAAAGGGTTTTTATGAAGGGGAAGGGTTTTAATGAGTTGGGATCCAATACCTTAGTGTCAATCAGTCATTAAGACGTGGGTCTGGTCCCACCAAAAGTCAGAGAAATGCTCTAAGTCTTTATAACTGAAGGATTTTAGTACTGGAACACATTGTGGGAAGGGAAATTAGTAATATGCTAGATGATGTTTATCCATGCTTTGTGAAACTGCTTTCTTCCTACCCATCATTTTTTCTACGATTTTTTCTTTATTTGCATGGGTGCATTTGTGCTTTCAAACCCTAATCCATTTTTATTTTTAAAACATGAAACTATCTAATTCTAACCTTATTTCATCGAAGGGCTAAGATTAAACTGTTGAGCTCCTCATTTATTCTCTAACTATCTACTGATTTACAAAGATTATACTGTTTGGCAACGTCTTTATTCTCTATCTATAAACATGAAATTTAAAGAATGAAAAAGTCAATATTATGCTATTTAACTCATCATGGATTATGGAATTTTGAACAAGCTGCACATAATCATTTATTTTCAGGAAAAGTAACTAGTAGTGGAATTTTGACTTACATCACTTTCATGTCTTATTCTTATCTTTTTTTTTTTTGTTTGGGGTCCATCTCTCTCTCTCTCTCTCTATATATATATATATATTGATATTTTTCTTTTTAAATCCTTTGATTTTTGTTTTAGGACTTTTACCCTCTTTTCATTTTTGTAGGTTTTAACCCTGAACATAAATTATCTACACACGAATCTTATAATAGAAAATAAACAATAGCGAGAGCATAAAACATAAAACAGATAAACACAGAGATTTTAAATAAATAAAATAATTTAATTTTCATTATATTCCTTTTAGTTTTACAACACATATATATACATGTCGAAGCATACATAAACCCAATCCATTAACCCTGGATTAGAACATAACTGTAGTTCCCTTGACCGGATCTACAAAATACCAGGGGCTGAAAACCATCGTACCCCAAAACCATGTGCAAACTCATGCACAAAACATGGGTGGGTCCGCCTATGAGTGGGTTCGAACACCAAAACAATTTTTGCCGTGGCACTGCCCTGGACCCCAACAGTGGGGGCTGCCTCTCCCCTTGTGACCCCCTTGCTGCGCCCGGTGCAACGTACAACGTGTGGGGATAGTCGTGGAAAGAATATAACACATACCCAACATTCTCCCACTTGTTGGTTTCTTTCCACAGGGGGCCACAGGAGAGCTGAGTCATTGAGCCAATTCTTTAACACCCATTGTTTCTCTACACCAAGAGAACTTCTGAGTGCTCACAAACTTCGTCAATGCATCTGCAACATTCTTCAAAGTGTCCACCTTTACCAGCAACACCCTTTTAACCTCAACCATATCTCTAACAAAGTGATATTTAACATCAATGTGCTTTGGCTTTGAATGGTAAGCAGGGTTCTTAACAAAGAAAATTTCACTTTGGCTATCATAGTCTATCCTTATAGCTTTCTGTACCAACCCCATGCTTGAACATAATCTCTGCAACCAAATTGCTTCCTTTCTTGCATGAGTGGCTGCTATATATTCTGCCTCTGTAGTTGAAAGAGCCACTACAGACTGTCTTTTATTCATCCAACTGACTGTGCCTCCAAATAGGCTAAACACATACCCACTTGTAGATCTTCTTTGGTCCAGATCTCCTGCCCAATCTGCATCAACAAAACCACGAATGTCCAACATTCTTTCCAATCCTGGTCTTCCTTCGTAGCACAAGCCATAATCACTAGTGCCACGTAAATATCTGAAAACCCGCTTCACTGCCATCCAATGCTCCTTCCCTGGGTTCGACATAAACCTGCTCAATACTCCCACTGCATGTGCAATGTCTGGTCTAGTACATAATATTGCATACATTAGGCTACCCACTGCACTTTCATATGGAACACGGGACATATTCTCCTCTTCTTCTTGTGTCTTGGGACACTGTTCAACAGACAGCTTTACACCTACAGGAATAGGAACTTTCACCGGTTTACTATCCTGCATATTGAACCTCTGCAATATAGTCTTTACATACTTCCTCTGGTTTAACCAGAGCTTCCTCTTTGCCTGATCTCTCTTAATTTCCATGCCCAAAATATAGTTTGCAGCACCTAGATCCTTCATGTCGAATTTGGAGAACAGTTGGGTCTTCAAATCTTGGATAATTTCTTTGTCATTTCCAATCAAAAAAATATCATCCACATATAAGACCAAATAAATAACACGGTCACCAATTAATTTAAAATAAACACAGTGATCCTCCTTGCTTCTGGTGAATCCAAGTCCTCGTATATAGGTATCAAATTTCTGATACCACATCCTTGGTGACTGTTTTAACCCATACAAAGACTTCTTCAACCTGCATACCAGTTCTTTCTTACCCTTCACCATAAAGCCTTCAGGTTGCTTCATGTAGATCTCCTCTTCTAGATCCCTGTGAAGAAATGTTGTCTTCATATCCATCTGTTCTATCTCAAAATCAAATGCAGCAGCAACAGATAAAAGTAATCTAATAGAAGTAACTTTGGCAACAGGAGAAAAAATATCACCAAAATCAATTCCCGGCACCTGGGAATAACCTTTCGCTACCAACCGAGCTTTGTATTTCTCCACCTTGCCTTCTACATTCATATTCTTCTTAAACACCCATTTTCTCCCAATGGGCTTCCTTCCAGCCGACAACTCCACCAAATCCCATGCCTCATTTTTGTGCAAGGATGCCATTTCATCAACCAAGGCCTCCTTCCAGAGTTTTCCATCCTCTGAATCTACTGCCTCCCTGACAGTTCTGGGATCATCATCAGTTATAGTTAAGGAAAAACCTGAACAGAAAGCAGATGGACTATACCTTTCTGGTTGCCTTCTTTCCCGAACTGATATTCTCACAGCTGGAGTTTGTGGCTCTTCCTCTTCGGAGTATTCTTCTGTTGTAGAGTCTGATTCATCCTCCTTTAGCTCAAACTCTATCTTCTCAGGTTCCTTTGGTAGGAATTCATGTCTAACAACATGTTTCACCTCTCTAAACACCACATCTCAGCTGTACACAACCTTCCTTGTTTCTGGGTTCCAAAGCTTGTAACCCTTTAAACCATCCTTATACCCAATAAAGATGCACCTTTTAGATTTATTATCCAATTTGGTCCTTTTCTCCTTTGGAACATGTACATATGCATCACATCCAAATACCCTTAGATGTGAAAGAGAGGGTTTCTTACCAGTCCATACCTCATGTGGAGTCTTATCCTCCAACATTGATGAAGGTGATCTGTTAACCAGATAGCATGCAGTCTCCACTGCCTCTACCCAAAATTCTTGTCCTAACCCGGTACCACTGAGCATGCTTCTTGCCTTTTCCATCAGTGTTCTGTTCATTCTTTCTGCAACTCCATTTTGATGAGGTGTGTATGGAGTAGTCTTCTACCGTGCTATACCACACTTCTTACAGAACTCTTCAAATTCCTTCTTGCAGAACTCCCCACCATTATATGTCCTCGGCGCCTTTATCTTCTTCTCTGTCTGGTTTTCCACCAAAGCCTTAAATTCTTTAAATCTGTCAAAGACTTCAGATTTCTTCCTCAAGAAATATATCCATGTATTCCTTGAGAAGTCATCTATGAATGAAACATAGTACACAGACTTTCCCAGTGATGGAACTGACATAGGCCCAAACACATCATTGTGCACAAGTTCTAATATCTTGTTTGCCCTCTTAGCACCAGAAGGAAAACTCACCCGATTCTGCTTCCCATATACACAATGTTCACAGAAATCAAAATCCAGAGAGAAATTAGACATACCTTCTACCATACCATTTCTATGTAGTATCCGAAGGCCCGTCTCTCCAATATGTCCAAGCCTTTGATGCCATAACATGGTCTTTTCTCCAGAGACAGCTAGGCTTTCCGCTCCACTTTCAGGAACCACATAAATATTACACCCATCAATAAAAATGCTACCTTGTATCTTGTACAGAGTTCCAGTCTAAACTCCCTGCATTAATACCAGTTCTCCCCGAACCATCTTGCAGGCATCTTTCTCGAACACTGTTTTTACACCTGCATCATCCATCTTGCTTATAGAAATCAGATTTCTAGCCAATGCAGGAATATGCAGAACACCAGGAAGTGTTCTAATACTTCCACCTTGCAGCTTCAGCTTGACCTTTCCACATCCAATGATTTTGGCCTTACTATCATCCCCTAGGAAGACATCACCATCATATTTCTCATGCTCGCAGAACCACTCCCTATGGGGAGAGAAGTGAAAGGATGCACCTGAGTCAATCAACCATGACTCATGATCTACATGTGTATTTGAAGAAGAAGCCAAATACACATCCCCACCTTCATCCAAGGTGGTTTTTGCCTATGTAGAAGGAGCATCATCAGATCCCTTTCCTTTCTTAGGAGCTTTAGATCTGCACTCCTTTTTGTAGTGCCCTTCCTTTCCGCATTTCCAGCATACCTTTACAAAATTTCCAGGAGATTTAGATCTCCCTCTAGATTTGGATCTCCCACTCGAAACCATATTATTGTTTCTGTTTTGGGACCTTCCTCGTACAGATAAGGCATCTCCATTCTGGCCCTCCATATTTCTCCGTCTCATTTCCTCCGACAACAAGGATGAGACAATGTCATCAAAATTCAAGGTAGTTGTATTGCTACCTATTGCAATAACCAGACTGTCCCATGAATCTGGTAGAGAACACAACAAACTGATGCACTTATCTTCATATGAGATTTTAATATCAAAAGATGACAGCTGACTTACCACAGTATTGAAGGCGTTCAGATGCTCTGTCACCGAGTCTCCATCCTTCATCCTCAGGTTATACAGCTTTTTCTGCATGAAAAAATTATTCACCAGAGACTTAGATTGGTACAAAGTCCCAAGTTTTTCCCACAAATTCTTCGCCGTAGCTTCCCCAGATACATTCAACAATACTGAATCTGAGACACACAACCATATTGTGCTCTTAGCCTTAGATCCGAGTTTCTTCCGATCTTCATACGGCATTGCGATTGGTTTAGTACGTGGATCTGTCGCGATCCCGTGATCTTTATCCACCAGTAGATCCTCCATCTTGAGCTTCCACAACTCAAAACTCTGACCATTAAATTTCTCGATCTCTATCTTTCCGCCGCTCGCCATCTTCTTTCACCACAAGAATCGATCCCGCAAATTTCCCACTGAACAGGGTCTACCTCAGGCCCGAACAAAAAACCCTCATCAACAAGGCGTCCCCTTGAAGCCGAAACAAATCTGATACCAAATGTAGGTTTTAACCCTGAAAATAGATTATCTACACACGAATCTTATAACAGAAAACAAACAATAGCGAGAGCATAAAACATTAAACAGATAAACACAGAGATTTTCCCCTGGATCCCAAATCAAGATGACCAGCTTGATTTTTCATTATATTCCTTTTAGTGTTACAACACATATATATACATGTCGAAGCATACATAAACCCCAATCCATTAACCTTGGATTAGAACATAACCATAGTTCCCTTGACCGGATCTACAAAATACCAGGGGCCGAAACCATCGTACCCCAAAACAATGTGCAAACTCATGCACAAAACATGGGTGGGTCTGCCTAAGAGTGGGTCCGCACACCAAAACAATTTTCATCGGGGCGCTGCCCCAAACCCCAACAGTGGGGGCTTCCTCCCCCCTTGTGACCCCCCTGCTGCACCCGACGCAACGTACAGCGTGTGGGGCTAGTCGTGGAAAGAATATAACACATACCCAACAATTTTTTATTTTCTAATATTGTAAAACAACTTGTAGAAAGAAAAGTATGTACATATTACAATACTAATCAAAGTCAATTCAAAATTATGAATCCTATTATTATAGGACCCTAACACACAACACCTCGCCCAGGCTCATGTTCTTTCTATCCAATGGCTGCAACAACCCACCAATGCTCAATCTCCATGCGGCCCCTCATCCACAGCCTGACTTCCACCTGACAACTTTGTTCTTTGTCAACCACCCCGACCAGAGAGATATTAAGTGTTCATCCTTGCCCTTGATCGATTGATTGCACTGACATCTAGTCTATGGTTATTGGCCACTATGATAGGCGGCTCAATCGTCCTATTGCCTCTTCTTACTTTTCTTATTTTTTAAACTTAAATCATTATGTGTCATCATTCAATTATTTGGGTCGACATAAACCTTTTTCCTTCACCAATATTGGCCCCCATACACCGTACAAATTTTGACCTCTTCCTCAAAAAAATTCTGCCTCGAATGAGGGGAAACGTAGCCCCAACAATCTTCTACAGACCCATCTTATGAAATTCAAAGTTTATGTTCTAATACCATTTTTAATTTTCATAAATCCAGGAACTTGCCAGTTATTCCTAATAGTCTAACTCAAATCTACTGAATAAAAAGCACAACTAGTTTCTTTAACTTAAGCATGCAATGGAGCACAACCAATCTCAATCACACCCATCAACATATTACACACAAGTTATGGCCAATCAATAGTTCTTTAATTCTTCTCAAAACCTACCCAAGATCCCTTGTTAGAATAATGGCCCTCGAAGAAATTACAAATACAACAATTACCTATATCTGATCTAATCGATCAGGCCCTATATTTGTCCTCGAAGTGGCTGAACTGGATCTCTCTTGTTGCTTCATGATCTATCCTTGAACTCGACACAATTGAAGAAAACTTGCAATAATACTCATGCAGATCTCAAGCTTACTTGAGTATCTCTCTCTCAATTTCTCTTGTCCTTGCACGTCTTTGTGCTCTTGCTAACCTACCATAGGCCCTCTTAGTCCTCTCGACCCTCCACAAATATAAGACCTATCGTAAGCCCTCTCGGATCTCCATAGATCTAAGGCCTACTTGACATGTGCCACAAAACAACTTTATTGCCAATATTAAAAATGAATCATTCACCCTCGTACTTATACTTTGAAAAATGTTTCAATTCCATGGGTCTATACCATTGGTTATCAAAATACCATGAATCATCATAATACCGTGGGTCTATGGGTGCAAAGCCCCATCACTTAGCCCACTTTCCCCACGTGTGAGAATACTCCTGAGGCTACCCAAAACATCAACAAAAAATCTTCACAAGGCTGGAAGCCACTCTACACCATTCAACACAAGTATGGGGTGGAACTTTAAAAATGGAATACACTCAAAATATGCTTTAGGCTTCTAGGTATACCTGTTCTTAGATGTGGGACTTCAGGTGTCCACTGTGGATCTCCACATGTTTTAAATTTTGAACAATAAATCATATTTTTGAAACATATGTTTAATGCTGGCATGAAAATATTTTTTATCATATACTTTCAAAGGATGCATGAAATTTTTATCGTATATATTTTTAAAATTTGAGTTATATAATTTTTCAAAATTCATGCCAATTTCTATTACATAATTTTGCACTGCCGAATATTTTCCAAACTTCCAATGTTTCCAGAAATGAACTTGATCATGGTGACTTATCTTAAAGATAATCTATAATCAAATTTGCAATAGGATCTCATATAAGGGCTAGAATTGGAAACAGAATAGAGTTGTCAAATTTGAAAATTAGAGTCACGGGGAAATGGAAATAATTTGCACTTACATCAGTTGCAATTCTGTACAGAGATATGGGGGGGTATTTAAGAGAAATGGGAAATAATTTGACCATCTAATGACAACATTGAATGTAAACATGAGATGTGATATTAATGAATATCCTAAGATCATTTTCTATTCAGATTTCCATATGGCCAGACACAAGATTTCTGAAAATTTTGTTGAATAGTAGCGAGAAATTTCCTTTAACTTGTGCCTTAGTCAAAGAGACCAGACACAATTTTTCCTTAGCATGGAAAAATTCCTATAAGTTAAGAAAATTCATGAGGGAGTTCAACTAATTCACTGGAGTGGGAGGCTCAACTGTTGTCTCCTAGTGCGAGTTATCTCTGGAAAAAGACAAGAGAGTGAGTCTCAAGTTCTAAATTGAGAATGCACGAGTTACATGAGTCACTTAGAATCAATTAACTCAATTAATCACTAGTTCAATTTCCAGAAATAATTACTTGTTAGATTTAGTCTATTCAAAAATCTTATAAATAGGACCAAGGCACACAATTATACAGTTGTTTTGTGAACACGAGTTAGTGAGGCAAGGCAATAGAGAGCAAAAAATTGTGTGTGTGAGAGGAAGAGTGTGCAACATAATTTTTTGCATAGATTGATAGACAAGAATTCCTTGAGGAATGCGCTAGAATTTAGGAGTAATTCCTGAATAATAAGAGCCTCTATAGCGCTTAGATTTAGGAGAAATCGGCGCAAGGAAATAGGAGCTGAGCTAGGCAAGGAAAGGAAGAATCAGGATCAGCATTCTTGCAAGGTGTTTCAAGTTAAGGACTAGCAGGGAGAATAACTTGTTTTCTTCATTGAAACAGGATTGTGGTTTAAGAGATAAATTGCTCATTCTTCTATCAATAAAATTCTTAATCAAGCAAGCTGTTTTCCAGTTGGGCTCCCTAGAATCATTGTGTTTTTTTATATTGTGCGACTGTTATTTCTATTCCCATTCTTCTGTAAATTAAGTAGAGAAAATTCAGTGTCTTGGATTACAAGTTAGTTTCATATTTGTTAATTCAAGAAGATCAAAAATTTCATTTATTTTCTACAAATTTAGATAGAGAAGCAAGTGGAGCATGTCGATAATTAAGATGTTGACAATGTGGAGAGCCTTTCACACCCATTTTGAGCATCTGTCATAGTAGTTAGTAACATATTATTTTATCATTTCCTAGTTTTTTTATGAAAGAATCTTATCGCTGTCACAACAATTTTTTTTTTTCATCTTTACAAAATAAACGATAGCTTCTTGTCTAGATATTCCTTTGTCCTGATGATTGGTAGGTGAAGAATTTAATTAAAATTACATGCTCAAATACGAAAATATGTTCCAAAAGGACATCCAAGCTTTTTCAGAATGTGGCATTAACATATATGAATTGGCTTTGAAAGGAAACAATGTCAAAAATACAAATCAATAAAGATGTGGATCACTAAAACTTAAGGAAAACATCAACATATAATAATTGAAAACGAGTTCAATGAGACAAAAAATGTACTCCATATTTACCATTTACTGCAATTAACAATGAGGTATCAACTTCCAGCTACATAATATGAAATAATACTTCATGCAAAACAAGAAATATCAAATCTGAAGACCAATCAATAATTAAATGAGGTTAGTACTTAAATGCATATAATGTGAAAAGATAACTATAAACCTTGAAATAATTGGGTGTATCCTACAACTACTTCCAGTAATCAATAATGTTGTGTCATACCTTGTGGTAATACCAATGTTGCATTTACAGACATTGCAGATATGGCACGAACAGGCCCACTGAGAAACATTGCTTGACTGCCACAACACCCAATACAAATATTAGTGAATAAATATGCCGTCTTTTTCAACAGAATAGATTTATCCTGTAGCACCATTTGATAACTTTGAATGGTCTCCAAAGAAATAAAACATTAAATTAGAATTGGTAAGGAAATGCATTTCAATCTTCTTCTCTCTATTGAAAATCATATAGTCTTATCCATCATTCCTGGAAATGATGGAAAATGTTTTCTTACCGTTGTCCCAAACATTTAACTCAATGGCATCAGTCAAATCTATAACTTAATGTGTTCTCTATGAAAATTTAACTCGTTTCATAGATGCATTGAAAAATACAGAACTTCCATGTTAACTAAGATATTAATATTGTGGCTAGAAGCATTTTCCTCAAAAAAGAACCAATATCACCTTAGTCATTGAGTTTGTACAGACAAATGTGAGAGCTCTAGGGACTTCTTGTCAGCGATATTCTTATTAGCCTCACAATGAGACGCATCCACTTCAGGAAATGATAGTAAGTGAATGGAATGGCAACCGTCTGATACCCAGAACTTTTTGCGATGCTGAAATAGTTTCATCAGAATATAAGTGATGGTACTAGTATGTTATCGCTAGATTTGATGGGAAGGGTGACAATAGTAGCACTTACCAAATGATGACACCTCCAAAAAAACTGCATGCATATGAACCTTCATGGAGCACTTCAAATGTCTCAAACAACTATCTACAGTTACATCACGATATTGTTCTTTCTCACCCTCCCCAGTAGATACCAGATTGTGCAGGCTCAGAATATGTATGTCTCTCATTGAATCCAATACCACAAACCTTGTTTGTCTTAGAGTATGTATGGAAACTTCCCTTAACAACTTCCTTAATTGCTGTGATGACATGTCACCTTCCCTATTTGCATAATTGAAAGGCACAAAGAAAGAACTTCCCTTTCTCGAGGTATCCCTCACTTTTAGCAAGGATCTACTCTTAGTGGGAAAAGAGGAGACGGGAGAATAAATAGTCACTTCTATCGGCAGATTGCTTCCCATAACTGATGGAAAATTGCTAAATGAGGAAGCTAAAGTAGAACCTTACATTGAAAAAGGAGCAAGTGGCCCAGATAATGATAATGATGCTGAGGAGGATGAGAGTGACATATATGAAGGTTGTGAAAGCTGCTATTGAGCATACAACTCATCAAAGGCAAACCTATCTTGACATATTTGGCCATTCCTCCATTTAGATGCAAGCAAATTTCCTCCTTTTAGATGCAAGCAAATTTTCTTCACACCCATGAAAATAACTATTTACGATGTTTCCTGCTCAAAAACATCATATATGAGAACAATTTACTCACAATAAATCTACTCCCAACACGAATTGTCAGTTGATATGAAAGAAATCAGCAAATTTGTATTGCCTTTTGGATTTAAGGGATGAAAATACAAAGAGAGATATGTAAAATCATGTGAGACTGCATTGTCATAAATCTTAAAGTAAGCCGAAAAATTGTACAAAACATACAGGAAATATTTATTGTAGCTCTTATTTTGGTTGAATATTTATAACAATCTAGTGATTAGGGATGAAGTAAATCATATACTAATTTGAAAAACAAAAAAATTAGTGTAGTGATTAGGGATCAGGTAACTCATGCACTAATTAAATAAAAATATTTTACATCATTTTCCACAAAATCACCATAGCTAATAATATTGCGTGGAATTACAAGATTGCAGAGTTTTTTGAGCATGGGCTGATGTTGATAGAATATCCTATCTGTTGCCCCACCTTGTTGGAAAGGCATCTTTCCTAAAATAGCTGATCCAGCAGGCAGGAAGGAATGTTGGGCATTCTAAGGAAAACATGGTGCATAGAAAAAATTCACAAGGTTGCCACTAATCCATTCCAATTGTGAAAACTAATAGTGTTTTAGATCAAAGTTGGCTATGCAGATCTTAGCCAGAATTTAGGAGAGACATATTTTCTTGATACCAGAGCCAAACTAGGCATGATTGTCTTCCTCGCTTACATACAGAAGGGGGACCATTTGATTTCCCTGTTGCTCCATGATTTCTAACCATGCACTACCCATAGGTTTATTTTCATCAAGCTTCCATTTAGACATTAAAAAGAACAAAGCAACATGACATAAGAATTTAATAAATTAATATAGCTATATGCATCCAAAAATCAAGATAAACTAAATTTTAATTGAATTTGAACAATTTTAAACTAAATTTTAATTGAATTTGAACAATTTTAAACTTTGGACAATACAAGACAAAATTGCAGATCCATTTGATCACCATAAACATAACAATTCCATGGAAACCAACTTCAACAATTCCAGAGAAACCAAATTCAATTTGTCTCGAGAGTGGAAATGAACTGAGACAATATTAAATATTTTCACAACAAAATAAGGAAATACAGAGGTCAATTCGATATCCACAGAAGGAGAAATATTAGACTTACCGACTTGAATTACCCTTTATGTGGTTCCATTGATGTGCACATTAGGAAAGGCCTATGTTCCTTGGAAAAAACCTGTACACGCAATTTTAGAATTGGTGTAGTTGCATATTATACCATCCACGCAATTGGCACCCAATCGGCTACAACATCTAGACATCGTTTACCACCAGATGCCAAGATCCCCAGTTGTATTGACTCTTGATGTAAACCACTAAGGGTTTCTCAATTGCAACGGTCCCCTACATAATTTGACCATATTTCGTCGTTGTTTTTTTAAACAATGCTTCCATTGAAACTACTTATCACTCCATTTCTAGGAAGACCCTTTAAGTCTGGCCTTATTTCAACATAATACAGTCCATAATGTATTCCCCTAACCAAAATAATCTGTGGACGATTTGCACATGCTAAACCGTTAATCTATTTTTTGCAGCCTTTGCTAAAGTCTACACCTTTTACAATATCAGCAATAACCATTTCACCGCCATTGCACCGGCCACTCGACAAAAATGTATCATCCCAGAGACTATCCACTTTTTTCAAAACAAATTCGACTTGCAATTCAATGTATTTTGTCCCGCCCTTGATGCTATTTATCACAATTTCACAGAAAGAAACTGCATTTTTCTCTGATCTAAATCCCCATCTCCGCCCCCATTCATCGACACTTCATCTACGCTCCTTTCGCACATGGAAACCCTGTCATGTACAACCTTCTTCTGCTTGCCCTTGACCCTGCTTTCCCTTGACTAGAGGCTGCAGGGGCCAAACCCTGAACCCATTGTCCTGCCCCAACAACATATGTTGAAGCGAAAGCTGAATTGAGTAAACGGGGCCATTGCAATCAACAACACAACCCTTAATCAAACCAATACATACCAGATTCCTAGGTTCAAAACCCTCACCATTCAATTTTCAAATTCCTTTCTCATCCTTGAGCTTGGCAGCCATGACCCATATTTTCCCTTCAGAACTTGAGTGTAGAGACAACATATTCACTGACACCGTGATATTCACTGAAAATCTGTGTACCAATTCCAAAATCCCATGTTTTGTCAAACCCTCATAGTCTTTCGAAGCCCTCACCACGATACCAGCATGGCTAAAACCAGAACTCGAACCCAGATTTGAAGCCGAGCTCTGTTGCACCAACCAGGCCCTTAGAACAGTGCGGGATCCAGCGCGATCAGGCATTGCGGATATGGGAGTCGGGATTTAGGTTGCTGTAGAATATAGAGACTTCAAATAATACATAAGGAATGATGAATCCGAAAGCATCTAAGCTAGGGATTCTGAGTTCGGATCCAACCACACCTTGACCACCTGCGATGGGTGGGTTGCCAGCTAGGGTCAACTTGCTCATCTGCATAACATCCCTGTAATCTATTCCCCTTCTCTTACAGGTGCGAGGAACATCGTTTCGAGGGCTTTAGATATCTTCGACTTGACTTCTGCCCGATTTCTGAAATATGTCATCACGCAAATTTTTGGCTATTTTTCCACTTCTTTCATTGAAATTACCAGATGAAGAGGCAACATAGGACCGCAACGCGATGGTAGTATGGCATTTGATCTCGAGCGCTTATCATGACTCATGGTCGAAGAGTTTAAGCGACTTGCATGTTGGGCAGTGCTTTGAATTGTTCAATTAATTGTATTGCCATTCCTAATTATTATGATTTATTTTTATGAGTGTATTTTGGAAATGGACGAATGAGATTATTGAAAGGTATCAAGGTATTGTGTATTTTAATTAATATTTTATTTCTGTTTGCCTATTTTCGAAATGTGTAGGAATATTGCTGGAAAGCATATGAGTAGGATTTTGACAAATATTAAAACATTAATCACTAAATTAATTAATTTTATATTTTTACAATATTAAAAAGAGACATCAAAATATTTGTAATTTTATTATTTTTAGTATTTATAATTTATCAAGTGATTCAAATTATGAATTATTTTAATTTTATTATAAAAATAAAAAAAATTAAAATGAATTATTATTTTTTGTTTTTAACTTTGTATTTTAAAATTAATATCAATATTAAATTTTATATTTAATATTTCAAAATAAATGATGACATATGTCGATATGATATTTTTCAAAAGTGAAATTTCTTTTAGTTTATCTCAACAAAAATTATAAGATGGTCTTAACGTTTTTTTTTTTTTTTCTAAATTGAGCTAATTCTATTATGCAAACATAATGTTACAAAACTGCCTCAGTTCAGCTATGGGAGCCTGAGACCGGGCTTGATGTCCATGCTTTATCACTATGACGAACCGCCTAGGTGGGAAACCAGTTCTTTTTAAAAGCAGTTGCATCGCCCTTGAAGAGGGAAACCGGTGGAGAGACCATTACATTGAACATAAGAAAACTACAGAAAGACAACACTATCATGCAGCCTCTGCTGCTGTAGACAACAAAAAAACCAGTATTTCTGGCAAAATAATCAAGTGTAGAAACCATACTGAGCCAAGTCATAGCAGAGTTAATTGGTGTTGGCAGGAGAAGGCGGCTCCTCCTTAATGCGACACCCGTAATATTCCTCAGAATCCTCTGCAGCAGCATTCTGAGCTCCATCTTTGTCTGAGATATTTGCGTCCACCTGCATAAAGAGATGACCCAGGGAGGGAGAGGCGTTGACAAGGGGGTCGCCCGGACCAACAAGCGGCATTGCAGTAGGGATGGGGCGGGGGTCAAGAGGAGAGGGTGGAGGTTCATGCCAAGGAGGAGAATGAAGAGTTGACTCTTCTCGTAGGGTTATAGTAATGTAAGCAGTGATGGTGGGGTGATTGAAGGCACTGTCAAAGCGGAGCTCCGCTCTCTGTGAGGTTTGCCTTAGAAAATGGCTTCCAGAGGGATGAGGGACAAGGGAAACAGGGTTCGGAGGCGCGCCAAGAGGAGGAGAGGAGGGTGGAATGTCGTGGGCAAAGCCAGGAGGACTGTCGTGGTCCCATTGATGGAGGGGGGCCTGAGAATG
Organism: Pinus albicaulis; assembly: GCA_034641835.2. Taxonomy (NCBI): domain Eukaryota; kingdom Viridiplantae; phylum Streptophyta; class Pinopsida; order Pinales; family Pinaceae; genus Pinus; species Pinus albicaulis. The sequence goes on along the minus strand of CM076583.1, from coordinate 1,045,326,162 downwards.
CCACCTTTCAGTTTGCTCAGTGAAGGGAGCTTCATCGAGATTTGATGAGGGCTGCTCACTTGCAGGTCTGCCACGAGTAGCACCTCGTCGACACCTCATTCGTTGCCTGAGCCTAGGCATGGCGGTCTCAGTGTCTTGAACATGCCACATACAAGAGGAATAAGCATGGACAGGAGCAAGACCACAGAGAGAGCCAGGAGGGATCTGCAAATTGAGATTGGAATGACAGAAGATGCTATGAGAAAAATGATACCCAGGAATAGTTTCTATACAGCTGAACAACGAGCATCGACGACCAGTGTGTGTGCGGGCACTGGGCACTGCACAAGCCGCAGAGCATGCACTGCAAATAGGTTTCAAAGAGCTGCTAACAGAGCTGGAATGGTCTGGAGAACCCGATTCTGAATCCATAATGAGTGAACTGAGCATACCAAGGATCAAAAGGAGCCGGCGTTGGAGAGTAAATGTTCTGATCGCATGCGAATTGAAGTCTGAATTAATGGCGCCGTGGGGGGCCATATGGCCACCCCATGTGAGACACCTTGGGAGTTGGTCAGGGACAGATGTCCCGTCAAACCTTTTAATCATCCGCATCCGGAAAAGATGGTCTTAACGTTAACTATACTTTTCCCTAATTTATCTAAGAAATTGACATTAAAAATGACAAATGTGTGATTGCAACATTATAAGATGGCCTTAACTTTAACTATACTCTTCCATGAGTTATCTAAGCGCTTCACATTAAAAATGACAAATGTATCATTGCATGGCTTTACTCGTGCGCAAACAAATACAACTAAACTTTCAACTATTTTCTTCCAAAATAAATTGCATATTGTTTTAAAATTTACAACATGCTAAATAGTGTGATTAGTTGGAAGTTTTATCCATGGCAAGGATGAAGTTATTGCTCTCTACTCCATAATTTTTTGTGAATTAAAATACTTCATATTCATGTCAAAATTGGAGATTTACATTGATATATTAAACATCAAATTTATATACTTCTAAAAGCACTAGCTTCTCCAACGATCACAAGATCCTAGAACCACAAAAACACTATTACAATAATCACAGAGTCTCATTTCAACAACAACTAAATATTTGCATCAAGAGTTTAGGCCCCTCATAAAATGAAACAATTATAGAGAAAGAGTGCACATAAACTAAAAATGAATGTGCTTCAGTGATAGTTTCCTTGAAAATGAGAAGAAAATAGAGCTCTAAACCTAGAAAAGAGTGTCCTTTGACAGAGGGAAACGTTAGTAAATCATAGTCTTCCTCAATGTCCTCTACACAAAACCACTTCTTCCATATAGCATGAAAAGAGAAATGACTTTCTCAGAGGCTAACATACTCTTTCATCCCAAAATAACCCAAGTTGAAAGCATATGTTGAAACAGGATTCAATTTCCAAAATTCAAGTTACAGGTGCCCATAAAATGAGAGGAAATAGAATACACTTTGATGCTAGCACCAAATCCCAAGGATCATGAAAACATAAACATAAACTGCCAAAAAAATAGCATGTAAGCATAATACTAACAACAATAATGGGAATCCTCCACTTCCTGAGCATGTATAGAGAGACCAAATGAAGAGCTACTCTAGATACTCTCTTCACCATCGATAAGACCATAAATATTCATACAATCTCGTATAGGTGACAATAAAACATGATTTCCACACTTGAGGTCTAAAAGACATGTTGATAAAAGTGGATTATCATACTATATGTAGCCATGAGCCATTTAAACTAAAAATAACAACAAAAACTCTGCATTCTACCATCCCTAATCCTAATTATAGGAAATAATAATAAGAGTTTGTACATGATCAACTGGAGGATCAGTGAGGTCCCTAGAGGTAGAGTCACTAACCATAAAACCTTCAACGTGAGCCAATTAGGAGTCCACACTATCGAAATAGTACCGTAGGTTGAAAAACATTCTTTTGACATATTCAAGGGAAGAAAATAGATTATAGGTCTCAACTTATTTATCTTGAAGTACTAGGTGAAACAAGGTGTTAGGCCAGCAAGTTGTGATAGAAAAGTTGTTTCTTTTGAGGTTTTCCAGGGTTTGTAATCCATTCCAAATCCTCATCCATCACCTTAAAATCTGAGTGATAAGGGAGACCCTCAACCTCTTTACTTCCCAACGATAAAATCTATTTTCAAACTTCCAAAGGAACAACATCGAAGAAGGTGGCCATTAAGTCAAGAACAAGCTAGAAGAGAAATATAGATCGATACTGGTTAGAAGTGATTCCATTGAATGATAACTACAAAACCTTATCCATTGAATCAATGTGTAGAATATAGTGTTGGCTAGGGGATAATTTCATCTCTATATCTGTACAGATGTATTACGACATCATCCTTGCCATGGATAAAAGTATTGAGTATCGATTCTTCAAGGAGGCTTGGGTTGTCGAAAGAAAATGAAATACTAGAGACCCTGAGAATGTATAAGACCCTAATATAAAACATTCTTTTAAGATCAATGCTTCAAAGCATGAGACATTAACTAAGGATTGATGGGGATTTTAACAGCCAACAGAAATGTTTCAAACAAAATAGGTAGAGATGCAAGCCATACCTCTTGCAATCGAGTGGCATCTAGGGTGTTGAAAATCCTTATAAGAGTCCCCTTTGTACTAGCAGTCGCAAGGAGGCTTTCATCAAGGTGAGCACAAAGCAGGCGATGTGAGAGTCATGGGAAGTTACGAATCTGGTTCTCTTGAGACAATAGTGCTCGACTCTCATTTGCCGACGTTACAAGCCTGAGAAGGCCAACACAAAGTTATTGGGTGCATGAGAAACAACACACAAACCCTTAGGGTTTACCATCATCTCATATGATGCACCAAGTTAAAATCCATGAAATTGTACACAAAAATCGTGTGCTTCAACACCACCACAATATGATCTCGTCTTTGCTTCACGGCTCGAACCTCAGACCTGAAGGATAATTCCCCAAGGCAACGGCTCTAATGATCATCCCATATCATGACCTTATTGGGTGGTACTGGGGATTCAAAAGCCCACCCACCAGCGCCAAAATATTACATCCAAATAACATCTCCACAACACCAATACCACCATTGTTGAATTCCCTTCTAAAGGTTTCTTTTAATGGATCGCAGTTGTAAACCTGGAAACCATGCTATGTACCACAGAAAAAAACAACTGAAGTCCATCCTAGAAACCCTCCTCTGTGCCATAGGAAAAACAACCGAATTCCAACTTGGAAACTTGATTCTGAGCCACAAAAATAAATGAGGATTAATCACTGGGAGTCTCTGGCGAAGACAAAGAATTTGGATCGAGATCGAGAGATGGGTCAAACAGGGGTAGGGTGGTGGAAAATTTGTATTATCACCTTCCATACAGAAGAAAAAGAAAACAAACACGAAAATTAAAACAACCCGACCCAACCAAAACAAACCCGATATATTTTATCTTTGGTATTTTCCTCATATTCACTTGCATGAGAGATAACAATTTCTTGTAGCTTTTGCCCATTAAAAGAACACGATTGTCATTGTTGGATTATATGGAAGGTCAAGTGGCGAATCTCTATACTGGCTTGGTATGTTATTTCTTGTGTTTGTTATTGTTTGGAAGGAATTTTTTTAGCATTATTGATATTAATCTATTGGCTATAGAATTGGACTCTTTTTATTTGTAACTTAGTGAAATGGAAAATATGTGGAGACAATCTCCATTCTTCTTCTTTCACTGGGCCATGTAAAATAAATGAAGAAATAGTCTCAACCCCTTGCAGAAGGAAAGTTGAGAAAAATAGTTAGCATGAACGATCAAAGAATCCAATGAGCTGAGCTGAGAGGGGTATCCCTTTGTAAACAAGCATCCATAGGCTTCTTAGAGTTAGTATGACTATTTACTAGAAGGTGAATAATCTTCACATCACCAACCACATCCAATAGAAAGGTAGCAACCCTTACAATAAAAATGATGTCTCCAAATAAGGTGTAATCAGTACCAATAATATCATCTTTTGAAACTATTACAATATTATTTTCAAAGTACGTTTCCATACACACGTGAAAGAAACAATCCATCTCGTTAGCAAAAGTAAGTCTTTTTGAAGACCTCAAGAAATGCCCTTGAAGGAGACAATAAGGGTTTGAAACCATAGAATACAAGGTGATCTATGAACCCTAGTTCTGCAACCCTTAGAAGAAATGTTACTAGTCAATAGTCTAATCTCATATGATATCCTAATCTCAGATCAATCTTCAAAAGCATTGTTGTTCCCTTCAACTGATTGAACAAATCAACATTCCTCGACAAAGAATACTTATTCTTAATGGTCACCTTGTTCAATTTCATGTAATGAATGCAAAACCTGAGAGTACCATCCTTCTTCTTCACAAATAATACTGATGTGCCCCATGGTGATACACTTGGCCTAATGTATCCCTTGTCCAACGTTTCCTTAAACTGCAAATTTAGCTCTACCAACTATGGAGTGCTCATCTTGTGTGGTTTTTTTGATGTTGGTGCTGCCCCTAGTACCAACTCAATCAAAAAATATACTTCCCTGTGAGGCGAAAACTATTAAATATCTACAAGAAATCTTGAAACTGTTGTAAAACTGGGTACTTTCTCAATACATATGCATCCTCAACTTCCTTATCTTTGTCACTAGAAATATGTACTGCAAATAACACACACCTGTTTCTGCGACTACACTTCGTTTGCATAGTTGTCACCATTATAACCGATGTTTCCTTATTCTTACCTTGCAAGACTCTTTGTTCTCCATTGTCATCCAAGAACTCAATAACTTTGTCATAGCAGTCCACTTTGGTCCTATGGAGATACAACCAGTCCATACCCAAAAGCATGTTATACAAGCCCAATGGCAATACATTCAAATGTGTTGATGTAGACATGCCATTCAACTCAAATGCATAAGCTCTTACCCAATGGTGAACTCGCTTCTTTGTACCTTTATCCAACTGCACTAACCAAGACTCTGCATGCGCTTCTTTATTCAAACCACACTTATCCACCATATTAGGACTAACATAACTATAAATAGATCTAGGGCCAATCAAAATAGAAACAATTTAGTCACAAAGCTTACCATCCATCTCGATAATAGATGCCTGGTGATCTGCCTGTATGTTATCCCTTGCAGCATAGATCCGAGGAACACTTTGTCCAACATCTCCCACTGTTTGTGCTTCCTTAGCACTGTAAATCTATGGTCTACCACCTCGATTTCGTGTTCAATCTCTCATGTGATGATCTTTGCCACAAGTCCAACACCATATAGGCTTACAACCTACACCCTTTTTCTACTCCTAAAAATAAAATTCCTGCCCTTTGTTAGATGCATTGAACTTCTTGTGTGGTGGTGCATTCTCCTTGTTACATGTGTCCCAAGGCCTTGATTGTTTCTTATCCCATTTACCTTTCCAGTTTGGTTTAGTGCTAGATCTACACTTTGATTTCTCATAACAATGCTTTAGCTTCTGGATGGCCTCCTCCAATGACCTAGGCTCATCAAACTCAATCCGATATTTGAATGTTAGTAGAAAACCAATGATGAATTGTTGAATCTTGGCCTTCTCCTCCTTGAGGTAAGGCACATATATTAATAACTCCAGAAATTTGCTAGTGTACTCCTCATCGATAATAGAGTCCATATTTAGTTGATAAAATTATTTTTCCTTGTCGTCATAATACCTCTTAGATAGATAATTATTCCTGAATGGTCTCTCGAATTCACTCCAACTCAACTCCTCCTCATAAATATCTCTAATTTTCTTTACATATTCACGCCAAATATCTTCTTTACCTTTAAGATTGAATGTAGATATCCTGGCCTTCATGTTCTTTGAGTAATCATGCAATCTTAAGAATTTATTCATTCCAATCAACCATGCTTCTGAATCCTGTGTTTTCTTCATTTCCCAATCGAATGTAGGTAGCTTTTATTTCTTTAACTCATATGGAAAATATCCCCTATCACTCCTCCTATGAGGATGATAACGATTATGGCCATGATACCTATCAGAACTAGAACGAAATAGTACATGTGTCCATCACCCCTCCTTTCCAGAGTATCCAAGAACCTGAAATACCTGATCATGTCATCTCTATCTGACTTGTGCCCACTCTGGGGTCTACTTCCATAGGCCCCATTAGTCATATCCTCCTGTCCACAGTTGATCTGAAGTGGTCCCTGTCTCTGCAATTCTGACATACTCAAAAGAATTACTTCATTGAAATCTTCTTATTTCTCCTATGCCTCCATGATTTTGTCATTATTTTCAAATCCGTATTTCCTCCTTCAAACTCCTCAATGTGCTTGCTAAGTCAGAATAGTTCCCAACACCACGCTACTCAACTGATTCATAGGGATAATCTTTGTAGTCTACCATATTGTTAGTCGTCTTTGATCTCTTCTTCCTACAAGTTATATTATGTCAATTAAACCAAATCATAAAAAAACCAGGGTACCTTACTATAGCTCGGAGAGGATATCTCATCTGCAAGACCGACCAGATTAGCGCAACACACACACACACACATATAAACATAATCATATCAACATATAAACATATTTTCAGCCATTATCTAATTATCAATGCATGACTATGCTAACCACATACCATGACTTCATGCACAAAGACCATCATCTAGTCAAAGTATGCATAAAAACATATAAACACTGATACAAATAATGGATGCACAACCGACATAAACTCACCACAAATACATTCAACAACAATGCCATCAACTTTCTCATGGTGACACCACTGCAAATCATGACCATTTTCATACATACACAACAAGCACATAGATCACAAGCAAAAGGACCTATATGCATCTGACATGTACATACAACAACACATTCATCTAAGGGGAATAGAAACCAGACATCACCCAAGGAGAATAGAACCATGCTATGATACCACTCTATAATAGTCTCCTCCCACATCTACCCAAATAACCAACCAACGAGGGAAAACATGTGATGAAGAGTTACTATGATATGATTCAACTCCCTATATATCAATTAAGGAAGTAGAACTGACGAAACACAACCAACCTGACCTTATGTACTTGCAACAGAACCCCCAAGAGCCATCCAACCCATCCAAGTGACCAACCCTTGAGACAAATTGATATTTTTCTGCATCAAAGCCTTAATCTCTCCCTTGACATGAGCATGCATGTGACTTAGAACCTCCAGTCTCTCCCACAACAATGCATGCCCGCGACTAAGGAATTTTCCAAGTAGTTTTGTGCCAGCGACTTCATATTCTGAGCCAATTTTTCAGGGCCATGACTCAAGCCACTACCTGGAACTCCATGAAACTTCCAGGAACGAAAAGAAACATCAAAAAAATGATAAAAATGTAAATAATTGAACAAGGACTTGAGTGGACCCCTACTAGCCATGATATCCTTTTCGTCAAACATGTGACAAATATGCATTCTACAGGTTAAAGCAACATACCTGAGCACAAGGGTCTCACAATTATCTGAGAATCACTAAGAAGCATTGATGCCTCATCACAATAACTACATTATCATCTATTAAGCCATACATTATGATGAGAGCCATACATTATCACTATCATAAAACTCAATCATAACCAACATATAACCAACTGAAATATCAATAACATAACAAAGATATAAGCCACATATAAACAAGTATATTTACCCATAAAATACCAAGGAGAAATATCTCTTATTGATGATTGCATATGCTGACCAGGTATGGGACTTCCATGAACCACCCAACCATAGGGTAGGTTGAACCAAATTTTTTTTTTCCAGCCAGTCACCCCCATGCCATATTCCAAGCATGAATGTGGGATCTCATAAAAAAAAGCAATCAAAACCAAACCAGGGCTTCTAGAGGCCAAACCACCTCAAACCTCAATAGATGATTCCACCTCATGGTCGAACATCACTAACCATCACCATATTGGTCTCTACCCAAGTTGTCCAGGGCTCCTGCGTTTTTTCCAACCAGGGCTTCTAGGACTAGTAAGTCAACCCATAGTTGTTGTTGGGCTTCTAGAGCATTTTTCCAACCAGGGCTTCTAGGACTAGTAACTTAACCCACCAAGGGCTTCCAAACAATTTTTCCAACCAAGGCTTCTAGGAACTAATAACTCAACCGACCGTCAAAGGCGCAAGAAAACCAACTAGAAAACAAAAGTAAAACCCACAACACCATGGCTATCCAGGAATAGCAAGGCTAGGAAAAGTCATTGTCAATCCATGCAATACCCCATGCCAATGACAAATCATAACCAAATAACCACATGCATATTCCATGTCTGACAAAACTAGTAAGAGAACCATACATGAAACTCAGTACCTGCAAGAAAAACCTGCTATAGTTATTGATCTCGTTGTCCTCTTGCGCTTTCTTGATTTTCCTTTGCCTTCTTTCTCCAAATCCCAAGTATGCCACACTCCTCCAAGAGTGCTCTAAGAAAACTCAAAATTTCCAAGAGTATGAGAGAGAGAATAGAATGAGAGCTCTAAAGCTAAACTGAAAAACGTTTGTGCAAAAGCTACCAACTAATCCTCATATTCCTTTTTATCAACGGGGACTCTAATTTATTAATTTTTCCATTATTTTCCTTCATTTTACTCCTCACATGCAGCCTCTGACCTTTCACCTCCCTTTTCTCATATTTTCCATTATTTTCATAAATAAAGTGTCAATAAATGTCTCATGCCTTTCGAAAGCCTTTTCCATTTCCTTTGCCAATTTACATAACCATTAATAAACCGAAATGAAAACCCACTAGGATGGTTTCGCCCAACATTCAACTTGGAATACGTGTCCCATGACGAAGGTCTTATTTTACCTTTATTAAGTATTACATGGATTTTTCACCAGGGTTGTTACAACTTGCTGTTACAGTGGTAACTTCAGCCTTCAATTCTTCATCAAACATGGCACTTTACATATTTCCACAATCAATCCTTGTTTCGAAAAAGAGACCACAAATTTCATCAAAATAATTTTCATCCACTTTAGGGCGATATATCTGAGCATGCATGTGCTCATTAACAATTTCAACTTCTCCAAATTTATCATTTGTTGTTATATTTATGAGAGATGCACATTCAACTCTATAAAACATTGATTCATATGAAAAAATTTCTTTGTTATTCTCAAAATTAAATGCCTTAAACTCTGATGCAAAGAGGTCATCATAAACTACAGTCATACCGACTAGATCACACATGTTACACTTCTTTATTGGAAGCTTCACCATCCTCAACAAGGACTATTGTTGGATTCACCAATTCACTACTCACTTTTTAGTCACCATCCACATGTGTCTTGTCAGAGTGGGGTTCACCATCATATTCACCATCCATGTTACAGTGGGGTCCTTGAGAATTTCTATGTTCTTACTCTACATCACACGTAGGGGCTTCAACTTCTCACTCTGCACTATTTTATGTGTCTTATTCATCCATATGCATGTCTGCATAATGGGTTTCACTTTTATATTCTTTATGATCATCATCCACATTTGAGTGGGATTCTCCAAGCTCCGTTTTCCTCCTAGAGTCTTTCTCATTTAATCTCAGAACTGCAGTTAACTTTCTATTAATTCTTCAATAGATTGTAACATAATTTGTTGCTTTATGTCACTTTCCTTTATACCAAATTCTACTTCCAGGGTCTTCCATGCTTCCCAGGAAGATGTATCTTTTGCTACCTTGCAGAAGGACTTCTCATCCAATGCATGTTTGATAAGATCCAATAATAATATATCACATACTTCATCATATGGGTTATTAGACCGATACTCAATCAAATCTTTACATCGAAGAAATTTTTTAATTTTGATAGTTCCCAAAAATTAAAATTTTTACTAGTAATTTTTGGAAGTGTTGTCAAATTTATCCTAATCCATTCATCCTTGATTTTTTATACTTCTTCTACTTGTCTTTTAGATGGCTCTATTTTCGAGAGAACCTCTATGAGATCTTCAAAATACTTTGGCTCTTCCTCTTGATTTCTTTTCTCAGTTTTCTTCATTATTAATTTGTGACCCATGGTGGTAGTCTTTCTTTTTTCTTCAAACTTCTTTCCTTATTGTGTTAGCCTTATAGAAATTAATGTCACATACACTTGATTATCTTTAAAAATAAACATTTTAACCTTCACTTTAACAGTGGTTTCCAACAACTACTAACAAGTTTGCTAAGCTCTTCTATGCATATTCGTATGGAGGCTCATAGCTACAACTTACGGTGGAGACTCCTTCATTGGTCAGTGGTGGTGGCTCTATAGGCTACTCACCCTAATATTTTAGTAGTTGGGTTTACAAACTCTCAACGAGCTATAGTTTCTACTTATGGACCAATGGATGAAAACTTCGATTTGCAGACTACTCACAATAGCCAAGGGTCTTAGTGGAAGTAGCCCATGACCTTCTTAACTTGTTTGGTTCTTTGAAACCTTGCTAAACCTTGCTCTGATACCACTTGTTATTTAGATGCAAATATAAACATGCAAATACAAGACAAATAAGTACACAAGCTTCTTCTTGGATAAATGAGTTCTATTCATTAATTATTCTCTCATATACATCCACCGAGTTGTTGGTATTCTCTCTTCTTACTTCACATTACAATGACCAATCCATGAGTATATAGGCACTAAACTTTCTAAATATGGAATCATGCAAACTCTAACTTTCTTTTCTTCATGCAAACTATGAATTGACGCTTTAACTAAAATTTTCGAACTTCACTTTAACATAAATTGCCCATTTTCTTTTCCTTCACTTATCTTTTCTTGACAAGGAATTACCTTTTAAACTTTAACTCACTTAACTTATAATATTAGATTTAATTGTACTTAACCTGCTTTCCTTCACTTAATTTAACTCTTGATACATTGCATGCATACGAGAGCACTTACTATTTCTATCAAGTGAAACAATTTTTATCTATGACAAAGTTGTGATCGATGATTGTAAATGAAATAGGAAATTTGGTGATAAGTTTGTATGAATTATGTGCTCTTATAATTTAAATTGTTATACATACTAGAGTTCACTTGATTGTAACACATTTGAATATTTGATAACTGTTAGGCCAGTTAGGTTGTTGATTCTATAAGATTAATTTCTTTCATATCATTTGCATATTGGTTATGTTAAGGCATAATTATGGAATTATTATCTACATACTTCAATAAGTATTAAACTTATGAATTTTAATTATCGTGAAATATAAAAAGTGAGGTGTAGTATATAATCACATATTTTCAGATTGAGAAAATCGATGAGATAAAATGAATCAGATGCACCACAAACCTATAGTGATGGGCCATCTAGGTGCACTAAGTGAGCCTTTGATATGGGTGACTATAGGGGCATGACAATGAATTTTTAGGTTAAATTAAAGTTTATGCTAGAGGTACTCTTTCAACCTCCTTCACAATAAGAAACCATTAAATAACTAGAGGAGAGGCCACATTTGCTGCCCCATTTAGATGATGAAAGGGGTTCATTTGAATTTTATATTGACAATGGATGAAGGAACTCACAATTATTAACTGGAAATTGATCCCGAAGTTTTGAAATTTTATGTTGTAGGGCATTCAATTTGTCATCCTAGTGAGACATTCTGCACTTTAACTTGTGTATTTCATCCAAAAATATAATTAGTTTCCTATTTTTCTTGTAACTTCACGTTGGTATCTAGAATTTCCATATGCATAAAATATTGAAGGAGTTTGTTGCGGAGACCATGAGATTGGAAGTCGTTTCGATTGCGAGAGGTCGTTTCAAACTTGTGGAGAGTAGCTTCAGTAATAACCAAGGAGTAGAGGAGAGTGAAGAAATAAAAAGAGGGAAAAGAAGATCCATATTCATTAAGGCAACTTAGCAGATATTCCACAATTGGGATAGCCCAATTTTAACCAAAGGGGCAGGTAGATGTTAGAACAAAAAAACCAAGAGGGTGGGAAGGTTTCTCAAGGCCATAGGAAAGATGCAGATGGTAACAAAACAAGAGGAAATAGAATCAGATAGACCAAACAAGCGTTGGTTTAAATAAATAAATGACACTAGAGGATAAAATCCCAATATGAAGAGTGATGGAAGAGCCTACATTAAGATCAGGCATGATGCCCACTTCAAATACACCAAATTGGCAAGCATTGAATTGTTGCATCAAACCATTAAACCAGAGGAACACCAAAAAATTCTTTCCAAAGCTGGGATAGAACTTACTAGTTCTAGAGGCCACCGCATGGCTCAAATCCAATATAAACTAGACCTAGGTGAACCTCAAACTATGCAACATTCAATTTCCATTTACTTATATCCAGGTATGAACTAATCAAACACACCATAGCAAATGAATCTATATCTAAACATAAATGCATAGCATTGGAGAATAAAAACCATGAGAGGTGGAGGAGAAGTGCTTAGATTATGTCTCCATTACCAAATGGTAGCTAAAGCATGCAAGGAGAATACAAGTGATTGGGATACATGTAGTTGAATGATGGAGGCTACCACAATATATTGACTATCTTGTTGGTCATTATTCACGAAGATTCCTATGAGAAGGTGCTTGATCATGCACACGAGTGGATATTGAAAACCAAAGTGCATTGTGGAAATGATGTAAGGCATATCTTGGGATGCGGGATCAAGGTAGGGTTTTCCACCCTTGAACATTATTTACTTATGTTTGTCTCATTTTGAGACGACATACATGATTAACTTGAAAATCAGCCTTTACAAAGAACATGATAGAAAGATGTTTGAGGGAAATCTTCTATAAGGATTTGCTTCAAATATATTGGATGATTAAAATTGAATATCCCAATTTTAAAATATTAGAAATTCTCATACTCTTTTCAAGGAGCAAGCCCACAACAATGTGATTTGGCTTGGTTATTGGTTATGCATCCTAGGCCTAAAGAATACCTTATTTCAATTTTCCTTTTGAAATTATAAAGAATCTACGACCCCAATTATATAACTTATTTGATAAAATTTTATAAATTTTTTTTATATAATATTTTATAAGAAAATTATATATAAATTAAAAATATATAAATAATGTTGAGGAGTAAACACATTGCATTTTATATCATGGAAATTAGAACTAACGAGGGGAATTGAAAATGAACTAAAGCCAAATACACTTATAATTTTTTCCTATGTGAGAGTTCATGTTGTTCATGTACGCTTATTGAAGGCCATTATCTTCCAACCTTTTCTTGCTATTCAATAAACGTAAATATAAAAGACAAACTAAGATAATATGTTATCATATTACCTTACCATGATAGTTTTTTAAAAGAAAACATGAACCAAAAAAATTTCCTTACTAATAACCTTAATACTCGTAGTCCTATCATTTTTAATTCATCATGTTTATATGTGACCTGTCCCATTTTAGTTTAAACAACGTTACATCCCTTATCATATTTTATTCAACCAATTGTTTTTCTTCATGGACAAACATCTGTTCATGTAAAATAATTAATCACTAGGACATTAACATTTTCCTAACACAATGTTTAAAATAAAATACAAAATTTGCTATTATGTAGTGCATAGGCTAAGTTTCAAGAAAGAAATTTGATCAAGATGCACTTGAACCAAAATCTAATTAATGGGACGAGAAAGAAATTCGATCAAGATGCACTTAACCGAAATCTAATTAATGGAACCCAACGAAAATACTTATTCCTAACTCCACATTTTTTCCCTCCATACAAAAATATGGATCCCTCAAATTGATAAAGCATATATGTTTTGTAGACATGGGCATTAGTTTATAAGCATATATTATTTTTGCCTTCATACAAAAGTAGGAATTCTGAAATGGATACAAGTTATCCGTTTTGTAGAATTTGGCGTGCTTTCTGATAGAATTAATTTATAACCCTAAAATAATATATATATATATATATATATATATATATATTAAATGATAACGATGAAAAAAATCTAAACCTTCTAAAAATAATTAGAAAAAGTATTTATATTTAAGAACTTTACATACTAAAAAAAACAACATATACAATTAACAACATATTTAGAAAATCATTCGAATAAATAAAATGCTTTTCATCCATAATAAAGAGCTCCACGTTTTCATTTATAATAAAGAGTTACAGATGGTAAAAAAATATTTGAACTCACCCTCCACAATTAAAAACTCCATATGGTAACAAGGTAGTTGAAGAACGCAAGCACAACTAATAGTAAAGAAACTTTATATTTATATGATTTATATTTGTTTTTAAGTTTCAGAATATTTTATCAAGTATGATGGGAGGTAGGTTGGAAAAGTAATATTTTTTTTTTTTATCATTGGGTTTTATTTGTTAAAATCTCATAATAATTTTTATGTTATTTAAGTTGCATTTTTAATATAGAAATAGATTTAATATTTCGGAAAATTTTAAAAATGTTATAACTCAAATTTATAGTTTCAACAAAATTTTACCAAATTTTAAACAAAATAATTTTATTATTTCTTTTAAATATGTAAGGTAACTACAATATTTACAAATAAAATATACGTACTTTTACAATTATAAAAAAACACATTTTAATGCTTAAAATAGACCTAATTTCATATATATGCAATTGCTTTTTGAAGATGCCTCATATTAATAACTTACAAAATTATTATATTACCACACGGCCACTTAAAATGCCTATTGTAAATCTATGAACAAAAATAGTGCCCAATCGTTATCCTTCAAAAATAAATGTCCAAGATAGGTGAAGTTCGATTTTGGTTTCAACGGCTAGGAGATTGTAAGTTAAATTTTGGAATTTTAGTTAGATCAAGCATGCACGTTGCACTAACATAATATTTGTCTCATTGAATTCATTAAATCTATAAAGTTGATTTCATTAATGTAGTAATATTGTGATATTTTTTTATGGATCATTATATGAAGTAATTTAGGTTGGTGTTTTGAATTAATTAATGTAAAAATATATATTTGAATTAATTTTTTCAAAGTGATGAATTAAATTATACATATTTAGGTTTAAAAAAATAAAATTTTTTTAATAAGGTGAATAATTTAGCATATTTCAAGATTTTATATGAAGAGACATTTGAATATATATATATAAAATGAGAGAATGAAATTTGTTATATTAATATTTTTTTAAGATGGAATAAGAGGTTTTCTAATGAAATAAATAAATATTATAGAGATATTTTACAAGATTAATAATTCAATTAACATAAAAAAATATATTTTTAAACATAATTAGACATACATATTAGGGCTCATAGTCTTAAGGGTCGCAATGCATCTTTAAATTCAATATATAATGAAGAAAATTTTTAAGTGTGTTTTTATTTGTGTGTGGATGTGTAAAACCATTAATGGATCAACATAAAAAATATTTCATTAGAAAATGTAAAATGAACATGAGGGTGGGAGGAATTTTACCTCAGAATTGAAGAAAATAACTTATAATGTTGTGAACACCACACCATCATACTCTAATATTTGATCATAATCACCAAAATTGACATGTGGGGGATGAATCTCTACCCGACCATATGCTCAATTGTGCTATATATTTGTGCAATTGGACACCCTTGAGCCCTTAATAAACTACTTATGATATTGTTTGTTTTTTTGTTTGATAATTCTTGATGGGATGTAGCACCATCCTGAGAGAGATTAATGTTTAGGAAACACTGATGATATTGGAGTTGTAGTGTCAAACTATGTAAATCAGATAGTGTGCTACTAACCAATGGAGTTGTGATATTGGACATCAATTTTTGGGCATATGTACCATAGTGACTTGTGGTGAGAATATTTCAACCCTTTCAGATGCATAGGGTATGCGAGCTTCAAGATGAATGCCTACTCAGGCATATGAGGCTTGGATTCATGGGGTTATGATAGACCAAGGTCGCCTGAAGCCTAGATTTTTTGAATGTTGGAAATATTTTCTATAGAGTACTCATACTACCACGAAGTTGTGATTTGATAATTTTTGTACAGGGTTAGAACATACATTTCACATCAAAGTTGTTTCAGCTTCAAGGAGACACCTTTGCAACTGAGGGGTTTTCTTGGGCTTGTGGTAGACCCTATTCAGTGGGAGATTTGGGGGATTGATTCTTGCGGTGAAAGAAGATGGGGAGGAGTGGAAAGATAGATATCAAGAAATTTAACACTTAATGTTTTGAGTTGTGGAAGCTCGAGATGGAGGATCTATTGGTGGATAAAGATGAGTGTATCTAAGTATCTTTGGGTACTAAACCAACACCGATGTTAGATGAATATTAGGTGAAGTTGGATCGAAAAGAAAAGGGCACAATACGGCTGTGTATCTTTTATTGAGTATTGTTGAATGTACCATGTGAAGCTATGATGAAGGCCTTGTGGGACAAGTTAAGGACTTTGTACAAATCCATCTCTATTAAACAAACTATTCTTGTAGAAAGAGCTGTATAACCTGAGGATGAAGGATGGAGACACGATGACAAAGAATTTGTAAGCCTTTAATACTATGGTAAGCCAATTATTATCTATTGATATTAAAATTTTAGATGAAGATTAGTGCATAAGCTTCTTTTGTTCTATACCAAATTTGTGGGATAGAATGGTTGTTGCGATAGATAGCAATACAACTACCTTGAATTTTGATGAAATAGCCTCATCCTTGTTGTCGGAGGAGATGAGACGGAAAACTATGGAGAGCTTGATTGGATATGCCTTATTTGTACAAGGATGGTCCCATAATAGAAACAAAAATAATTCCTCGAGGGGGAGAGATAAATATAGAGGGAGAAATTAATCTGTAGGAAAACCTATAAAGTTGTGCAGAAAATGCGGAGAGGAAGGTCAGTAGAAAAAGGACTGTAGATATAAATCTCCCGAGAAAGGAAAGGGATATGATGATGCTTCATCGATAAAGCATAAAAACACCTTAGATGAAGGTGGGGATGTGTACTTGGGTTCTTCTTGAAGTATACATTAAGATCATGAGGCATGGTTGATTGAATTAGGTGCATCTTGTCACTTCACTCTAAATAGGGAGTGCTTCTCTAAGTATGAGAAATATGATGGTTGTAATGTATTATTATGGAATTCCAGGAATGCTAAAATCATTGGTTGTGGAAAATTAAATCTGATGTTTCAAGGTGGAAGGATTAGAACGCTTTGTGGTGTTCTGCATATTCCTACATTGACCATAAACATAATTTATGTAAGTGACATGGATGATGTAGATAAAAAAACAATGTTCAAGAAGGATACCTGTAAGATAGTTTTGTGAGAACTAGTATTGACGTCGGAAGTTGGGATTGGAACTTTGTACAAGATTCCATGTAGCACTCTTATTGACGGGTGCAAAAATTCTGTCATTCTTGAAAGTGGAGCTGAAAACCTTGCAGTCTCTCGAGAAAACACCATCCTCTGGCATCAAATACTTGGACATACTAGAGAGGAGGGCCTTTGAATGTTGCATGATAGTGGTATGGTAGAAGGTATTTCTAATTTCTCTCTAGATTTTGATTTCTATGAACATTGTGTATAAGGGAAGCATAATCGGGTGACTTTTCCCTCTGGTGCTAAGAGGGAAAAAGGGATACTAGAGCTTGTGCACAGTGATGTGTTTGGACCTCTGTTGGTTCTATCACTGTGTAATTTTGTGTACTATATCCCATTTATAGATGACTTCTCAAGGAATACATGGATATATTTCCTTAAGATGAAATCTAAATTATTTGACAGGTTTATAGAATTTAGGTCTCTGGTGAAAAACCAGATAAAGAAGAAGATAAAGGTATTAAGGGAAAATAATGGTGGAGAGTTCTGCAAGAATGAATTTTCAAATTTATATAAGGAGTGTGGTTTAACATGAAACAATAATACTCCATACACACCTCAGTAAAATGGAGTTGGAGAAATGATTAACAGGGAATTGATGGAAAAGGAAAGAAGCATGGTAAGTAGTGTGGGGTTAGGAAAAGAATTGTGGGTAGAGGAAGTGGATATTGCATGTTACCTGATTAACATATCACCTTCATCAATGTTGGAGGATAATAATCCACATGAGGTATGGACTGGTAAGAAACCATCTATTTCACACATGAGGGTATTTGGATATGATGCATATGTACATGTTCCAAAGGAGAAAAGAACCAAGCTAGAGAACAAATCTCAAAGGTGCATATTTATTATGTATAAGAATGGTTTAGAAGGTTATAAGATTTGGAACCCAAAAAAAGGAAGGTTATGTACAACCGTGATGTGGTATTTATAGAGGTGAAAGATGTTATTAAACATGAATTCCTAGCAAAGGAAGCCAAGAAGATATATTTTGAGCTTCAGGAGGAAGAATTATAATTTGCAACAAGACATGAATAAGAACAGGAAGAGCCACAAAATCCATCTTTGAGAAGATCAGTTTGAGAAAGGCATCCAGAATGTATAGTACATATGATTTCTATTAAAATTTTTCTTTATCCTTTACTCATGATGATCCCAGAAATATTATGGAAGCAGTAGTTCAGAGGATGACAAGCTCTGGAAAGAGGCCATGGTTAATGAAAGCGAATCTTTGGAAAATAATGAGGCTTAGGATATGGTGGAGTTGTTGGATGGAAGGAAACCCATTGGAAGAAAATGGGTGTTTAAGAAGAAGACGAATAAAAAAGGCAAGGTGGAGAAATGCAAAGCTCTATTGGTAGAAAAATGTTATTACCAGGTGCCGTGAATTGGTTTTGGAGTTATTTTTTTCCTATTTCCAAGCTAACTTCTATTAGATTACTTTTATCTATTGTTGTTGATTTTTATTTCGAGGTAGAACAGAGGGAGATGACGACAACATTTCTTCACAAGAATTTGCAAGAGGATATATACATGAAGAAACCTAAAGGATTTGCGATGAAGGGTAAGAAATAACTGGTATGCAGGTTAAAAAAAAACTCTCTGTATGGGTTAAAAAATTCACCAAGGATGTGGTATCATAAATTTGATATATATATACGAGGACTAGGATTCACAAGAAGAAAAGAAGATCAATGTGTTTATTTTTAATTAATTGGTGACCGTGTTATTTACTTGATCTTGTATGTGGATGATATGTTTCTCATTCAAAATTACAGATAAATTATCTAATATTTCAAGACACAAATTTCCTCCAAATTTGACATGAAGGAGGTTGGTGTTGAAAACAATATTCTAGGCATGGAAATTAAATGATATTGGGTAGAGAGGAAGCTCTGGTTAAACTAGAGGAAGTATGTCAAGAAAATAATGCAAAGTTTTAATATGAAGGATAGTAAAAAAGGTGAAGGTTCCTATTCTTGTAGGTGTAAAGTTGTTTTCTAAGTGTCCCAAGACGCAAGAAGAGGAAGAGGACATATCCCATGTTCCATATGCAAGTGTAGTTAGTAGCCTGATGTATGGAATGGTTTGTAATAGACCAAAAACTGCACATGCCATGGGGGTATTGAGCAGGTTAATTTCAAAACCAGGGAATGAGAATTAGACAACAATGAAGCGGGTTTTCAAGAAATTTTGTGGGACTAGTGATTATAGTATGTGATACCAAGGGAGACCAAGATTGGAAAAATTTTTGGACATTTATGGCTTTTTGATGTAGTCTGGGATGGAGATCTAAGTTAGAGAAGATTTACATGTGGGTATTGCTTAAACTATTTGGAGGAGAAATTAGTTGGATGAGAAAAATATAGTCTGTAGTGGCTCTTTCAACTACAAAAGTTGAATACATGAAAACCACTCATGAAAACAAGGAAGTAATTTGGTTTCAGAGACTGTGTTCAAGTATGGGGTTGGTACAACGAGATACATGGATAAACCATGACAACCAAAGTGTAATTTTATTGGTAAAGAACCGTTGAGCCTCGTATATGCCCATTTTCCCACCATATGAAAACATCATCCATAAATTAAATTTCTAAATCCTTAAGTCATTTCGTACGATAATTATACAACTTGTCGTCGATTCACATATTATACTTTTTGGTTTATTATCATTATTTGTCTTGAATTTTCATTGATTAGAGATGAATTTTATATTATTTACTAATGACCGTTTTATTAAGTTCATTTTCTACAGGGTTCCATTGCAGAAATTATTCACAAGCCAATTAAACTAGTTGCTACAGTTTGAGTACGAAATAAATTTCTTTAGGAGAAACTATAAAATATGTGAGAAAATGTAGAAGAGTATCAAGATTCCGAGATCTTGGTTTTGTTCAAAGTAACCCCATTTAGGTAATCCATAAAATGTTTGGAAAAATTCATCATTCTGAGGAAATTAGGGTCAAGAAAATATTCCAGGACAATCTTAAGTACGGAATCGAGGCCAAAATCGTGGTTTTTCTATTTTCGGCCATAACCATGGTTTGGATAAGTCTCTTATACTCAAATAAGTAATGGTTTTTTCAACTCATCCCAGCTAATTCGATCCACCTCGAGGATCATTCACGAATATATCGTACAACTTATAATAGTTTTTATGTTTTAAATGTTTACTTTGTATGGTTAATTAGTTAAGTTTAGCTTCCATCACTTGATATTTTAAAGCCGGATATGGTTTGTAGATTTGGGGAGGAGAAAGGAAGTACGCAAGAAGAACTGTTGGTCAATTTTGTAAAGAATATCTTTTTCAAGAGATATTACAGTATGGCATTTGTTTCTACAGTTTTAACCTTAATATAAATAAGTTACAACATTAAGTTTCCTCTGAGTATTATGGTTTTACTTTAAGTTTTGAGTCTTATTGAATTAAACTAACTTTCTTTAGGGGTGACAAGGGCCCACCACCACCTAGAAACAAGTCTTCCAACTAGTATAAATTATAGGATTATGTTTGATTAACTAGTGAGTAGCGCAAATGTTGTTTGAAAAATCATTATTGAAATTTCTGAATTGTTAATTTCATTCTATACTTAAAATCACATTTTATTTCGTAGATCTGAGTTGACAAAAATAGATTTCATTTCTCTATTGGTATAGATCATTATGGGTTTCATTAGGAAATTATATTTTGCATGTCACTAGTTCCTTCGTGCAATTACATCTTACAAAGGTATTTGTCAAGCACTACTAATTCAAGTGTATATGGGGATTGTTTGTAATTAAGACCTTGAAAGTAATTCAACTTTGTTTACTTTTAAACCTTGTGGTATCATGTTTGTATAAAAAATCCAAAATATATGTAGTTTTAAATTCATTTGATTATGAATACAATACAGTCAGAGAAGGATTAAATTGAAACACCGTGTCAATTACTATAGGTTTTTTGTGTTACAGTGATAGCATTGAGTTCTCTGAGTTTGCAGTGTTTCGTTAAGTCCATAATTATATTTAAGATTTCTTGTTAATTATAGTTGGCGTGGGAGTAGCAATAGGTTAAGAGTTTCATTTACAAAATGGAAATTAGTGATTCTGTGTGTCTCGAGATTTAGGTATAGCATTTAATTAGATTAAGTTTCCTCATTTATTTGGCATTAGGGTGTGTTAATTGAGTTTTTCTCTTGTTTAACAAGATTTTTTTATTCTGTAATTAGTTCATGAGCATAACATGATTTTGGTGTTTATGTGTGATTTCATTGTTAAGAGAGGTTAAGGTTTTGAAGATTGATTTTCTTCATTTTAGATTTAGACATTTTGAGTTATGAATTGAAAGGTAACTTGTAGTAAGTGTTCAATCTCTTTGCTTAAAATAATGATTTATATTTGATTAAATAATGGTTTCTCATATATTTAAATACTATGATTAACAAGAAATGAGTTTTTTAAGTATGAGGGGTTTCCGCAGTGCATTATATTATATATCATTTTTGGGATTCAACTGCGTTAATTTAGTCATTCATCTATGACCATTTCCATGAGAGGTAGTCGTAACTGACTAATTTATCATGATTTTTGAATAGTCCACTTAGCACTCATTACATCGGGTGAAGCTCACAGGGGTGAAGAAGTGGGATTGAAACTAGTGAAATGAATCACATAGCGTCAATCATCACTTTTGGGGCTTGCACCCGGTAACCAGGACTTCCCGGGAGGTCACCCATCCTAGAACTCCTCTGGCTCAAGCGCGCTTAACTTTGGATTTTTCCCCACAATCAAGCCCACTTAGCTTGCTACCCCATTTTAAATGAGTTTTGAATTAGTTTCAATTAATTTTAAGTAGATCTTATCATTGATTTGAGTAATAAAATGATTTTTTTTAAGTTGTAGATTTCAATTCAAGTGTATTTTTAAGTACTGAACCAGAGTGCCTAAGTCATAATAAAGCATGTCTTAGATCATGAGTTTGTTTAAACAATGATTTGTACTATTTTCATAGTAATTAATAGTATGAATAATTTTTTGACTCATTTTATATGCACAGTCGCTGAAACATTTATACAATAATTTATATCAACTATGATCGATGTGTTACATTATCTATATTTTAACTTTTGAGCAACTTGAATATTAGTTATCTGTTTTCATTAGTATTAGGTGAGCTTTGAATTAGTCAGGTTATGATCCAAATAGGGTGGTGATTAAGGTTAAAATCGAATAAGGATTTAGTTTCATTAGAAATAGTTTGAAAAACGATTTTGTACTTAAACAATAAATTGATTATATCACTCTAGATTAGGTTCAATGCTCTAATCCCGTGTTACCTGCGCTTGTGACTCTAATTCTTATGACCATTGATTGATAATTTAATTTTGGAATTATAACACATATATTTTCCCCAACAAGAACCTTTCTTATCATTCAATGACAAAGCACATTGATGTCTAGTATCGCTTTGTGAGGGATATGGTTGAGGAGGAAAAAGTGTTGATGGTAAAGGTGGACACATTGAAGAATGTTGTAGATGCATTCACGAAGTCTATGAGCACTGAGAATTTTTTCAGGTGTAGAGAAACAATGTGCGTTGCAGAATTTGAACAATGAATAAGCTCTATTGTGACCCCGTGTGTGGAAAATAAAAAAGAAACTAGGAGAATGTTGGGCATTTGTTATATTCATTCCACGACTATAGGTTGGATAATCTACCTATGGTTTTGGGCATTGGTTTGTACATGGTTTTGGGCATGAGGTCTTTATTTCGATGGTATTTCGTAGATCCGATCAAAGGAACTACGATTATGTTCTAATATAGGGTTAATGGATTGGGGTTTATGAATTCTTCGGAAATTATATATATATATATATATATATCTATATATTTATATATATTAACATTTAAAGGAACATAATGAAAAATTAATCTCGCAATCCCAGTTTTGGGATCCAGGAGAAAATCTCTGTGTATATTTATTTTATATTTTATATTATCGCCATTGATTATTTTTTGTTTTAATAGTTTGTTTGCAAATAAATGTTGTACAAGGTTAAAATATACATTTGGTATCAAAGTTGTTAGAAGTTCAAGGGGATGACTTTGCTTATGAGGGTTTTTTCTTGGGACTGTGGTAGACCCTCTTTAGTGGGAGATCTACAGGATCGATTCTTATGGTGAAAGAAGATGGGGGGAAGCGGAAAGATAGAGATCGAGAAATTTAATGGTCAAAATTTTGAGTTGTTGAAGCTCAAGATGGAAGATCTACTGGTGGATAAATATAAGTGGATCACAGTAGATCCAGGTAATAAACTAATGGTAAAGTCCAATGAATGTTGGTTGAAGTTGGATCATAAAGAAAAGAGAAAAATACGGTTGTGAATCTCAGATTTAATATTTTTGAACGTATCAAGGAAGCTGGGACAAAGGCTTTGTGGGACGAGTAAGGTACTTTGTACCAATCAAAGTCTCTGGTGAACAAACTTTTCTCGCGTAAAAAGATGTATAACCTGAGAATGAAGGATGGAGACTCAATGGAAGAGCATATGTATGCCTTTAATACCATGGTAAGCAAATTATTACCTACTGATATTAAAATTTCAAATGAAGGTAAGTGCATCAGTTTATTATGTTCTATACCAGGTTTGTGGGATAGTTTGGTTTCTTCAATAGGTAGAAATACAAATACCTTGAATTTTGATGAAGAAGTCTCATCTTGCTTGTCAGAGGAGATGAGACGAAAAAATATGGATGGGTCGAATGGAGATACCTTGTTTATACGAGGATGGTCTTAGAACAAAAACAAAAATAATTCCTCGAGTGGGAGATTTAAATGTTAGGTCCCTATATTACTAGTGTAGTCACTTCTTGTTGTTAGTGTAGCCCCCTTATTGTTATTTTTGTATCCCTGTAACCCCCATATTGTTATTATTATGCCCTTACATTATTATTGTTAGGTTGGCTAGGATTATATTGTGATCCTATGGACTCCTATATATAAAAGGAGGTTTTGTCATTTGTATCATCCAAGAATTGTTAATTTAAGTAATGTAAAGAAGGTTTCCCCCTCGAAGTGGCTAATTTCTAAGGCATTGATCTCACTTTTCTTCTAACTTTGGAGATGGTTTTATAACATTTGGTATGAGAGCTTTGGATTCTATTGTTTTGCTGCTCCAAAAAGGTCATCGTGTAATTTTCGCTATAAAATTTTTTCTATGAAGTTTTAGAAGCTGAAATTTTTACCACGAAAAGCCAAAATCTTGAGGAACTTCGTGTACAAATTTGAGATCTTGGTTCGGAATATGTTCGGACATATGATCTATGGAAGTTAGGGTTTTTGCAGGCTCTCGAATTTCATCTAAAAGAGGTGAACTTCAGAAAATCATCATAACTCTCTATGTGAGCATCAGATTATAATTCTGGAAAATGTCACCAAAATTACATAAACTGTAATTTCATGTATATCAATTTCAGATCCGAAGGAGGTAACTATGACACGTGGCATGTCGTACAATTTTTCTCTACTGAACTAGTCTGTAATTAGGTCATTGTGGGATATTGGGAATAACTTTTCCTTGAAGCATCCACATCAGGCCAGACCTGTGGAATTCGAAAGAAGATTCAGAGGGCTACTACAAGACTCAATTTTAGATATTGAAGATATGAAATCACATAAATAATTCAGTTTCAATATCGAGCTCCTCAAAAACAAGAAAAGGTGTGTATTTTTTTTCAAATTGCATAAGTCTTGTTTAAAAAATGAGTTTGAAGTGATTGCAAAGCCATATTGAAGCATAGATATTAGTATTGGGTTCTAAAATTCACCCTAAAAATAATTCACCACCCATTAAGCCCTCATAATAAAGTACTATGACTCATGAATATGAAGAACTGCAACATGATATATCAAAATTACAACAAAAAGTGCACCAAATTTCGCTCTCGCAAAGAGCAACAAAAAATGAAATGGAAGTTTTGAAGAAAGGCGTGGAAGCTAAGATGGATGGTTTGAAGAAGGGCATGGAAGCTAATATGTATGTTTTGAAGAAATGTGTGGAATCTAAGGGGGATCGTTTGAAGAATGATGTGGACGACATGGAAGAAAAAATGGAAGACATGAATAATGATATAAATGCAGACATGGAAGACTTGAAAAAGTTGATACAAGAAATTATTCCTAATGGCGAAAAGAAATTAGAGGAAACTCATGATGAGAATAAAATAAATGTTAATCATGATTTTATAAACTCAAATTTTAGATGGAAGACCAACAATATTCCAAATATTGATATGAGGATGTTTGATGGCAAGGATATCGTAACATGGATACTACATATGGAGCAATATTTGAACTCAATAATGTGCAAAACACACAAAAGGTACGCATTGCAACATATATTTAGAACAAAATACATTTTTATAGTATCGATGGCTTTTCTCCGTAAACAAATTGTCACTTTGTCAATTTTTACGGAGGAAATGATAGCAGATTATGAGGATACAAAGATAAACACATTATTTAGCCAATTGATAAATCTCAAACAAAAGGGTCCAGTGGTGGATCACATTGAGGTCTTCCAAAAATTGAATATAAGGGTAAATGATATTCCAGATAAGCACAGGATTGATTTTTTCAAAGGGACTTTAAATGATAACATCCAACATGAGGTTTACCTTTGGGAACATGATTTATTGGAGACGGCATTCTGGTTGGCAAGAAAAATTGAATGTAAAATTATGGCGACAAGGAAGCCTACCACTCACATCTATAAATATGGAAGTGTTGCTACTCCTAGACATCCACAACCTACAAGTTTAACACCACAACAATTGGAAGAAAAAAAAGCAAAAGGGATTTTCTATAGTTGTGATAGAAAATACACTAAAGGTCATAAGTGTTCTGCGAAGAAATTATCTTACATATATTGTGAAGAGGAGGAAGAAAATGAGAAATAATCTTCAAAAGAAGAGGATATACACCAAGAACCAACCCTAGAGAAAGAAGAAATGAGTTTGACCATATCGTGTAATGCATGGGCATGAATTACCACTCCTCAAACTCTCAAGATAGAAGGACATATCAATAATAAAAAGGTAATAGTAATTATTGATTCACGTATTACCCATAATTTTATTCATTATAAGGTATCGAAGGAATTGAATTGCTTCCTATAGCCAACACCAAAATTTCAAGTGATGGTTGCAAATGGAGGAACTATAAATTTCTCTAGAAAATTCCATAATATCAGGCTAACCATGGTGGAATATGTATTGAATAGTCCAATGCTTTCCATTCCAATGGGAGGTGCTGATGTTGTATTAAGAGTACAATGGTTACAAACTTTGGGGACAATAGATTTTAATTTTAAAGAACTTTTCTTGATTTTTTTTTTGTCGAAGGAAAGGAAGTCAAATGACAGGGTATCACAGGGAAGACGGGAAAAATAATAAGCTCTAATGTCATGAAAAATCTTTTGAAGAAAGACCGATGAGGCATAATTACA
This sequence comes from Pinus albicaulis, assembly GCA_034641835.2. Lineage (NCBI taxonomy): Eukaryota > Viridiplantae > Streptophyta > Pinopsida > Pinales > Pinaceae > Pinus > Pinus albicaulis. The sequence continues at coordinate 1,045,299,289 of CM076583.1, read as the reverse complement.
CAATTATGCTCACTAGAAGTTCCAACATCAAAAACATCTATTTATCTAGATTTCCAAAAATTCCTGGACAATCATTCCAATGTGTTCGAAACTCCCAAAGGACTCCCACCTATTCATGACCATGATCATGTTATTTATTTGATTCTAGGAAGTGTTCCTCCAAACATCAGGCCTTACCGATATCCTTTTGTCCAAAAGAGCGAAATTGAACGTATGATTGCAAAAATGTTAGAGGCTAGTATAATTCAACCTATTCAAAGTACTTTCTCTGCTCTAGTAGTATTGGTGCACAAGAAGGATGGATCATGGCGGATGTGTTGAGATTATAGGGATCTCAATAAGCTCACAATTAAAGATAAATTTCCCATTCTTGTGATTGATGAATTATTGGATGGATTACATGCAACAATTTATTTTACCAAGTTTGATCTTCATTCAGGATATCATCAAATTAGAATGAAGACTGAAGATATTCTGAAAATAATGTTTCGAATTCATGAGGGTCATTATGAATTTTTGGTAATGTCTTTTGGCCTTACTAATGCACCTTCTACATTTCAATGGTTGATGAATTCCATTTTCAAACCCTTCCTTAGAAAATTTGTGCTAGTATTTTTTGATGATATATTAATCTACAACAGGTCTTGGAAGGATCAGGCTCAACATGTTGATAAGGTGCTCACGCTATTGGAGGAGAAACAATTATATGAAAAAACCTGCAAATGTTTCTTTGGAGTAGAAGAAGTGGAATATATGGGTCATATTGTATCTCATGAGGGTGTTAAGGTAGACCCTAAAAAAATTAAAACCATTAAGGAATGGAAAGTCCCCACAACCATAAAGCAATTGCGAGGATTTCTCGGGTTAACATGGTATTATCACAAGTTTGTTAAGAATTATGGGAGAATAGAAGCACCTCTAATAACATTATTGAAGAAAGATGCATTTTCATGGAATCCAGAAGCAACTAAGGCCTTTGAACATCTTAAAGAGGCAATGTGCCTAGCACTAGTCTTAGCTATACCAGACTTCACAGAAACCTTTATTGTGGAATGTGATGCCTTAGAAAATGGAATTGGTGTTGTTTTAATGCAAGAAGGAAGACCCATTTCTTTTGAGAGTCATCCAATAAAAGGAAAGTATTTACAGAAAGATATTTATGAGAAGGAAATGTTGGAAATACTGCATGCACTAAAGAAATGGCGCTTACCTAATGTGAAGACACTTCAAGGTAACAGCTAATCGTGATAGCCTTAAACACTTTTTTTGAAAAAAATAATATCTTTAGAATGGAAGTAGATATGGGTCACAAGGACGTTGGTTTATGAATTTGAAATAATATACAAAAAGGGAAGCTAAATGTTGTTGCAGATGCACTCTCAAGAAAGGATGAAGAAGTGAAAGAATTTATTTGTTCCATTTCTATTATCCAACCAGATTGGATAACCAAAGCAAGGGATGAATGGAAGGAGGACGAAGAAGTGTCGACACCCATTCCAATGTTGCAGCAAGATCCTAGTACATCTAATATATTTAGCTGGAAAAATGATTTATTATGGTACAAATACCGCTTATATCTTTGTAAGAATTCCCAATTAAAACAAAAGATTCTTTTGGAATTGCACACTTCTCCTTTAGGAGGACACTCACGATTTTTAAAAACTTACCAGAAGGTGAAGAAAGAAATTTTTGGGATGGCCTTAAATCTAATATGCAAGAGTTTGTAGAGGAATGTTTGGTTTGCCAGAAAAATAACGTTGAGACAATTAGGACCCGAGGTCTTCTACAACATTTATCCATTCCAAGTCAATGTTGTGATGAGATTTCAATGGATTTTTTCATAGTTTTACCTAAGTCCAAAGGAAAGAGTGTCATCATGGTGGTAGTTGATAGAATTACCATGTATGCACACTTTTGTGCATTATCTCATCCATTTAAATCAAGTACAATTACTATTGCATTTATGGAAACAATTCAAAAGCTACATGGAAACCCAAATATTATGGTAAGCGACATAGGTCCCATTTTTACTGGAACTTTTTGGATGGAATTATTTCCTTGTTTGGGTACTCAACTAGCTCATAGCTCATCTTATCATCCTCAATCCAATTGTCAAACTGAGATAATTCAAAAAATTTTGGAAGGATATCTTCGTTATTTTGTATCTGATAAACAAACACAATGGGTTAAGTTGTTACCTCTTGCTGAATAGTGGTACAACACTTCCTTCCATACTGCAGCAAAAATGACCCCATTTATGACACTTTATGGTTATCAGCCACCGTCCATCACATCATATTTAAGAGAAAATTCTAAGGTTGAAGCAATGGAAGATCACATTGAGCATCAACAAAAATTTCTCCAACTCTTAAAGGATAACCTAAATTTGGAAAAAATCGATTGAAACAACAGGCATATCAACATCGCATCGAGGGAATTTTGATGTAGGAGACTGGGTATTTTTACGGCTACAACCATACAAGAAAATGTCCCTCAAACAAGCTAAGAAGGATAATAAATTATCGCCAAAGTACTATGGTCCTTACAAGGTGTTGCAAAATATTGGTACTATGGCATAGAAATTGGAGCTTCCTGCTTCTTCGCGAGTGCATCTATTTTTCCATGTTTCATGCTTAAAGAAGGTTATAAGTGACAAAATTCTAGTACAAACATTATTTCCAAAACTTGATGAGGAAGGGAAAATCATATTGGAGCTTGAACCAGTCATGGAAACAAGAACTCGATAGCTAAGAAATCGATCAATTTCAGAGTATCTCATCATATGGAAATATTTACCCACTGAAGATTCTACAGGGGAGGATGATAATTTTATACAGAAACATCCAGAGCTACATAAGCATTGAGGACAACACTTTTTTGAAGTAGAGAGGCATGTTACGTCCCTATATTACTAGTGTAGTCCCTTATTGTTGTTAGTGTAGCCCCCTTATTGTTATTGTTGTACCCCTGTAACCCCTATATTTTTATTATTGTGCCCTTACATTATTATTGTTAGGTCGACTAGGATTATATTGTGACCCCATGGACTTATATATATAGAAGGAGGTTCTTTCATTTGTATCATCCAAGAATTGTTCATTTATATAATGTAAAGGAGGTTGTCCCCTCAAAGTGGATTATCTCTAAGCCGTTGATCTCTCTTTTCTTCTATTCTTGGAGCTGGTTTCATAACACTAAATCTAGAGGGTGATCTAAATCTTGAGGAAAACCTATAAAGGTATGATGGAAATGCAGAAAGGAAGGGAACTATAGAAAGGAATATAGATCTAAAGCTGATGAGAAAGGAAAGGCATATGATCTAAAGCTCATGAGAAAGGAAAGGCATATGATGATGCTTCTTCTCAAGAGGCAAAAACCACCTCAGATGAAGGTGGGTATGTGTACTTGGATTCTTCTGCAACTAAACATGTAAATCATGTTCCATGGTTGATTGACTAATTTTCATCCTTTCACTTCACTCTCAATAGCCAGTGGTTCTGTGAGTATGAGAAATATGATTGTTGTAATTTCCTATAAGGTATTTGAGGAAGGTTACCTTCAATAGACGCTGAAAAGTCAAGTTGATGTTGCAAGGTGAAATGATTAGAAAAATTCATGGTTTTCTAAATATTCATGCATTGTCCAAAAATATCATTTATGTCAGCAATATGGATGATGTAGGCGTAAAAAAATGTTCTACAAGGATACCTGCAATACGGTTCAGGGAGAACTGGTATAGATTCAGGAAGTTTGGATTGAAACTCTATACAATATACTGAGTAGCAATGATATTGATGGGTGAAATAGTTCTGTGGTTCCTAATAGTGGAGCTGAAAACCTTGTGGTATCTAGAGAAAATACCATGTTATTTGATGAAAGGCCTAGACATATTGGAGAGAATGGAATTTGAATACTACATGGTAATGGTATGGTAGAAAGTATTTCTAATTTATCTATGGATTTCAATTTATATAAACATTATGTATATGAGAAATAGAATCAGGTGAGTTTCCCCTCTATTATTGAGAGGGTGAAAGGGAAATTAGAGCTTGTTCATAGTGACGTGTTTGGACCTGTATCGATTCCATCACTGGGTAAGTATATGTATTATGTCCCATTTATAGATGACTTCACGAGGAATCCATGGATATATTTCCTCAGGAATAAATCAAAAGTCTTTGATAAGTTTAAGAATTGAACTCTCTAGTGGAAAATGAGACAAAGATGAAGATAAAGGTGTTGAGGAAAAATAATGGTGGAGAGTTCTGTAAGAATGAAATTGAAGAGTTTTGTAATAAGTGTGGTATAGCATGACTGGAGACTACTCTATAAAGACCTCAAAAAAATGGAATTTCAGAAAGAATGAACAAGACATTGATGGAAAAGAAAATAAGCATGCTCAGTAGGGTCAGGTTAGGAAAATAATTCTGGGTAGAGGAAGTGGACACTGCATGTTACCTAGTTAACAGATCACCTTCATCAAAGTTGGAGGATAGGAGACAAAAGGAAGGGAAAATATATAATACATATTATTTAAATTTTTTTTTTTTATCTATTACTGATGTTGATCAAAAAAATTTCACAGAGGAAGTATATTCAGAGGATGGAAAACTCTAGAAAGAGGCCATGGTTGACAAAACGACATCTTTGGAAAAAAATGAGGCTCCGGATCTGGTGGAGTTGTCGGTTAGAAGGAAACCCATTGGAAGCAAATGGGTGTTTAATAATAAGATGAAGACAAAACAAAAGTGTTGGACCTCGAATATGCCCATGTTTTTGTCATACAATATCACCATTCATTCCCTAAAACCCTAAGTTTTTAGCCCATTTTGTACCCTAATTCTATAATATGTTGGCAAATACACTCTTTGGTTGATAATCATTAGTTTTATTCAATTTTATGATTAAAGATAATTACTATATTATTTATTGATGACAGTTTTCTTAAGTAAATTTATCACAGGGTTCCATCACCGAAATCCTTCACAAGTTAGTAGAGTACGGAAATGCCTAATTTAGGGCTTTGACACTTCTGGCATGCTTTTGGGGAAACCGAGAGAGGTTATTGTGAAAAATAGTGTTATAATAGCTCTCCATAACTTCGATTCCATCTAGCTCACTCATGTTGATATTTAGAAGGAAATTAGAAAATTTTTCCAAATCTCCAATAAATTTTAAACTGCCAGCATATGCCTCGATTTGAGTGCAGTTGAAGGATAATGAAGAAATTATAGAACATGGATTTTGGTCCTGTATATCATGTTTATGCACCTAAAATATTTTTCCAAAATTCCTTACGTTTTGGGAGATAGTTAGGGTTCTTTGGGGCCAATTTGTATACAATTCTGAAAAATTCCAGATTTGCAAAAATCTCCCAAACAACCTTGTTTTACATTTTTGGGTCAAATGCAGTTGGAAATGTTCCAAGATCAATGTGAAGACATCACATCCTAATGTTAGTGCTTAGTTGGGAGTATTTATGCCAAGAAGAGCAATATTGTTATGGCAATCAGATTGGGAATTCTAAGATTAGTTTTAGTTTTTTGAGTTTTCCATGTAAAGAGATCCATTGCTATTATATATATATGATATTGCTACCTATAAAGGGAAACATTTTAAATAACGAAGGGGAGATTAGCATTTCAATATTATCAGTTGTTGAAATGTGAGCTTCGGGCTGCTGTAAGACATTTTATTTTATAATTGAAGACTTTTGTTCGAGTGATACAATGTGAGAATGTTTTGATTCAGATCATTTCTCAGTATGGTTGATTGTGAGTTTTTGTTTTTAATGATTTAAACCTTATTTCTATTACAATAATCGAAGGTTAATCTAGCTATGGAAGGGCCCATCATCATCTGAAAGTAAGATTCATCAACATCATAAGCTAATTAATGTGTGTAATTTCATAGCTTTCATTAAGTTACAGTTGCAAACAATTAATATTTACTGTGTGATTTCGTGCGATGTGTGATTCAATTTTAAAGCTCTTTGGTCATTGTTGTATTGCACAAATGAATTGATTGACAACTATTTTTTCTGAGTTGCAAGCCCTAATTTATTCCACAACTGTGCTCATGTTTAACACACAGTCATACTATGTTTCCTTTTGATAGAGTTGAGTACATTCTAATTGAAATTGGAACATTCAAGAGTTAGAAACATTAATGTTAGTTCCCTATAATACTAGTGTATCCCCTTATTGTTGTTAGTGTAGGCCCATTATTGTTATTGTTGTACCCCTGTAACCCCCATATTTTTACAATTGTGCCCTTACATTATTATTGTTAGGTTGACTAGGATTATATTGTGGCCCCATGGACTCCCATATATAGAAATTAGGCTTTGTCATTTCTATGATCCAAGAATTATTCATTTATGTAATATATTGGAGGTTTCCCCCTCGAAGTGGCTGATTTCTAAGGCATTGATCTCTCTTTTCTTATATTTTTGGAGTTGGCTTGATAACATTTGGTATCAGAGCTTTTGATTCTAGGGTTTCACTACTCCAAACATGTCATCGTGGAATTTTCGCTATAACTTATTTTATATGAAGGTTAAGAAGCTGAAATTTTTACAGTGCGAAGCCGAGATCCTGAGGAACGTCATGGAAAATTTTTAAATGTTGGTTGACAATATTTTCAGAGATATGATATTTAGAAGTTAGGGATTTTTGCAGGCTCTTGAATTTTACCTAAATAGGTCATCGTGTAATTTCCACTATAATTTTTTCTATTAGGGTTCAGAAGCTAAAATTTTTACAGATTGAAACCAAAATCCTGAAGAATGTCATGGAAAAATTTCAGAGCTTGATTCGCAATATTTTTGAAGATATGGTTTGTGGAATTTAGGCTTGTTTCAGGCTCCTGAATTTCATCTCCAAGAGGTGACCGTGGGAAAATCATCATAACTCTCTCTCTCCGAGCATTGGATTGGAATTCTGTAAAAATTGGCCACAAGTGCCTGCACTGGAGTTTCTTGTGTAGAAATTTCATAGCCGAAAGAGGAAACACTGACATGTGGCACGCCGTACAAGTTCTCTCTACTGAACCAATCCATAATTATGTCATTGTGAGAGATTGGGCATAACTTTGTCTTTAAGTATTCAAATCAGGTCAGGTCTGTGGCATTCAAAAGAAGATTCAGAGGGATACTATAGGACCAGATTTAAGATATTGAAGATCCACATTTATGGAGATAATTTAGTTTCAATATCGAGCTCCTCAAAAGAAAGAAAAAGGCGAGTATTTTTTTCAAATTGCATATGTCTTGTTTGGAAAATTAGTTTTAAGTGATTCCAAGGACTTATTGAGCATAGATATCAGTTTTGGGTTCTAAGATGTGTCCTAAAATGAATTCAACACCCATTAAGCCCTCAGAATCCTCTACTATGTCTCATGAAGATGAATAATTGCAACATCATCTATCAAAATTACAAGAGCAAGTGCACCAAATTTTTCTCTCGCAAAGAGCAACAAAAAATGAAATGGAAGTTTTGAAGAAAGGCATGGAAGCACAGATGGATGGTTTGAAGAAAGACATGGAAGCTAATATGGATGGCATGGAAGCTGGCATGGAATATAAGATGGATGACCTGAAAGACAGCATGGAAAACATGAAGAATGATCTAAAAGCAGACATGGAAGTTTTGACAAATTTGTTAAAAGAATTTTTTCCTAATGCTGAAACGATAGTAGAGGAAACTCATGATGAGAACAAAATAAATGTTAATCCTGATTTCATAAAATCTAATGTTGGATGGAAGAACCACCATATTCCAAAGATGGATATGAGGAAGTTTCATGACAAGGATCCCATAACATGGATACCACATATGGAGCAATAGTTTGATCTCAATAATGTGCAAAACACACAAAAGGTACACATTGCAACTTTACATTTAGAACAAAATACATTTGTATGTTATCAATGACTTTTCTCCCGCAAAAAAATTGTCACTTGGTCAATTTTTACGGAGGAAATGATAGCACATTATGAGGATACAAAGAGAAACACCTTGTTTATCCAATTGATAAGTCTCAGACAAAAGGGTTCAGTTGTGGAGCACATTGAGGACTTCCAAAAATTGAATATAAGCGTAACTGATATTCGAGAGGAACATAAGATTGATATCTTTATAGGGAATTTAAAGGATAACATCCAACATGAAGTTCGTGTATGGGAACCTGATTCATTATAGAAGGCATTCAGGTTGGAAATAAAAATTGAATGTAAAATTATGGCGACAAGGAAGCCTACCACTCACATCTATAAATATGGAAGTGTTGCTACTCCTAGACTTCCACAACCTACAAGGTTGACACCACAAAAAATTGAAGAAAAGAGAGAAAATGGGCTTTGCTACAGTTCTGATAGAAAATACACTAAAGGTCATAAGTGTACTGAGAAGAAATTATTTTACATAGATTGTGAAGAGGAGGAAAAAAATGAACAAGAAACTTCAAAAGAAGAGGATATACACCAAGAAACAACCCTAGAAGAAGAAGAAATGAGTCCGACCATATCGTGGAATGCATTGGTAGGAATTACCACTCCTCAAACTCTCAAGATAAAAGGACATATCAATAAGAAAAAGGTAATAATGTTGATTGATTCGAATACACCCATAATTTTATTCATTTTAAGGTAGTCAAAGAATTGAATTGTTTCCTATACCCAACACTAGAATTTCAAGTGATGGTTGCAAATGGAGGAACTATAAACTGCTATGGAAAATGCCATAATATCAAGCTAACCATGGGGGAATATTTATTGAATAGTCCAATGCTTTCCATTCCAATGGGAGGTGATGATGTTGTACTAGGAGTACAATGGTTACAATATTTGGGGATGGTAGCTTTTAATTTTCAAGAAATTTTCTTGAAATTTTTTTCAGAAGGAAAAGAAATTGAATTACGGGGTATCGCAAAGAAGCCAAGAAATATAATAAGCTCTAATGTCATGACAAATATTCTAAAGAAATAAAAATGAGGCGTAATTGCACAATTATGCTCACTAGAAGTTCCAACATCAAAACCATCTATTTCTCCAGATCTACAAAAAGACATGGAAAATCATTCCAAGGTGTTTGATACTCCCAAAGGACTAGCTCCTATTCGTGATCATGATCATATTATTCATTTGGTTCTAAGAAGTTTTCCTCCCAACATCAAGCCTTACATATATCCTTATGTCAAAAAGAGTGAAATTGAATGTATGACTGCAGAAATGCTAGAGGCTGGTATAATTCAACCTAGTCAAAGTTCTTTCTCTGCTCTAGTTGTATTGGTGTACAAGAAGGATGGATCATGGTGCATGTGTTTGGATTATAGGGAGCTAAATAAGCTCACTATTAAAAATAAATTTCCCATTCCTGTGATTGATGAATTATTGGATGGATTACATGGCACAATTTATTTTACCAAGTTGGATCTTCATTTAGGATATCATCAAATTAGAATGAAGATTGAAGATATTCCGAAAACAACATTTTGAGCTCATGAGGGTCAGTATGAATTTTTGGTCATGCCTTTTGGCCTTACCAATGCACCTTCTAAATTTCAAGGGTTGATGAATTCAATTTTCAAACCCTTCCTTAGAAAAATTTTTCTTGTATTTTTTGATGACATACTAACCTACAAAAGGTCTTGGAAGGATCATGTTCAACATGTTGAAAGGGTGCTCAAAATATTGGAGGAGAAGAAATTATATGCGAAAACATCCAAATGTTTCATTCAAGTGTAAGAGGTATAATATCTGCATCATATTGTATCTCATGACGGTGTCAAGGTAGACCCTTAAAAATTAAAGCCATTAAGGAATGAAAAGTCCCCATAACCATAAAGTAGTTACGAGGATTTCTTGGGTTAACATGGTATTATCAAAATTTTGTTAAGAATTATGAGAGAATATCAACACCTCTAACAACATTATTGAATAAATATGCTTTTTCAGGGACTCCTTAAGAAACTAAGGCCTTTGAACATCTTAAAGAGGCAATGTGCCTAGCACCGGTCTTAGCTACGCTAGACTTCACAAAAACATTTATTGTGGAATGTGATGCCTCAGGAAATGGAATTAGTGTTGTTTTAATACAAGAAGGAAGACCTGTTTCTTTTTAAATTCATACAATCAAAGGAAAATATCTACATAAAGCTATTTACGAGAAGGAAACATTGGCAATACTACATGCACTAAAGAAATGGCGACCTTACCTAATGGGAAGGTACTTCAAGGTAAAAAATTATCATGATAGTCTTAAACACTTTTTCGAACAAAGGCTATCTTCAGAAGAGAAGCAAAAATGGGTTACAAAGATGTTGGGTTGTGACTTTGAAATCATCTACAAAAAAGGGAAGCTAAATGTTGTTGCAGATGCACTCTCAAGAAACGATGAAGAGGTGGAAGCATTTCTTTCTGCGATTTCTATTATCCAACCAGATTGGATAACCGAAGCAAGGGACGAATGGAAGAAGGATGAAGAAGTGTGGACAGTATTTCAAAATTTGAAGCAAGATCCTAGTACATCTGATACATTTAGTTGGAAAAATGATTTCTTATGGTACAAATATCACTTATATCTTTGTAAGAATTTCGAAATAAAACAAAAGATTCTTTTGGAATTGCACACTTCTCCTTTAGGAGGACACTCAATATTTTTAAAAAATTACCATAGGGTGAAGAAAGATTTTTTTTGGTATGGCCTTAAATCTGATATTCAAAAGTTTGTGGTAGAATGTTTGGTTTATCAGAAAAATAAAGTTGAGACAATTAAGACCCCGGGTCTTCTACAACCTTTATCCATTCAAGGTCAACGTTGGGAGGATATTTTGATGGATTTTACCATAGGTTTACCTAAGTGTGAAGGAAAGAGCGTCATCATGTTGGTAGTTGATAGAATTACCAAGTATGCACACTTTTGTGCATTATCTCATCCATTTAAAGCAAGGACAATTGCTATTGCATTTATGGAAACAACTCAAAAGCTACATGGAAGCCCAAAGATTATGGTAAGCGATAGAGATCTCATTTTTACTGGAAATTTTTGGACGAAAATATTTTCTTGTTTGGGTACTCAACTAGCTCATAGCTCATCTCATCATCCTCAATATGATGGTCAAAATAATATAGTGAACAAATGTTTGGAAGGACATCTTCGTTGTTATGTATCTGATAAACAAACACAATGGGTCAAGTGGTTACCTCTAGGTGAATGGTGGTATAACACTTCGTTCCATACAACAACAAAAATGACCCCATTTGTGGCACTTTATGGATATAATCCACCATCCATCACATCATTTTTAAGAGAAAATTCTAAGGTGCAAGCAGTGGAAGATCACATCGAGCATCAACAACAAGTTCTCCAAATCTTAAAGGATAACCTCAGTTTGGCAAAAAATCGAATGAAACAATAGGCATATCAACATCACAGCGAGAGAGGTTTTGATGTAGGAGACTGGGTATTTTTACAGCTACAACCATACAAACAAATGTCCCTCAAGCAAGCTAAGAAGGATTATAAATTATCACAAAAATACTATGGTCCTTACAAGGTGTTGTCAAATATTGGTACTATGGCATACAAATTGGAGCTTCCTACTTCTTTGCGAGTGCATCCAATTTTCCATGTTTCATGCTTAAAGAAGGTTATAGGTGAAAAAATTCCAGTTCAAACAATATTTCCAGAACTCGATGAGGAAGGAAAAATCATATTGGAACCTAAAACAATCATGGAAACAAGAACTTGATAGCTATGAAATCGATTAATTTTAGAGTATATAATCAAGTGGAAGAACTTACCCACTGAGGATTCTACATGGGAGGATGAGAATTTTATATAGAAGCATCCAGAGCTACTCAAGCATTGAGGACAACAATTTTTTGAAGGAGAGGGACATATTAGGTCCCTATAATACTAGTGTATCCCCTTATTGTTGTTAGTGTAGCCCCCTTATTTTTATTGTTGTACCCTTCTAACCCCCATATTGTTATTACAGTGCCCTTGCATTATTATTGTTAGGTCGGCTAGGATTATATTGTGGCCCCATAGACTCCTATATATAGTAAGTAGGTTTTGTCATTTGTATCATCCAATAATTGTTCATTTCTGTAATTGATTAGAGGTTGCCCCCTCAAGGTGGCTGATTTATAAGGCGTTGATCTCTCTTTTCTTCTATTTTTGGAGTTGGTTTCATAAATGTTAACGATATTGAGTCTACATGAAACAATTCTTGTGTGCTTATGAATATAAACTATGGTTCTAGAGTCTGAGTTTCCTCCTTATTGTTGAAGTGGATGATTTATGATTTGCGGATTAGTGAATGAATGATTTATGTTTCGAGGTCTATAGACTGCAGTTATAAAATGAATTTGTGCTTGATAACATTTTATATAGCAATAGGTATTGTGGTTTCCATTTGTCCCAATTCAAATTTTGATTTAGTTCCAATAGTGTGATTTCATTCCTTAGTATTGTTTAAATTAAATTGTGAGACTTATTTCAAAGCATTGTGATTTAATTCCAGCAGTGCCATCTAGTGTTATCTATTTAAAATTGTGTGATTTGTTTCTAGCAATGAGATTTAATTTATTTGCTGAGATCTAGTTTAAAATAATGATATTTCATTCAAATATTGGTGTGATTTAATTCAAGTATCATGATTTAATTTAGGATGAGTGAATTATAATTAGTTCAAGAAATGAGGAGTGTGATTTAATTAGTTCAAGCAGTGTGATTTAATTTAAGTCATTGAAATGTCATAGAGTAATTTCCAAAATGATGGAATTAGTTAAATTTCCAAGTACATTAGCATATGAAGTGATTTTATAAGCAGTGTGACAAAAATTTAATTTTGTTATAAACTTAGATCATTTTGTTTAGATTTCATTTCCTCTAAACCTCAATCATTATTAGTATTTGAAGTAGCTAAAGTGTGGTTTTTAGTGCATTTTATTTCTGAGCAAAGATAACATTTGTTAGATTGAATGGATATGACAGTTTAAGAGATTAATTGCATTTTTATTTCAGATAGATAGATGGTTATTTAATTCTACCTTTTCCACAGCTATAATTTGAATTTCCTACTTTAAGAGTGAAGAGGTTGATTATTGTTTAATTATGGTTTTTAAAATTCAGTGGCTATCGATAATTGCAGAATCTGGATTATCCACAGTATCATAATTGTTTAATATTTAGTACTTAGATTGAATTCCATTGAGTCTTTTATTTCAGTAGGGTTTCCCTTTTAATTGCCAATATGTTTGTAGTAAGTTAGAGTAGAAAGAAGAGTATTATGGTTCTAATGGATTTAGTAGATTTATTTCCTTTGGATTTCTTCCGTTAAATGAAGAATTTATTTTATGTCAAATTAGTGGTATATTAGAGTTTCCTTCTGGAAATTGAATAGTGTGTTCTTTTACAACAAGTCACCAGTGTCTTCTTTCAAAGAAACAACGATTTTGTACTTGAGAATTAAATTAATTTTATGCCCTAGTTTAGGATATATGCTCTAATCCTGTGTTACCTGTGCTTGTGCCTCGAAGCTTACGAGTCCCAGATTGATAATTTAATTTTGGAAACTATAACACATATAATTTCCCCAACATTTTTGGCGTCGTTGCCGGGGAGGTCCTAAGGGGATCAGAGCCTAGTTTCTTTCACAAGTTAAGGGTGGAGAGTGTATCGTAAGACGTGAGTGAAGAGCCACACATCCACTATGGAGGGGTTGCTCCTATGTTTGGTTGTCCAAGTAAGCAAGTTGGGTGAGTTTTATTGCAATTAGCAGTTTCATTCGTTTAGATCAAAATTTCAAACTCTTTAAAGATAAAGCATTTTTGGGGTGATGTAAGAACCCTTGTGTACTAATCCATGCAATGACAGAATATACCAGTTGGCTTGTTGAGAACTAGAAAATGATAGTTCGATGAACCTTGATGCTACTACAGAGACATATAATTCATCCAATGAATAATTCACAACTGAAAAATTTAATATTTTTCTTGAACATAAATTTGATATTATTAAATCTTTGATTTCAAAATTGGATGATTTGTAGGAACAAGAGAAGGGTGAAGAACCATTGTTTATCTTTTGTGCCAACTGTAAAACGAAGCACTTCCTTAGAACTTGCTGACTTAGCGATCTAGAAGCTTGCAAAATTTGCGAGGATGGCCATGTAACTGAAGATTGCCCATCACTGCCACGATTACAAACGGTACTTAGGGAATCAAGTAAGGAATCGAATCAACTACGAGGTATAACTCAAAAAAAATCACCATTCAATACTTGTAATAACTTTTATTCTCCTGAGCAGGTTCCTCAACATGTTGATAATCTTGCAGTTTGATGGAAAATTTTTAATTCTCCTCCAATCAAATATCCTACTTCATGGCCACAATAGCCCTTCCCATGGACCTATTCTTCTATTGAGATATCCCCATGGCCCAAAGAATGGTTTTCCCCAGGGAAATATTTCATTCAATATCAACAACAATCACATGTGCTATCAAGTTATCATCCTTCCTTGTCTCAATTACCTATGCAACCTTTCTTTAACCCTAAACCTAATCCATACCATAGTCCTAATCCATACACTAGACCTAGCCTTAATACATACCCTAAAACTTATCCTAACCCTAATTCAAAACCCTAAACCTAGCCCTCGTTCAAACCCTAACCTTAACTTAAACCCTATACCTAACTCTAATCCCAATCCAAAGCCTAGTCCAAGCCTTAACCCAAACCCTAGTAAAACCGTAGCCCAAACCATAGCTTAGACCCTAATCCAAAGAAGGAGGTTACAAAAAAAATTAAAACACTTTTCTTCCTCTTGATTCTCCCATTGAACAAAATAATATATCTTCAAGGTTGGGGGAAGGGGTGAGTTTAGAAACATCTCCTATCGCTACAAAGGATTCACCAAAGGAAGATCCAATTCAAATACCATTAGAGGAAAAATATATAATTGGAACCTATTCTAAAACTGATGTTGAAACTCAAAACCCTAGAATTCCCCTTGACCATTTTTCTCAATTTGAAAAGATTATGTTTGAGCCTGAACTTGAGGGGTTTATCTTTTGTCTTTCACTGGATCCTTTA
Organism: Pinus albicaulis; assembly: GCA_034641835.2. Classification (NCBI taxonomy): domain Eukaryota; kingdom Viridiplantae; phylum Streptophyta; class Pinopsida; order Pinales; family Pinaceae; genus Pinus; species Pinus albicaulis. The sequence goes on along the minus strand of CM076583.1, from coordinate 1,045,284,188 downwards.
TGCCTCCAAGAGAGTGGTTATCAAACTGTGGAATACAAGCATAAGTTGCAGAATCATAAATATGTGGATCTCATTGAATCCTAGTTTCAAGTAGTCATTAATACACCATATTCCCTCATCATTCAACAACTCTTGGTACCATATCAATTAAAGCAGTTGGTTTCTCATACTCTGGTATGTCTTGAAGTTTATTCTTCAAAATTGAGTGTGAGTTTAGTTAGCAAAATATTACGCACATGGTTGCATTGGAAGTACTCCTACAGTTGAAGGAGATCTTCCTCTCCCTAAATTAGGGTAGGGTAGTATAAGATAAATGAATAAAATTGTCATTTGAAATAGAATTGTTACAACAAAATTCTTAAAACTGCAATTGCTAAGGCGCATCCATTGAAATTTCTGTCATTATATAGTCTTTTTGTAAGACTTGTCAGAAACAATTCACTCTTAATACCTCATATTTTATAAAGTGACTTTGATTATTGGCCAAGATTATTTACTAAGATAGTTAGGGAAATTGTTATTATTATACTTTCCATTCATAATCTTGACAGACTGTCATCCAAGAAACATTTTCAAGTGTCTCTTTGAATGTATTGATGAAAAGCTTCCTATGGTGGACCACTCCTCTAAAACCATAATGAGCTATCATAAGAACCCTAGCACGACCAACTTGAGGAATCTTTTAGTCATTATTGGATATTTTTTATTTCTCTTGATTCTTTAAGGGTAGCAGGATCAAGCAATAAATATTGGTAATTAAAAAATTTTCACGTCGTCCTACGTTGTTAAGGAGTAGATCTGTCTCCCCACTTATTACGTAACCTCTAAGGTTAATAATCACAGTCTATAAAAATATGTAGGGAATGATAGGAGGTCTCGTAATGAGACGACCTACCACGATCATGAGACATAACATGCATGACATTACTGCTCCTTGTCACCAAGCCAGACTAATGGATTGTAGCCCGAAAGCTGGAAGACATTAGGTCTCATCACAAGTCGGCCTATTCATCCATGTTACTTCTTGTGAGTGGCATTTCCATCAGCTGGTTACCAAGCCATGGTAGTGGCCTTCATATAAAAGTCAAATAAGAAAACTCTAAACCTATATCTAGTAAGTGGGCCACAACAATTTCATTAGGTTAAAAGACATCCCTGCCGAGGTTGTAGAAACCTGCTGACAACATGGCCATGCCTGTGGTATTAAAGTTAATTTCACACTATGATTTACTTGGTTTTTTTTTCTTTCCTTTAACTCATTATCATATCTCTCTGAGAATGGCTTTAATATCATTTCAGTAATGTGCTTTGGAGTTCTATCTTTCAGAAATAATCTGGTTTTCATGAATGTGGGACCCTTAGTGCAGGTGATTCACTTTGTTTCAATAAAAGGAGCTTCAATGATATGATTGGGTAATAGTAAGACAATCATCCTCAAATGGTATCATTTTTTCATATTTATTATTCCCTATTTCTATCCATTTTAATGCCTTGTTTTTTAAAATAATGTCACTCCTATTTTAATGAGGATATTGCAAGTGAAGACCTACCACTTTGGACTACTCTTGAGATGCTTTGTGGAAATTTTTATGGTTAACCATTTTTAGGATGACACTATCCTTGTAGTAACAACATTGTTCTCATTACTTTAGTAACCCTAACATTAGTTACTCTGTTGGAATAATAAAGGTAAGTATTCACATCATTGAATCCTTGGTTACAACTTTTTCATATATTATTGATGCAAAGGAAGTTGACATCACATGAAACTTACTGACATGCTCTCACTTAACTAGTCCTATACTTTAAATCATGACTCTAATATAGAAACCCTAGCCCTTCAGTCTTAATTAATCTTTGGTATCTTTCAGAGGTTTTTACATTCACGTGGACATGCAAGATGATCGGCATGGGGGGAGAGAGATTATTGGAATTTTCATATTCAAATTAACATTTTCACCCTATTCTTACTCACGGTTTTCATTATCGTTTTGCACTATTGTTGGGATTGGAGCATGATCACGTAATTTTTATTTAATTTAACCTATTTCCTTTATTTAAATAAAGAGGATTATTGATGATGGTGCTTGTGTTTTCTCATGAATCCATGATACATATGCATCAACATTTTTGGGATAATGTGGATATTGAGACCTTCTAACATCTTCAGTTTATCCGTCATCTTCTTCAACAGGCCATTTCAACAGTCACATAAGCTCCAACCATTCCATGATTTTGTAGCACCGAGCACATCAACAACAAGGGTAAAATTGAGGTTGAGGTGGCTTAAGATTATTTAATTGATTAGATATTTAAGAAATCTTTGATGATTAACAACTAAATATTTCATATATCTAGTTTTCCATATACCCTCCATTTGCATGCTACTCTAATAAGGTTGTAATCATATTGGTTCATGTAAAAAAAAGAAGTAACTATAGTGCCTTCCCCTACTATATTCACGCATATTTTCAATCTTCATTGCTACCTTTCATGAAGGAACCATCCATAAGCATTGGCCTCAGAAACAAAGAGCATCCAAGCACCCATTTTACCATCACCAACTAATCTCATCCACCATTTCCATTTTCAACTATCATCCTATTCATCATTTTCCTCCTACCATATCTATTGTTTCTCCTCAATTTGTATCACTCATAAAATCAAATCTATGGCAATCAATCTCCATGCAATGTTGTTGCACAAGAACTAACCCTACCTAAGGTCATAATGCCATAAAAACCTATATATGAGCAAGGGACTTGTTTGCACGAGGAAATGAAAAACCTCTGTCATGGGGGGATGCTGGGCCTTGAATATGCCCATGTTTTTTTCATGCAATACCACCATTCATGCCCTAAAACCCTAGGTTTTTAGCACATTCAATACCCTAATTCTATAATTTGGAGTGAAATAGACTTTGTGGTTGATCATCACTAGTTTTCTTCACTTTTATATGATTAAATATGATTATGCTATTATTTACTAACGGTGGTTTTGTTATGTACATTTATCCCAGGGTTCCATTACAGAAATCCTTCACAAGCCAGTTGAGTACGAAAATTCCTAATTTAGGGCTTTGACACTTCTGGCATGCTTCCAAAGAAACCGAGAGAGGTTATTGTCAAAAATAGTGTTATACTACCTCTCCATCACTTGGATTCCACCCATCTCACTCATTTCAGTATCTAGAAGTAAATTAACCAATTTGTACAAATCTGCAATAAATTTTAAACTGCCACATTCCATCTCGATTTCCGTGCAGCTGAAGGATAATGAAGAAATTATGGAATATCAGTTGTTGTCCACCTAAAAAATTTTTCCAAAATTCCTTACGGTTGAAGATAGTCAGGGTTCTTTGAGGCCAATTTGTATAAAATTTCGAAAATTCCAGATTTGCAAAAATCTCCCAAACAACCTTGTTTTGGATTTTTGGGTCAAATGCAATTGGAAATGTTCCATGATAAATGTGAAGTCAAGACATCCTAATGTTAGTGCTCAGTTGGGAGTAGTTATGCCAAGAGGAGCAATATTTTTATGGCAATCAGATTTGGAATTCTAAGATTAGTTTTAGTTTCTGAGTTTTCCATGTAAAAAGATCCATTGCTATTTTATGTATGAGATTTATGTCTATAAAGGCCAACATTGTAACAAACTAAGGGGAAATTAGCATTTGGAGATTATTATTTGTTGAAATGTGAGCTTCGAGTTGTTGTAAGAAATTTTATTTTATAATTGAAGACTTTTGTTTCAGTGATACAACATGAGCATGTTTTGATTTATGGCGTATCTCTGTATGGTTAATTGTGAATTTTTGTTATTATTTCTTTAAACCTTATTTCTATTATAGTAATCTAATATTACTCTAGATATGGAAGGTCCCACCATCATTTGGAAGTAAGTTGCATCAACAACATAAGTTAATTAGATGTATGTAATTTCATAGCTTTCTTTAAGTTACGGTTTCAAACAATTAATATTTCTTGTGTGATTTCGTTTGATGTATTGTATTGCACAAATAAATTGATTGATGAATCTTTGTTCTGAGTTGCAAGCCCCAATTTATTCCACATTCGTGCTCATGTTTAACACATAGTCATACTCTGTTTCCTTTTGATACTTATACTCTGTTTCCTTTTGATAGAGCTGAGTACATTAGAGTTGAAAATGGAGCATTCAATAGTAAGAAACATTAACGATTTTGAGTGTACATGAACGATTCTTGTGCGCTTATGAATATAAACTATGATTCTACAGTGTGAGTTTCCTCCTGCGTGTTGAAGTGGCTGATTTATGATTTGCGGATTAGTGAATGAATGATTTATGATTCAAGCTATATAGCCTGCAATTATAAAACTGATTTAGGCTTGATAACATTTTAGATAGCGATAGGTACTGTTATTTCCATTTGTCCCAATTGAAAACATGATTTAGTTCCAACAGTGTGATTTCATTCCTTAGTATTGTTTAAATTAAATTGTGAGATTTATTTCAAATCATTGTGATTTAATTCCAACAGTGTCATTTAGTGTTATCTTGTTTAAATTGTGTGATTCATTTCTAGCATTGATATTTCATTTATTCGGTGAGGTCTAGTTTAAAATAGTGATATTTATTTCAAATATTGCTATGATTTAATTCAAGCATCATGATTTAATTTAGGATGAGTGCATTGTATTTAGTTCAAGCAATGAGCAGTGTGATTTAATTAGTTCTAGAAGTGTGATTTAATTTAACCCATTGAAATGTCATAGAGTAATTTCCAGAAAGATGAAATTAGTTTAATTTCCAAGTACAGTAGCATAGGAATTGATTTTCTAAACAATGTGACAACAATTTAATTTTGTTATAAACTCAGAACATTTCCATGAGATTTCATTTCCTCTAAACCTGAATAGATTGATTTTCATTATCAGTGTTTGTAGTAGCTAAAGTGTGGTTTTTAGTGCATTTTATTTCTGAGCAAAGAGTACATTGGTTATATTGAATGGATATGATAGTTTAAGAGATTCATTGCATTTTTATTTCTCAACGATAGATGGTTGTTTGATTCTGCCTTTTCCATAGTTAGAATTTGAATTTCATGCTTTAAGAATGAAGAGGCTAATTCTTGTTTAAGATTTAGTGCTTAGATTGAATTCCATTGATTCTTTTATTCCAGTAGGGTTTCTCTTTTAATTGTCAATATGTTTTCAGTAAGTTAGTGTAGAAAGAAGAGTATTATGGTTTTAATGGATTCAATACATTGATTTCCTTTGGATTTCTTCCGTTAAATGAAGAATTTATTTTACGTCAAATGAGTGGTAGATTAGAATTTCCTTCCAGAAATGAATAGTGTGTTTTTTTACAACAAGTCACCACTGTGTTATTTCATAGAAACAACAATTTTGTACTTAGGAATTAAATTTTTTTTTATGCCCTAGTTTAGGATAAATTCTCTAATCCCATGTCACCTGCGCTTGCGCCTCAAAGCTTACGAGTCCTGGATTAATAATTTAATGTTGGAAACTATAACACATAATTTCCCCAAGAGAAATGTGGAGAAATAAAAATCTCTATTGGTAGTAAATGGTTATTCCCAGGTGTCGGTAATTTATTTTGGTGATATTTTTTCTTATTTTTCCAACCTAACTTATATTAGATTAATTTTATTTGTTGTTTTGGCTTTTGGTTTTGAGGTGGAATAGATGGATGTGAGGAAAAACTTTCTTCACGGGGATCTAAAAGAAGAGATCTACACGAAGTAGTCCGAAGGCTTAGTGGTGAAGGGTAAGAAAGAACTACTATGCATGTTAAAAAGGTATTTGTATGGGTTAAAATATTCACGAATGATGTGGTATTAGAAATTTGATACATGTATACGAGGACTAGGCTTCACTAGAAGCAAAGTGGATCAATGTGTTTATTTAAAGTTTGTTGGTTACCGTGTTATTTATTTGATCTTGTATGTGGATGATATGTTTCTTATTGGAAATTAAAAAGTAATTACCAAGGGTTTTAAGACCCAATTTTCCTCCAAATTTAACATGAGGCATCTTGGTGATGAAAACTATATTTTGGTCATGGAAATTAAACGAGATCGAGAAAATAAGAAGCTCTAGTTAAACCAGAGGAAGTATGTCAAGACAATACCACAAAGGTTTAATATGAAATATAGTAACCTGGTGAAGGTTGTTAATCCTCTAGGTGTAAAGTTATTTGTTGAAAAATGTACCAAGACAAAAGAATAGGAGTACATGTCTCGTGTTCCATATGCATGTGGAGTATGTACCCTAATGTATGTAATGGTCTGTACTAGACTAGAAATTGCACATGCAATGTGAGTAATGAGTAGTTTCATGTCAAAAATAGGGAAGGAGAATTAGAAAACAGTGAAGCAGGTTTTGAGGTATTTGCACGACACTAGTGATTATGGTCTATGATACCAAGGAAGGTAAGGATTCGATAGATTTTTGGACATCTATGGTTTTGTTGATGTGGATTTGGCTAGAGATATAGATCAAAGAAAATATATGAGTGGGTATTTGATTAACCAATTTGGAGGGGAAATCATTTAGATGACCAAAATACAATGTGTAGTGGCTCTTTTAACTACAAAGGTTTAATACATAGGAAGAACTCATGCAAACAAGGAAGAAATTTGGTTGCAGAGATTGTGTTGAAGTATGGGTTTGGTATAGAGAGCTATACGGATAGACTATGACAACGAAGGTGCAATTTTATTAGAAAAGAACCCTCCTTATCATTCAAATATTAAGCAATTAGTTTTCCAATATCACATTATGAGGGATATATTTTAGGACAAAAAGGTGTTACTGGTAAAGGTGGACACTTTGAAGAATGTTGCAAATGCATCGACGAAGTATGTGAGGACTGAGAAATTTTCTTGGAATAGAAAAAAAATAGGTGTTGTATGGTTGGACGAATGGCTAAGCTCTCCTACGGCCCCTTGTGCGGTAAGAAAACAAGTGGGAGAATAGTGGGTGCGTTTTATATTATTTCCACGACTAGTAGGTGGGTGGACCTACCTATGGTTTTTTGCATAGGTTTCTGCTGATGGTTTTGAGGATGATGGTTTTATTCCCATGATATTTCCTAGACCAAATGAAAGGAACTACGATTATGGTCGTATCTAGGGTAAATCGATTGAGCTTTATGAATACTTTTGCATGTATATATATGTATTGTAACATTGAAAGGAACATAATAAAAAATCAATCTGGTAGTCCCAATTTTTGGATCCACAGGAAAATCTTTGTGTATATTTGTTTTATATTTTATATTCTTGCCATTGTTTATTTTTTGTTTTAAGAATTACTTTGCAGATAATTTTTGAACAGGGTTAAAACCTACACTTTGAAGGAGAATTTTTTTAATTCCCCATACTGTTATTAAATAATAATAATTAAAAATGAATAAAAATAATAAATTAAGTGAGGAATCATAACAAATAAATAAAAATAATTTTTTTTAATAATAAAAGATAAAGGACGAAAAATAAATAAATAAAAATCCAGAAAATGTTAAAAAAAATTAAAGTACTAGATGACAAGTGAATTATATGCATGGATTTTTTTTCTTGTTATTTTTAGACAAAATAATTATATTAAATAGATGAGAAGAAGAATGTGATGAAAAATTTTTCTTCAAAATTATTCAGAAGCAGGGTTAGGCACTAGAAAAGTTAGTTGATGGAGGTGTTGTGGGATGTAAACTATAAAAATAATATGGTGGAGATGAGCATATGGCTAGGTGGAGAGTCCTCCTCCATATTTTGGTCATGGTCAAAAATATCAAAGACTAGAGTATGGCGATTTATTAAAGTCCTAGGTAATATTTATTCCACTCACATCTCATGTTGATTCTGCAATTTTATGAAATATTATTTATTTCTATCTACTAATAATTATTAATTTCTATAAGATTTATCAAGAGATTTTTGCCATTACACATTAAACATTATGATTATATTATACCTTTATTTCATTCATTTAGTTCATGTTTATCATATATCCATTTTGATTGTGTATGTAAACTAATTTACGTGAAACACCCAACATCATTGTTCAAAGTGTCCATGAGACAAGAAAAGTTTGTCTTTTGTTTACTATTGGCTTCTGAAGGTTTATCTTGCATAATGTTGTAGGTAATGGTCAACTAACTTTCCTTTCTATAGGATTATTTCTTACAATGGTTCCTAAGATGTGTAGTACCTAATTTCACTACATAGAAGAATCTATGTGTTATCGATCCATACTTTATTTTGTTCTTCCTACTAAAATTTATATTTTCAGCTTAAAATTTATTTTTTTTCATAGTAGGAATAATAAAACATCAACATAGAAGTAAATACATATTATTTATAAACAATTATAGACATACCTAGGGCTGCATGAAGTTCATATTATTGTATGATTGTCTCTGCAATGGATGGAGCCTTATGATCCCTTGTGACACTTGCAACAATATTTATAACATGGGATGTCCATTGAACACCAATATTTGATTGTGAAAACATAAAAAATATTATGAGAATGAAAGTTATACTTTATGAATTTTCACCTTCAAAATGATAAGAAACTAATAACTCCATTCCAATTTGAGGGGGAAACCTCCTTTTACAAATAATATAATGTATAAAACATGATTTTATAATTCTAAAACAATGCATCGTTAGTATATATAAGAGACAAATGGTATAATTATAATAAAATAGTACCATGAAAGGTTTTGTCCTACATAAAAATATAACAAAAAAAGTAGCCAGTCAATATATATGGATTAATAAAGGGTTTTATGCTTACATGGGAATAATATAGGGATTAACATGATCCTTTACTTCAAAAAAGTGTTTTCCACTAAATTTTATTAACTGCTAGTGATTTCACATAAATAAGTCATCTTCCCATGTCACCTCTTCCACTGGTAGGTTCTTTTTTTGATGAGGTACTCCAAAATTGTTGGATTACTTCTTTACCTAATATTTATTTAAAGTATTATTTTTTCTTGTAATATGAAATTACCTTCTTAAATAATATTTGGTACACTTCCAAGATGAAAATTAATATCATAATAATGATATTTTTTAGCTAGAAGACCCTTAGAATTACTCCAATTACCTTGGAATTATTATTGATAAAGTTATGAATATTATACCCTAACATATGTGATTTTCATATCACTGTCCAATAAATATTACCCCATATTTATCTATACACTATGGCATATCCTTGAAAAATTTATGGTACCTCTATGTGCAATAATTACTTGAAACTAAGGTGTTAGATATTTGAAACAATTGGGAAGTTTTGCTAATTTTTAATTGATGAAGTAATGAGTTATGTTAGTATTAATCAACATTGTTATCTCTTCGTTTTTTATGTATCCTTCTATATTCAGGGTTTTTAGAGTATCAATATTTACTAATGAATGATATTGTATTGTTGGAGTAGTCTCTTTTAGCTCTAGAGTCTTAGATAGTTATAATTCTTGATTTTCACCCTCTTCAGATTCTATGTAGAATAATTTATTCTCACCACATTTATGGACCTTATTGTATATTTTATCACAATTGAAACATGCTAATTTTACTATTGTTCCATCCATTTCCTAAGGTGTCAACCTTGTTGGTTGAGTGAGGTTAGGAGAGGGAGCATGATGTTTTCTGTAGTTGTTAGTCACCAATTTCCTAGTGGCCATATTTTTTCTTTCAACTTTTGCTACTTTGCTAAAGAAATATCTAGGTATTTAGATCCAAATAGATGTACCTCATGTTTGATTGTTTATTTAAAGTTACCAAAAAAATATTTAACAAATTCTTCTTTGAAATTTTCTTTACCCTAAGAAAAATTTTAAATTATTGAATGCTCTCTATAATTTATTATTTTTTTCCAAAGATTGAAAATTTGAGAGAAAAATGTAAAATTATTTTAATATATCCATAATGTGTTATAAATTACTAGAGCCATATATAAAATAATCCTTTTTCCTTTAAAAAATATGTTGACACCATACATTTTTGTCTTCTAGAAGAATGGATGCAATATTTACCTTTTGCAAGAACATAACTTGGTTTATATCAAAGTATTGATCAATATAAAATACATATTTTATTAGATCGTTACCATCATACTTCCTCATATCGATCTTTGGGATGTAGTATTTCCTCTATGTTGACTTGAAACCTTGATGATGTGCATCTTGGAATAAATATTCATGATTTTGTTGGATCTCCATATCCTTTTCCTGGTATATCCTTTAATAAAAAGGTTCTTAATTATTTTATGGATGTTTGCATTTCTTCCTTATTTTCAGTCATCCTTTTTTCCAATTTGTCCATCATTTCTCCTCTAAGGATTTATTGATATAGTAATATATCCACCATTTTCATCATACAACCATCCATTTCATTAACATTCTTTTGTAGTTGGGAGAACCTAAATTCTAAGTATTCACTTTATTTGTAACCCATACATGAGCCTCTAGGTGGATTAATTGGTGAATAGCTTTCACATATTTTTTGGGATCCACATATGAAAATAATAATAATAATAATGTCTATAACAGTTTTTGCTTCCAATCACCGAAATAAAATGGGTCTTCTAATCAAATGTTATGCTACTTGTAAGTTAAGCACTTTTAAACCTACATTTGGATAATTTATGAATGGATAATATTTTATTTCATATATCTCTATTGTTTGAGCCCTTATTAATCAAATTCCTTGGTATGAAATAATTTAATATGCCTTCTTTGCAATTTCATAGGTTTGACCAGAATTTGATGTGCCAAGTGAAAGTTATCATAACATCCCAAAACTCGTTGTTTTTTGTCCTCTTCCCAAAAGAAAACTTGGACATAATTCTAAGTTACAAATTATTAAAATAAGATATTGAAGTGTTTATCTAAGGTACTTATATATGTCTCCTAATATATATGAAATTTTCACATTCTAAAAAAATCCCTAAAAAACATTATAGAAAAATAAGAAGCAACATGTTCAAAATTGATTTTAGGACCATTTAGAAATCGTCATTTATATACTTAATATGTCTAAAATTATATTGAAACAATGTTTAAATTTGTTACCAGTGGTACCTAGGGACCTATCCTTTATCTCCTCAAAATTTCATGATCTATAAGATCCCTTAATATAAGTTATAATGAAAATTTCAAACAAACCCATTTGAAATGAATTTAAGGAAAATTTGGGAACCCTAACATCCTCACATAGTATTTTCAAAAGCATAGAGAACCAAAGTATGATAATCTTATTATAGGTACCCAAATATCTTTCCTTTGTCCCCTAAAAATTTCATAATCTGAAACATCCCCAAATTTTTTTAGAAAAAAGGCCAAATTAACTTGTTTGAAAATTATTTACATAGAATTTATGAACCCTAACTTCGTTATGGAATATATTTAAAATTATATAAAAGTAAGATATCAAAATTGAACTAGATGTTTCAAATAATTATCCTTAACAAGATCAAAATTTCACCATCTAAAACATCCCCCAAAACAAAGTGTGAAAATATTAGGAGGACGTGTTTAAAACAAAAAATTACTAGGATCATAAGCTATGGTACCAAATGCTATACATTTCACCTTAAAAATGATAAAGATATAATAATCACAATCAACTTGAAAAGGGAAACCTCCCTCCTTTTATAATTAATACAATGCATAAGACAAAATTTGATGACCCTAAGATTATGTCTCCTTTCCGTGTGTCTGTGTATGTGTCCATATATATATATATATATATATATATATATATATATATAAACATATTGTTCTAATAAAATGGGACTATGAAAGGTTCGAGTCGACTTAATAATATAAGAGAAATGGAATCACACAATATCTAAGGCTTAAAAAAAGATTCTAACATTACTAATGCAACATATACAGAGCTACCACTATAGATACAATTTAATCAAATTGAAAAGGAAGTTTTTATCAAAACCACGAAATTTCCTCTCTAGTTTCCCCATACAAGAATTACATAAAATATACAATTCCTATGGAATTACTTTACCCTAACCTCCTTTACCATCTTCATGTAAACGATGCATTGATGGAAGCACTATTTATTATGCACAATATTTTTAAAACCCCACTCAACTATGTTGGGTTAGGTGTCACAAATATTGTAAAATGGAGACCCCAACCTTACGAAGTCATTTGGCTATTGTCTAGTCACATATGCTTTTCTTTGAAATTAATTTTTGAACCAATGCAATAGTAAATTGCAATATGATTTTTTAGAAATAATTAAAGAGAGAATTTATGTTGCATTTATTGTTCCTTTTATACTAAAAAATTACTAAGTTGTTAAGATTTATTTTTATTTTGTGAGAGGCTTAACTACAATAATGGAAAATTACCAAATACACACAAACTAGAAGCATATGTCCATCATTACTTAAAAATGAAAAGGTAAATTTTTATGATTACTTTGTATTGATCGTAATATATTATGTCGAGTTCTTCAGTGATTGAAATATCTATCATATCATATCAATATTTAAATACCTATGATAATTATGCCATAAAACAATTCCACAAGTTGAATCTCGGCTTCCAATACTCAATTTTTTTCCAACTTAAATAACATACCTAAAGCATGCAAGGCCTTACCAGCATAATTAGTCATCCAACTCAAATACCAAACCTTAAACATGGGACAACTTAGCATCATATCTATTCATCGATCATGTACGTCAATTTTGTTTGAAAACCATCTGACCACCCTTTATCCTTTGTTCCTTAACACCATCCCTAATAGCTAAGGAATATGTACTCTAGTATGGTGTGGGATTCCAACAAGATTTTCCCTCATGAATTGATTATAGAGAAACATATCTAAAATCAGCTAACATTTTGTTCTCATTACAATAGGAAGAATTTGTAGATAAACGAGGATAAGCAAGATCTTGTAGTTTGTATAGTTTGAGTTTTTGAAATGAACATAAGAAAAAAAATATTAACAATTCTTACAATTCCAATTTATTCAAGATCACCTTCCATTAATTCTTCTCCCAACTCAAGGATATCTCTTATCTAAAAATCCTCGCCACAACATTTCTTGATATTTCAAGATGCCAAAACCCATATGCCTTGGTTAAAACATAGTGGCCACAAGCCATCTCTAGAAAATGATCACACACCCCCATGAGATGAAAATACATTGGATGGAATCAATAATTGCCCTAAACCAATAAAATCCATTTCATGTGTCCATTTTGATTGCTTCCTCCTAACCCAATGCAATCTTGAAAATATTAGGAAGACAAAATTCGATTAAGGTGAAGAAACATACAGAAAGAATTGTTGGGCGATGACATGAGCCATAACTACAGGGTCTCTCTGATTCTTCTAAAACTAAGCTGATTAGGGTTTACGTTCCGGTGGAGATTAATTGGGTCACCGCCTAACCATGAGACTCCTGTTCATCTTTCAATTTTTAAGTTTAGGCATAGTTTTACTATTTTAGCAGTTTCGGGTCATGAACTTGGAGCCGTTTTGAGAGCCTAACGACGTTTTTGGGAAAACGGGGGGGAGAGCAACATGGGTCCATGGACCTATGTTGCTCATTCCAAATTTGTAGTCCTTGGATAGATCTTTCTAACGAGGTATGGTACGTGTCAAACGGAGATCGTATGCCAAAGTTACGCCCCTGGGAAGTTGAAACACCAATTTACCCAAACGGGGCCCATAGTTTTGGCGCTTCATCTCCTAGGGTTAGGGTTTTGGCTGTTTAGGATTTCCCATTATTTCTAAATAATAAATAGGCCCTCGAGCCTCATTGTAACTGAGTTCAGAGGCCGGTAGCCGCCACATTTCTTCTCAGAGATAGCTACCACCGCCCTAGCTAGTTTTATTTCTATTCTGTCTGTAAGCAAATTTCAGTTCTTTGATATTAATGAAATGAAGTGTTATTTCCGCTGCATCTCTATATTTATGGTTATATGTTTATTCTGTTGCGTTCCTACATAAATCCGGATCAGTGGTATCAGAGCGGTCTGCTTTTTTCTCGATCCTTCTTTGCATGTTCCCAATGAGGTCGGGGTATAAGGAGCTAGGGCTCGATCTGGTGGAACCTTTGCAAGATCAGCCTCGCAAACCTCGACAGACGCCCATGGGGGACGAAAAGAAAGATGAGGGAGCAAGATATCCTATCAAAATATTGCTCGAGGAGGCCCTCGAAAAACAAAGGAACACGATGATGGACAACTTTGATCAGATCCTTCAACGGCTACCCACCGGCAGCGCATCTGCATCCAGCAGCCACTCTGGAGGCGCGACTCCTTTTAAGGTACAAGTAAATTTTGACATTCCCATATTTGAGGGTCAAATAGACGCAAATGCCGTAGATAGATTGTTGAATCTGTTAGAAGGATATTTCTCGATTCATGACTTTTCAGACCGGGAGAAGATTATTTTTGCACTCCTCAAAGCTACCCCCCATGTTAAGGACTGGTGGGAAACCTACTATGAGAACAAGGACCAGATAGAGCCCTCTCTGTTCTCAGCCATACCAACTTGGAATTCTTTTCGAGACACTGTCAAGGAACAGTACTATCCTGTGGGGAGCTATGAGGAAAAGTACATACAATGGACCACGCTGCGACAACAAAGGGATCAAGATGTGCATGAGCTGACGAATTTGTTCCATACCCTGCGTACAAAGTTGGGTATCAAATATTCAGAGAAACAACTGGTGCTAAAGTATCGCAGTTGTCTGCACAGATACATTCAGGAGGAAATGGAGTTCCTCGACATCTCCTTGCTTGGTATGGCATACCGGTATGCTGCCAAGATTGAGCAGAAATTCAAGCAGAAGAAGCGAAACTTTGGATCTGCGAATCAAAAGCAAGGGAAAGGTGCTTCCAAACCGCAGAACAAAGGACAGAGCCAATGCATGGCGGCTAAAGACAACTCATCGAAGCCACAAGAAAAGAACAACACCGCAAATCCAAAGAAGGACACGGGAAAGTGGTGTGAGTTCCATAAGAGCTCCACTCACAACACAAGTGAGTGTTGGGCCAAGTAGTCGCTAGTGGCCGAGATGAGGGCTTCTGAGTCATATGCATGCTCTGACTCCGAATCAGAACCTGAAAAGGGGAATGAAAAAGGGAAACATATTATTGATGCAGAGTCCAACGCCACTGTTGCCACTACAAAGATCCAGAAGGAGGAACCGGAAGATCCAGAGGAGGAGGAACGTCTCTTCCACTCCCAGATGTGGGTAAAGGGCTCCCCGGTACAGTTCATTGTCGACAATGGGAGCCAAAAGAACCTCATTTCAGCAGACGCCATGAAGCAGTTGGGCTTTCCAACCACAGCTCACCCACATCCATACACGATCGGGTGGCTTCACCAAGGACGAGATCTCCGCGTCAGCTAGCAGTGTCGCCTTCCCTATAGCATCAAGCCCTTCACGGATGAGGTATTGTGTGACGTTGCTCCTATTGATGTTTCTGATGTATTATTAGGACAACCATACTTGTGGAAGTTTCATGCTGTGTATGAGTCTCGACCTCGTGCTGTTATTGTTACTTTGGGAAATGAGTTGTACAGGATACCAGAGGTACCACCTCCTACCACTATCTCTTTGGTTACTGCAAAACAATGCAGTAAGCTCATTTCCCAAACCAGGAAATTCGTTTTCCTGATGATCCGCCCCTAGGGCAAGAAGAATACTTTGGCCACGACCTCCAGACAGGGCTGCTCTGCACGACAACAACAAATGGATAATGTTGTGGAGGAGTACGGGGACATATTCACCTCACCCACAGGGGTTCCTCTGCACTGTCAGGTCAAGCACCCGATTGATTTGACCCCAGGTGCACTGCTACCTAATGGACCGATCTATCAGCGCTCTATTATGGAGAATGATGAAATCAAGAGGTAGATTTAGGAGCTGTTGCAGAAAGGTCACATCAGACCAAGTTCATCACCCTGTGGGAGCTCGATCGTGTTGGTACAGAAGAAGGATGGGACGTGGAGACTCTGTATTGACTATCGGGCGCTGAACAAGATCACTGTCCGGAATAGGTACCCAATCCCACAGATTGATGACCTTCTGGACCAACTCCAAGGTGCAAAATATTTTAGTAAGATCGACCTGAAGTCTGGGTATCACCAGGTACCAATTGAACCCTCTGATGTGTGGAAGACTGCCTTCAAAGCTAAGGAAGGCCTTTTTGAATGGCTGGTCATGCCTTTCGGGTTGACGAATGCTCCCGCAACCTTCATGAGGATGATGGACGACATCTTGTAGCCATTCACCAACTCATTCGTAGTGGTGTACTTGGATGACATTTTGATCTTCAGCAAGACTTGGGAAGAGCACCTTCATCACATCCGACAAGTCCTCCAAACACTGCGGCAACACAAGTTGTGTGCCAATTTGGAGAAGTGCACGTTTGGCATGACCCAGGTTCAATATCCGGGATACATTATTGATGAAAGGGGGGTGCATGTGGATCCAGCCAAGATCCAAGTCATTCAGGAGTGGCCAGCCCCAACCACTATAACAGAGTTTCGTAGCTTTCTGGGTCTTGCTAATTTCTACCGTAGATTGGTGTTGGGATTCTCTCATATCACTTGGCCCTTGAGTCAAGTCACCAAGGGAGGAGCGAGAGCAAAATTCTTTTAGTCAGAACCTCAACAGAAGGCGTTCACAGAATTGAAAAATTGCCTCTGTTCTGCCCCAGTGCTCACATTACCAGACTTGCAACAGCCATTTGAGATCGAGACAGATGCCTCCGACTATGCTATTGGGGCAGTTCTTACTCAACAGGGACATCTAGTGGCATATCACAGTGAGACATTGTCTGAGACAGTTCGCAAGTATCCCACCTATGACAAAGAAATGTATTCCATTGTGCAAGCCTGTCGACAATGGAAGCATTACATTTTTGGGAAGGAAACAATCATCCACACAGACCACCGGCCCCTGCAGTTCATACAGACACAAGGGAAGTTGCAAAATGATCGCCATCAGAAGTGGTCCACATATCTGCAATAGTTTCATTTGAATATCAAGTACAAGAAGGGTAGCACCAATAATGTTGCAGACTGCCTCAGCCGACCACCGATCGTGGCACTCACCACCGTGCTCAACTCTTGTGGGCACGAGACTTCTGATTTGCCGCTTCTCTATGAGAGTGACCCAGAATTCGGCCACACTTACAAGGCACTCTTGGGGGGTACGCAAGTTCCAAATTTTCACCTCCAAGATGCACTTTTATGTCACATGGGACACCTTTGTGTTCTTTCAAGCGAGCGTGCCAAGATGATATGGGAAGCACACTATAGTCGAGTCGCTGGGCATTTCGGGGTCGAGAAAACAGTAGCAATCCTGCAGAAGTATTTCTATTGGCCGAACCTTCGAAAGGATGTTGAGAAGCACATCAGATCCTACACTGCTTGTGCCATTGCCAAACCGACCATCAAGAAGCAAGGCCTATATACTCCTCTACCTACCCCTAGTCGACCTTGGGAATCCATCTCCATGGATTACATGTCGGGCCTGCCTTCTACTAAGCAAGGAAATGACTATGTTTTTGTGGTCGTCGACAGATTCTCGAAGATGGCCATTATGGCGGCCTGCAAGAAGAATATCACAGCAGAAGCCACTGCTAAACTCTTCTTTGAACGAGTGTGGGTGCACTTTGGGATCCCACAGCCTATCATATCAGATCGGGATAGCAGGTTCCTCAGCACATTTTGGTCCAGCCTCTGGTCAATGTTGGATACCAAGCTCACCAAGTCCACAGCTTTCCATCCCCAAACAGATGGCCAGACAGAGGTCGTCAACAAAATGATTGTACACATTCTGCGCATGTACAATTCAAAGCATCCACGCACATGGGACAAGAGCCTCCCTTATGTACAACATAGTTATAATCGGGCTCTCCACAGTTCAATTGGCCATAGCCCCTTTCAGGTGGGCTTGGGATTCCAGCCACTATGCCCCATTGACGTAGCCATGCCATTTGCAGCTGCTCAGGCCAATTCAGCTCATGTCTAGTCTGAAGTTGACAAAGCCAGTAGCTTCATCGAGCGCATTCAACACATCCGCCAACAGTTTCATGATATATTGGACAGAGCCAATGCCAAGTACAAGCAACGCCATGATCAACACCGGGTGCCACACAACTTCCAGGTGGGTGACAAAGTATGGCTACATTTGCAGAAGGAGCGCCTCACTGGACCCCACCGCAAGCTTTGCCTGCTCCGATACGGGTCGTACACCATCACCAAGGCTGTAGGGAACAATGCATTCGAGCTCAGTATTCCACCATTCCTTGGTCTGCACCCAGTCTTCAATGTGGATCGCCTTCGTCCTTACTTCCCACCTCTACTGGACACCTCGGACATTGCAGAACAACTCACACCAACATAGTTAAATCCAGACTGCATGGAACAGGCCACCACAGATTGTATCATGGACATACAAATCAAGAACAATCGCCAGCAGAAGATCCAACTATATTGGGTTGTCAAAGCTGGCCAACTCCTGCACCAAGGAAAGTGGTTCACCAGGGACCAAGTTCAGCAGAAATTTCCTCATCTCATGGAGGAACTTAACGCAATGGGGACCATTGCTTCCTAAGGGGGAGGAATGATCCAGGTGGATATTGGTGGTCACCTGCCTATTCCACTTGGGGCTCCACCATTGTCCATTTCAGTTTTTCAGTTTCGGCACAGTTTACTATTTTTAGCAGTTTTTCGGGTCCTAAACTTCCGGAGCCGTTTTGAGGCCCTAAACGACGTTTTTTTGGGAAAACGGAGAGCAACATGGGTCCATGGACCCATGTTTCTCATTCCAAATTTGTAGTCCTCGGATAGATCTTTCTAACGAGGTATGGTACGCGTCAAACGGAGATCGTATGCCAAAGTTACGCCCCTGGGAAGTTGAAACACCAATTTACCCAAACGGGGCCCATAGTTTTGGCGCTTCATCTCCTAAGGTTAGGGTTTTGGTTGCTTAGGATTTCCCATTGTTTCTAAATAATAAATAGGCCCTCAAGCCTCATTGTAACTATGTTCTGAGGCCGGTAGCCGCCACATCTCTTCTCAGAGATAGCTACCAGCGCCCTAGCTAGTTTTATTTCTATTCTGTCTGTAAGCAAATTTCATTTCTTTGATATTAATGAAATGAAGTGTTATTTCCGCTGCATCTCTGTATTTATGGTTATATTTTTATTCTGTTGCGTTCCTACATAAATCCGGATCATTTTGGTTATTTTATATGGATAATATCGTGAGAATTATGTGAGCTACTACCTTCTGAATATTCTTTCTAGTGAAAATGGAACATCCTAAAAGAAGGAGGAGCACACTAAAATTTAAAATATTTATATGAGAAATTAAATATAAAACTATCTAGGAATCCCATGGGAGGTGGATACCAATAGAATCTACTATTATTATATAAATATCATAAGGGAGGTGAATGAGGGCACTTGTGGTGCAGATAGACATGACCAACATGTCACTGAAAATTCTATAGTCACATGAGAGTGTGATGTTAGTGTGGGGCTCTAGTTTTGTCATATTTTTTTCTATATAAATATGCTCATTATTACATCTTTTCTCAGCATTTAATTAATAATATATGTTGGACACCTAATCTTCCTAGACTAAGTGTAGATTTAGTGTGGAAGGCCAACGGTTAAAAGGAGTCCAAGAGACTCTGGAATATGATATCCAAGGTGTTAGGTCCCTATATTACTAGTATAGTCCCTTATTGTTGTTAGTGTAACCCCCTTATTGTTATTATTGTACCCTTGTAACCCCCATTTTGTTATTATTGTGCCCTTAAATTATTATTGTTAGGTCGGCTAGGATTACATTGTGGCCCACTAGGATTACATTATGGCCACATGGACTCCTATATATAGAAAGGAGGTTTTGTAAATTGCATCATCCAAGAATTGTTCATTTATGTAATGTATTGGAGGTTGCCCCCTCGAAGTGGCTTATTTCTAAGGCGTTCATATCTCTTTTCTTCTATTTTTGGAGCTGGTTACACAACATTTGGTATCAGAGCTTGGGATTCTAGGGTTTCGCTGCTCCAAACCGGTCATCGTGGAATTTTCGCTATAACTTATTTTCTACGAAGTTTCAGAAGCTGAAATTTTTAGGGTGCGAAGCTGAAATCCTGAGGAAGATTGTCTAAAACTTTCAGAGCTTGGTTCGCAATAGTTTCGGAGATATCATCTATGGAAGTTAGGTCTTTTTTCAAGCTCCTAAACAGGTCATCGTGGAATTTTCGCTATAAATATTTTTCTACGAATTTTCAGAATCTGAAATTCGTATGGTGCGAAGCTGAACTCCTGAGGAAATTCTTCAAAAAATTTCAGAGCTTGTTTCGCAATATTTTTAGAGATATGATCTGTGGAAGGTAGTGATTTTTCAGGCTCCTGAATTGCATCTCAAAGAGGTGATCGTGGGAAAAGTTCAATAAATCTCTCTCTGGGAAGTGGATTTGAGTGCCGTAAAAAGTGGTTGCAATTACACGGACTGTAGTTTCTTTTCTATCAATTTCAGAGACAAAGGACGAAACAGTGACACGTGTCAAGTCCTACAAGTGTGCTCTACTGAACTAGTCTAGAATTAGGTCATTGTGGGAGATTGGACACAGCTTTGTCTTGGGGAATCCAAATTAGATCAGACCTGTGGCATTTGAAAGAATCTTTAGAGGGATAATACAAAGCTGAATTTCAGATATTTAAGATTTTTAATTACAGAGATAATTCAATGTCAATATCGAGCTCCTCAAAGCAAGTAAAAGATATCAATATTGGATTCTAAAATGGCCCCTAAAAAGAATTCAACACCCATTAAGCCTTCAGAAGGCTCTACCATGACTCATGAAGATGAAGAATTGCAACATGATCTATCAAAATTACAAGAGCAAGTGCAACAAATTTCACTCTCGCAAAAAGCAACAAAAAATGAAATGGAAGTTTTGAAGAAAGGCGTGGAATTGAAGATGGACGGTTTGAAGAAAGGCATGGAAGCTAAGATGGATGGCGTGGAAGTGAAGATGGACGGTTTGAAGAAAGGCATGGAAGCTAAGATGGATGGCATGGAGGCTAGCATGGAATCTAATATGGATGACATGGAAGCTAAGATCGATGAGAAAATGGAAAACATGAAGAATTTTCTAAAAGCAGACATGGAAGGTTTGACAAAGTTGATACAAGAAAGGTTTCCTAATGGTGAAAAGATAGTAGAAGAACCTCATGATGAGAACAAAATAAACGTTAATTGTGATTTCATAAAATCTAATGTTGGCGGGAAGAACCACCATATTCCAAAGATGGATATGAGGAAGTTTGATGGAAAGGATCCTGTAACATGGATACTACAGATGGAGCAATATTTCGATCTCCATAACGTACAAAACACACAAAAGGTACGCATTGCAACTTTACATTTAGAACAAAATACATTTGTATGGTATCAATGGCTTTGCTCCCGTAAAAAAATTGTCACTTGGTCAATTTTTACGAGGAAATGATAGCACATTATGAGGATACAAAGAGCAACACCTTCTTTAGCCAATTGATAAATCTCAAACAAAAGGGTTTAGTGGGGCAGCACATTGAGGACTTCCAAAAATGGAATAGAAGGGTAACTAATATTCCAAAGGAACACAGGATTGATCTCTTCTTAGGTACTCTAAAGGATAACATCCAACATGAAGTTTGTGTTTTGGAACCTGATTCATTGGAGAACGCATTCAGGTTGGCAAGAAAAGTTGAATGTAAAATTATGGCGACAAGGAAGCCTACCACTCAATTCTATAAAGAAGGAAGTGTTTCTACGCCTAGATTTCCACAACCTACAAGGTTGACACCATAACAATTGGAAGAAAAAAGAGCAAAAGGGCTTTGCTACAGTTGTGATAGCAAATACACTAAAGGTCATAAGTGTGCTGAAAAGAAATTATTTTACATAGATTGTGAAGAAGAAGAAGAAAATGAACAAGAAGAGGATATACACCAGGAACCAACCATAGAAGAGGAAGAAATGAATCCAACCATATCATGTAATGCACTGGCAGGAATTACCACTCCTCAAACTCTCAAGATAGCAGGACAGATCAAGAAGAAAAAGGTAATAGTGTTGATTGATTTAGGTAGCACCCATAATTTTATTCATTGTAAGGTAGCCAAGGAATTAAATTGTTTCCTATACCTAGCACCCGAATGTCAAGTGATGGTTGCAAATGGAGGAACTATAAATTGCTCTGGGAAATGCCATAATATCAAGCTAACCATGGGGGAATATGTATTGACTAGTCCAATGCTTTCCATTCCTATGAGAGGTGCTGATGTTGTACTAGGAGTACAATGGTTACAATCTTTGGGGACGGTAGCTTTTAATTTTCAAGAACTTTTCTTGAAATTTTTTTCAGAAGGAAAGGAAGTCGAATTATGGGGTATTGAAGGGAAGCCGGGAAGGATAATAAGCTCTAATGTAATGAAAAAGCTTCTAAAGAAAGAACAATGAGGCGTAATTGCACAATTATGCTCACTAGACGTTCCGACATCAAAATCATCTATTTCAGCAGATCTCCAACAAGTCTTGGACAATCATTCCAAGGTGTTTGAAACTCCCAAAGGACTCCCACCTATTTGTGATCATGA